>CM034355.1:10409331-10494270 GCA_019925275.1 Mytilus edulis | reverse complement strand
TTAGTCTTGTATTATTTTAATTTTAGTTTCTTGTGTACAATTTGGAAATTAGTATGGCGTTCATTATCACTGAACTAGTATATATTTGTTTAGGGGCCAACTGAAGGACGCCTCCGGGTGCGGGAATTTTTCGCTACATTGAAGACCTGTTGGTGACCTTCTGCTGTTGTTTTTTTCTATGGTCGGGTTGTTGTCTCTTTGGCACATTCCCCATTTCCATTCTCAATTTTAGACTTACATCTTTTCGTATCTATATATTTGAAACTTTTATGCAAGACAAAAAAAAAAAAAAATAAGAAAAAGAAATGAAAGTTATTGTTCAACACTACAGCTTGCATCAATTATAATATTTAATGGATAGATAGTAACTAAATTCATCAAAGGAAATAAGTCGATTTTATTAGGCATAAAATAATACACAAACATTTCTTCCTGAATTTGTAAATGCTTTCTAAAGTTTTGCAATTAGTATAATTATGATTGTAAACAGTGTGATTTCATTAACCCTGGCGTGTCTTCCAATAACCTCTAACCGTCTGTAATACATATACCATTATAACTAAACCATCTCAGTGTTCTCATGGAAGCGTGTTCGCCTCGAGTGCGGGCGGTCGTGGGTTCGAACCCCAGCCGTGTTAAACTAAAGACATTAAAATTGGTATCTGCTGTTTCTTTGCTAAGCACTCGGCATTAAGGAGTAAGTGCAAAGTCTGGTCAGCTCGGAGGGAGAATAATGTGTCCGGTTTAAGTGATATGTCTACTTGCGGACTGTTACATTGTGAACTAGCAAGTTAAAATCCGGCTCAGCGTGTCGGTATAGTATTTAGCAGGATAATTTTAATAGTTAAAAAGTTCTCATCTTGAATATGCATATCTATTTGCCGCTGGAAGTTAAGAAGCCATCCATCAACATCACATTTGTCTTATGTTTATATATACTTAGGGGACGACCATTTGATATTGTGGGGGGAGGGGGATTTGTTTTGGATCGGTTATTTTTTTTTTGTAAACTAAGAGGACAGATTATTTATTTTCTTCACTATTGAAACAAGATTTTTCATTTTCATTAAAGCAAGGGACTGATTATTATATTTCACAACTATATTTATAATATTCGAAAACATACAATTTCTAAATTATTTGTTTATTATAAATGATACATGTATAGTCAAGTCGTTATGTACCATTTAATCAGAATTAATCATCATCCTCTGCAGAAATAAATCTGCTATATCCCCAACTGGATATATGTATTGCATTCATACACAGTATTAAAGTTTGGTTGTAACTATCCTCTTTTAAAAGTATTGGGAAACAATTTTTGAAGGGTTTTGGAGCCGCTGAAGGCCCAAGAAGCTATAGAACAAATGATGCAAAATCATGCTTTCTGAGTGTTCCCCAGACCCTTTCTTAATCAAAAAATGTAAGTTCTGTTTTAATAATTGTTTAACAATATTTTGGTCTCAAAGCAAAATGTATAGATTCAGTGTAAGACTTAAGTTTCTAGAGACAACATCAAAGACCAATATGCATGATAAAACAAAAATGTAATTCACATAACTACATGTAAGTCTGTGGCTGCTGTTTTTTTAAACTCATGATCAAGTTAATAACAAAATTACTAAATTTATACAAAAGGAATGCAACACTAACAGAATACAGAATGGCAATCAAATAGATAAAAAATACTGATCCCGAAAAAAAGGGGCTACGTCTGAGGGAGAACAGAACTTGCTTCTTGCAAGGAACTCGCCGTGAACACAATTTGATATGGAGACAAGCGTTTGGTTTTGAAATTTTCTACATGAGGCATCTGCCTCAATATAGTTACGTCCCTGTATAAAAATGAGGTTAGTGTTCCTTAGACAATATACCTCAAGTTAAATGAAACCAATTTGACATTTCAAGTATATTTAAATAATATTTATATTTTTATTATTAAAAAAATTGGGAAGTGTTTCCCGATTTTTTTTGGAAAAAAAAGATGAATTTATGAAGAATCTGGTGAAATCTCATACTTTCGTTTAGACCTACTGAGTTATTTATTTTCAATACAATGCAAGTCAGTTATTATTTTCAAACTTCCACAGAACAAACCATTTATTTTTGTGATTATCAAGGCTGAGTTCTTTATTTTCAAAATCCTCCTGCCCCACTCCTTCCCTCGAATACCAAATGGTCGTTCACTAAGGTACATCTATGTTATATTAATTCTGTCTGGTGGACAGTTTTCTCATAGGCAATCTTACCACATCTTCTTGTTTTTATAAATGATATTTTTCTTTCAGTTTGACTCGCACGAAAGTGTCTTTTTTTCAGTATATTGTATTTTATTCCATAATTCTGTCCTGAATTGACATAAAGATATGATCGAGAGAAGCGTAGGTTGACAAAGTTGAACTACGATTGAGTGTCCGTCCGTCCCAGGTCAGAACCATATGATGATGAACTACGATTAAGTGTCCATCCCAGGTCAGAACCATATGATGATGAACCACGATCAAGTGTATGTCCTATGTAAGAACCATATGATGATGAACTACGATTAAGTGTCCGTCCCAGGTTAGAACCATATGATGATGAACCACGATCAAGTGTCCGTCCCAGGTCAGAACCATATGATGATGAACTACAATTAAGTGTCCGTCCCAGGTCAGAACCATATGATGATGAACCACGATCAAGTGTCCGTCCCAAGTCAGAACCATATGATAATGAACTACGATTAAGTGTCCGTCCCAGGTCAGAGCCATATGATGATGAAGTACAATTAACTGTCCATCCCAGGTCATAACCATATGATGATGAACCACGAGCAAGTGTCTGTCCTATGTCAGGACCATATGATGATGAACCACGATCAAGTGTCTGTCCTATCTCAGGACCATATGATGATGAACCACGATCAAGTGTCTGTCCTATCTCAGGACCATATGATGATGAACCACGATCAAGTGTCTGTCCTATCTCAGGACCATATGATGATGAACCACGATCAAGTGTCTGTCCTATGTCAGAACCATATGATGATGAACCACGATCAAGTGTCTGTCTTATGTCAGGACCATATGATGATGAACCACGATCAAGTGTCTGTCCTATGTCAGGACCATATGATGATGAACCACGATCAAGTGTCTGTCCTATCTCAGGACCATATGATGATGAACCACGATCAAGTGTCTGTCCTATGTCAGGACCATATGATGATGAACCATGATCAAGTGTCTGTCCTATGTCAGGACCATATGATGATGAACCACGATCAAGTGTCTGTCCTATGTCAGGACCATATGATGATGAACCACGATCAAGTGTCTGTCCTATGTCAGGACCATATGATGATGAACCACGATCAAGTGTCTGTCCTATCTCAGGACCATATAATGATTAACCACGATCAAGTGTCTGTCCTATGTCAGAACCATATGATGATGAACCACGATCAAGTGTCTGTCCTATGTCAGGACCATATGATGATGAACCACGATCAAGTGACTGTCCTTTGTCAGGACCATATGATGATGAACCACGATCAAGTGTCTGTCCTATCTCAGGACCATATAATGATTAACCACGATCAAGTGTCTGTCCTATGTCAGAACCATATGATGATGAACCACGATCAAGTGTCTGTCCTATGTCAGGACCATATGATGATGAACCACGATCAAGTGTCTGTCCTATGTCAGGACCATATGACGATGAACCACGATCAAGTGTCTGTCCTATGTCAGGACCATATGACGATGAACCACGATCAAGTGTCTGTCCTATGTCAGGACCATATAATGTCTCGACGTTGACCTTGTTTGTATTGTTGTTTGTAATTGCTTGCTTATACCGACTCTAAATAAAGCTTTATGTCTTATGTCTTATGTCTTATGGTTGAAACACACTTTTTCTGGTCAACGCTAGTGATCGATTACGGAAGTGTAAGGGTTAATAAAAATAGAAAAAAATATTGAGATCATCTACCATACATGTACAAAACAGAAACATTATTGTGTCATGGGTGCATATAGAACACTTAAGATATATCTAATGCCGTTCTAACAAAGGGACGCTCTAGATCTATAAGCAGCATTCTCGTTTATGAAATACCGAGTAATTACAAAACCCTTCTAAACCTTCTCACATTATTCTCAACAATATAAATGAATAAGCCGCAAGTCGCCATCAAGCCCTAATATAGATTAACAATACAAATCTGTATGTTTCTTTTCAGATATAATCAAAGTAGACGATCGTATTCAAATTAGCACTAATTTATTAAATTCATATCATGCCGTGAATAAAACTTTAAATCATTAATTGTGTTCTCACATGGCGAAATCCATGTCAACAAGCAAGGTTTAAAATCGTTAATTATTCTTTAGATATAGATCACCGTGCCCCAGACTAGCACTTAAAAATTATGATGTAACAGTTTAATTTTGTGTTGGTATTTGCATATTTCATTCTGAATTAAATGATACAACTATGCTTTCATTTATGATATAAGGAATGTCAATACTACTTAATATTAAATTGACTTATCATTCTGGAATATTTAATTCGTCAGTAAGCATGAGATTATGACTCAATGAATTGCATTACAGCCCATTTGACCGCTATGATGAAATGGTAACGTCACATTAAAATGAGTTGTTTTTTTAAAAGTGTATTATACATTTTTTATATTGATTGCAGGATTTGTTGCTCGTGCTGTGTGGATACATTAGAATGTGTCCCCATGCTTGTAACTTGCATGGTCTTATTGTTTAGAGTTATGTTTTTTTGCTTGAGACAGAGCTGGCACTAGTAGAAATTGTTTTTATCATTACATTTTTTATTTTAATTTCATTTTACTTTCAGATATATTGAGGATGTCCTTTCACTGATTGATCCATATTTTAGTCAGAACTTGCATCTCAGTGAACTTGAAATTAAATATACTGTTGACACTAGAAGGATTGCTTCATACCTTGATCTTTTCCTCAATGTTGACACAGAAGAACGACTTCACACTAAAGTCTGATCAAGTCTATGACAAACGGGATGTTATCAATTTCCCAATTATCCCTTTCCCATTTCTCAGCAGTAACATATACTCTCTGCTCCGTTATATGGTGCTTACATGTTTTAATTGATACGTTATGCTCGTGCATGTTTACACTATACGGAGTTCATACACAGGAGTGTGCTCTTTGTGCAAAAAACTGCTCCAACAGAGTTACGAGGAGGAAAGCTTAAACTGACACTCCGTAAATTTTATGGACACTATCACGAATTGGTTGATCTAAACGATGTGTCTATGTCTAAACTAACTAATGTATTTTTTTCTGCGTCATAGATTGTGGTTTGATATCTCTATGTCGTCTGTCTTCTAAGCAAAAAAACGTGACCCTTTCCCGAATAATTAGATATAGGAAGATGTGGTGTGAGTGCCAATGAGACAACCCTCCATCCAAATAACAATTTTAAAAAAGTAAACCATTATACATGTAGGTCAATGTACGGCCTTCAACACAGAGCCTTGGCTCACACCGAACAACAAGCTATAAAGGGCCCCAAAATTACTAGTGTAAAACAATTCAAACGGGAAAAACCAACGGCCTAATCTATATAAAACACGAGAATACTGTTAAACCGTGTGTGAATTTGCATTGCTATACGACGAGTTTATATATAATATAGTAATATAAACTTCCAATATTTATATATTTGTTTTTGATGTTTCTGTTGTGGTTTCGGTTAGATAAAGTGTTATGTTTTATCGTGTATAGTCCAAATAATTATAAAATAGCCTTCCAGTACCGTCATTGTCGTGATAATTGTTTGGACTGGTAACCGTATTGTTAAAATGATTTTATGTAGTTCAAGATTAAATATTGTTTGTAGTTCAAGATTAAATATTGTCTGTAGTTCAAGATTAAATATTCGCTAAATAAGTAACGCAGTTCTGCCGGTTACATGTTGTATCGACTATTATATCATTTGTTTGAGCGTTTCACTGTGACGAGTTTTCTTGCGTGTGTTTGAGTTGTATTTCTGTCACGTAGTAAATCGCGGACATTTAGAGCGTGGATGACGTGATGTAAACTGTTCTGTGTACTGTGAACAGACATATACTCTGACAATCTCTATAACTATATATGACCACCGTTGATAGTAAACTTGAAATTGATAGTAAATAGCAAAAACAATGTTCACTTTATTGATAGTATATATATATATATGTTCATAGTATATAGAAAAAAGCGAAAAAAATGCATTTCCCCCAAGTACCTATGAAAATTATGTGTAATTTTAAACAGTCTTACACGGAAGTCTTGTCGATGACTTAAAAGTCCGTCCGATGACGAGAACATTATCCGGACGCCTTTATTTTCGTTCTCCTCCTAAAATAACCCAAACAGAATAATCATAAGCGAGGATGACAAATGCGACTATGCATGATACCTATAGGACACAAAGGCATGGTGATAATTTATTGTGGAAAGAAGAGAAGCGACAAACAAAATGAGGTCTCCTCATTTTATAAAATTTGTTTGGAAAATTTACCTTACTTGGTATAAAAACAAAAACATAAGACAATATGGCAATATTTAATAGCTTGGTACCCCAAGCTAAAACCCCCCAATTACATACATGCCCCCAATCTTATGACAAGCATTGAAGTAATATAAAGTCCACAACATAATCATAATATATGCTACAAAATACAGTTAATAATTAGCTATGCATGTACACAGCACCCTTAGTAATGCTACTGGGAGGGTGGGTGGGAAAGCTAGCAAAAAAGAAGCGTGCAGCCATGAGCAGTTACTGAGAAAGCATGGTCCAAACTGAAACGAGGCTGGGTATTTGGGGTCTGCAAGACCAAGCGGGAGCGCGCCAAATTTAAACCTTCGTGCTAAAAACAAATTTACAAATAAATTGAACTTTACCTTACTTGGTATAAAAACAAAAACATAAGACAATATGGCAATATTTAATAGCTTGGTACCCCCAAGCTAAAACCCCCAATTACATACATGCCCCCAATCTTATGACAAGCATTGAAGTAATATAAAGTCCCAAACCCAAAGAGGGGGAAATTAACGTGGTAAAAGGGTACTGAAGGTAGAGATGGCTTTCAGCCGTTTATCCATATCACAATCTATGTACCGAGAAAAACAATCACTTGACCAATAACCTTACAATTTTATGTCATCGTCTGAAAGGCCCACTTTGCTACCCCATGTCGCCGCGCCTCTGCGAAAAGAATGGCCTCCATAACTAAGGTCGTCCAACTTCATTAGTTGTAATGTAAAACGAAAGGCATTCAGGAAAACTGTGTATGTCAAACATGAAGTATATGATAACCGAAAAAGGGGATCCAATGGTTCTCCTACCAAGGCAAGCACCTTAGACATGGCTGCAACTGGGCACAGTGGGTGATTATACAAATAAGGTAGCACTACTTCTAAAGGCTTGGAACGAAACTGAAGGGTTTTGATGACTTTAAGACGTACGAGCATACCCCAGCTGCAAGGCAAGACATCTATTCTGCGCAAGTTGAACTCTGGGTTAAAAGTTCCTTTAACTATAGAAAATTATTGGGTCGTAAGAAACCAAAAAACTCCGTCAGACAAGCCGCCCAAAATACAATGTTATTATGGTTTGACATATCAAGTACTTTTTTCATACTCAATAAAAGTTCGGGTGTAACTGGCGCTTTACAAGATTGGTTTGTACCTAATTCTCGTTTAACACCAGTTAACAAGTGTTTTATATTCCACGAATTTGAAATAGGATCTTGCAAGTTGTGCATTTTATGCAAAATAGATATAATGTTAATATAAGAACGTATGGAACTATAAGCAAAGTGTTTTTTATCCACTAAATAAGCCACGTAAAACTCAACTGTTTTTTCATCACAAGGCACCGCTTTAAACTCATACTCTTCACAAAACTGAACGTACGTCTTCAAATGCGTACGATACGTTCCTGATGTTGATTCAGCCCACCCCTTGGTTTTCAAGCGTCCTACAGTTATCTCCAAGTCTAATGGCCGGCTTGCACCATCTACAAATATAAAATTCATAAGACACGTGTCTCAACAGTTCGTCTGCACTAAAAGAAATATAACTATAACTTGTTAAAATATCATACAGTCTTGAAAGTTGGCCTTCCTCATGCAGCCTGGATGCAGCATCCGCTATAATGTTGCAACGTCCACTTAGAAATTTTCCTTTAATGTCAAACTTTTTTTTAAGTAACTTTCTAAATTATGTTTCAGAAAAACTTAAAAAATGCATTTCTTTAATATTTTTTTTTTTTTTTTTTTTATTTAATTTTTTTTACACAATATACTTTTCAGTATTCAAATAATTGTTTTGTACACTACTTTGTACTGTTTTTCACTGAAAGCGTAGCACTGAGGTGAATTTTCCGGAATTTGCCGAGTATCACCGGAATGCCATGTGATAACGTTACGGAAAGGCATGTGATAACAATCGAAGCATGTGATAAACTTTTCATATCAGCCCGCTAAGCACCAATTCGAAAAATATGGAAAATACTTTAATTTAATGCTATTATCATACGGTAAAAATCATATGTTATTTAGTCTAAGTATATGATAAATGTTACATATTACACAAAGTATTGGGATAGATGTTACATATTACATATTACGTAGATTATGGCGATAAATGTTACATATTACGTAGAGTATGGCGATACATGTTACATATTACGTAGAGTATAGCGATAAATGTTACATAATACGTAGAGTATAGCGATATATGTTACATATTACGGTAAAGCGATAAATGTTACATAATACATAGAGTCAAGCGATACATGATACATATTAAGCCCCAGTCCCACTAGACCACGATCGCACCACGCTCACCGCGATCTAAAATAAATTTAGATCGTGGTGAGGTCGCGGTATGAACGGCATGAAAATGTTGATTTTCGTTGCTTTCACGATGCTACTACGTCCTAATTACGCTTCTACAACGATCCCGCTACGATTAAACCACGTTCTCACCGCGCTTATTCTGCGACCTCACTACGCTTATAAAGATGTTTCTACGCTCTTCACGCTCTCACTACGACCATACCACGAGTTATCCGATTGCAACACGATCTTACTGCGATTATAGCACGTTCTTACCACGATTATACTACGTTCATACCGCGATCTTACTACGTTATCAGCAATACCGTCAATATCGTGTTTCATATCAATATAGTTCCATTCCTTCTATTTCTGATTAAAACGGAGATTTCTCGGAAACAATACAGTCATGCCACCAAAATCTACTAGAACACGTGGGAGTGGTGGTAGGGGTTGATGTAGAGGCAGAGGGAGCAAAGTATGAACGCCATACTAAACTCCAAGAAACTAAAATTAAAAATAGTACAAGACTCCTGACTTGGGACAGGCGCAACATTAGTGGGGTTTAAACATGTTTGTGAGATCTCAACCCTCCCCATATACCTCTAGCCAATGAAGAAAAGTAAACGCATAACAATACGCACATTAAAATTCAGTTCAAGAGAAGTCCGAGTCTGATGTCAGAAGATGTGACTAAAGAAAATATCAAACAAAATGACAATAATACATAAATAACAACAGACTACTAGCAGTTTACTGACATGCCAGCTCCAGACTCCAATTAAACTGATACTATACACATAAGTAGTATAATACTTGTCATCAAGAGATGTCGGAACGACCAATCAAACCTAAATCACCCCTAGTTTTTGGTGGGGTTCGTGTTGTTTATTCTTTAGTTTTCTATGTTGTGTCATGTGTACTATTGTTTTTCTGTTTGTCTTTTTCATTTTTAGCCATGGCGTTGTCAGTTTGTTTTAGATTTACGAGTTTGACTGTCCCTTTGGTGTCTTTCGTCCCTCTTTTACAACCTATTGCTGGTCCATAAAGCTCAAATGATGATATTTTAGTGAACGATAGAAGAGATGACACAGATGTGTCAATATATATAGGAAGATGTGGTATGAGTGCCAATGAGACAACTCTCCATCAACGTAATAATCTATAAAAGTAAACCATTATAGGCCAAGATACGGCCTTCAATACGGAGCATTGGCTCACACCGAACAACACGCTATAAAGGGCCCAAAAAAATACTAATGTTAAACCATTTAAACGGGAAAAACCAACGGTCTAATCTATATAAAAACGAGAAGCATGGTTGAGCCGTTAGAGCAAATGGATAAATACATTCAGACAAACAAAATCTAGGGAGTTTTTTTTATATATTTTATGTGAAAATGACGATAGAAATGATGGTCGTAGTGTGAACGTAGTAAGGTCGTGAGAAGAGCGTGATAAGGACGGCAAGGGCGTGCTAGAATCGTACTATGGTCGTGAACAGCGTGGTAAAGTCGTAGTGGAAGCGTAGTTGGGTCGCGGTGAGAACGTGATGGTCTTAGTAAGGTCGTCATAACGTCGCTGTGAGATCGTAGCGCAATCTCTCCGAATAGAATCACGCTTTCGCTACGCTCTCGCTACGATTGTACAGCGACCTTTGCGATCTTACTACGATCTTAGTGCGCTCTCACTACGCTTCTACCACGACCTGATTTCGCCACGACCGCACCACGATTGTTTTGAACATGTTCAAAGTTGTCCACGCTCTTCACGATCTTGAAGACCCCACCACGACCATGGTACGACCTTACTGCGACCTACACGATCGTACCACGATCATCAATATTTGCATTTTTTTCACAGATCGTAGTGCGATCGTGGCCTAGTGGGACTAGGGTATTACACAGAGTAAAGCGATAAATGATACATATAACACAGAGTAAAGCGATAAATGATACATATTACAAAGAGTAAAGCGATAAATGATACATATTACACAAAGTATAGCGCTAAATGTTTCATATTGCGTAGAGTATGGCGATAAATGTTACATATTACGTAGAGTATATCGATAAATGTTACATATTACGTAGAGTATGACGATAAATGTTACGTAGATTATTTCGATAAATGTTACATATTACGTAAAGTATAGCGATAAATGTTACATATTACGTAGAGTATAGCGATAAATGTTACATATTACGTAGAGTATAGCGATAAATGTTAGATATTACGTAGAGTATAGCGATGAATGTTACATATTACGTAGAGTATAGCGATAGATGTTACATATTACGTAGAGTATAGCGATAAATGTTACATTTTACGTAGAGTATAGCGATAATTAGTTATCAAAGGTACCAGGATTATAATTTAGTACGCCAGACGCGCGTTTCGTCTACATAAGACTCATCAGTAAATGTTATATATTACGTAGAGTATAGCGATAAATGTTACATATTACGAAGAGTATAGCGATCAATGTTACATATTACGCAGAATATAGAAATAAATGTATATACAATATAAGCAAATGTTACATATCGCGTAGAAAAAAGTGATATATGGTATGTATTACGTAGAAGAAAGGTCGTTAAATGTAAATATTATTATGTAGAACAGAACGATACATGCACCAACAAAAAAGTGCGATAAATGTAACATATTACGTGGAGTATGGCGATACATGTTACATATTACGTAGAGTATAGCGATAAATGTTACATAATACGTAGAGTATAGCGATATATGTTACATATTACGGTAAAGCGATAAATGTTACATAATACATAGAGTCAAGCGATACATGATACATATTACACAGAGTAAAGCGATAAATGATACATATAACACAGAGTAAAGCGATAAATGATACATATTACAAAGAGTAAAGCGATAAATGATACATATTACACAAAGTATAGCGCTAAATGTTTCATATTACGTAGAGTATGGCGATAAATGTTACATATTACGTAGAGTATATCGATAAATGTTACATATTACGTAGAGTATGACGATAAATGTTACGTAGATTATTTCGATAAATGTTACATATTACGTAAAGTATAGCGATAAATGTTACATATTACGTAGAGTATAGCGATAAATGTTACATATTACGTAGAGTATAGCGATAAATGTTAGATATTACGTAGAGTATAGCGATAAATGTTACATATTACGTAGAGTATAGCGATAGATGTTACATATTACGTAGAGTATAGCGATAAATGTTACATTTTACGTAGAGTATAGCGATAATTAGTTATCAAAGGTACCAGGATTATAATTTAGTACGCCAGACGCGCGTTTCGTCTACATAAGACTCATCAGTAAATGTTATATATTACGTAGAGTATAGCGATAAATGTTACATATTACGAAGAGTATAGCGATCAATGTTACATATTACGCAGCATATAGAAATAAATGTATATACAATATAAGCAAATGTTACATATCGCGTAGAAAAAAGTGATATATGGTATGTATTACGTAGAAGAAAGGTCGTTAAATGTAAATATTATTATGTAGAACAGAACGATACATGCACCAACAAAAAAGTGCGATAAATGTAACATATTTCGTGGAGTATAAGACTAGATACAACTATAGAATGTAACTGTGTTATGTATTATATTTTTTCACAGATGCGATTAATGCTACGTATTACGTGGAATATAGTAATTAAATAGATTGAAGAGTAAATCAAACTTTACTTATAAGGTTTAAAAATGAATATCTACTGCATTTAAGTAGACAGAAAACGGAAGAAATCAGACCGTCTTAATGTAACAAACAAATAATGTGTTTCAAAAGTGAGTCTTCTTTCTAGTTTAATTTTTATAGAGATTAAACTGTTAGTTTTCCTGTTTGAATGGTTTTACAATAGTGATTGCTGGGGACTTTTATAGCTTGCTGTTCGTCGTGAACCAAGGCTCCGTGTTGAAGGCATTACTTTGACATATGGTTGTTTACTTTTTAGAAATTGTGACTTGGATGAAGAGTTGTCTTATTGGCACTCATACCACATCTTCTAATATCTATCTTAATAACAACAGTTACGTTTTCTATGTAAAGAACAGTTTATCAGGTGTTCTAACGTTAGTAAGCATAATAAGTATTTCGCATGCCTCACCAAAAAAAATCACGACAACATTTCTTATAATATGAAACCATAGTTTTCTGGACTACAATCTTCATATGTGAATATCTTTGTTGTTCCAATCTTACAAATTTAAGAAAATGTGTTGTGTTGAATGAATTGGTAGACCTTTAAGTATGATAAGGGAAAATATATCGGATGCCGGAAGAATGATTACCAATTTCGATAATCAAGGAGACCATAAAATAATTGTCCTGAAACTCACTTTTTTACTGGTCTATTCTTTGTATCAAGAGAAGTCTGGTTCTGCAATTATGTTTTCAACATAAAAAAGCAATTTTCATTGATTTACAATATGTTTTCATGTCTAGTGATGATAATAAGATAATAAATAAGAAATAATATTGTCTGTTTATAGCTTCCGTTCAGTATGTGTAGACAAATTCTGAATTGAAATTACTAATATAATAAGACTACAAACAATCAGAAAGTATCATAGTCATAACACTCTATTAACTATAATTTGTCTAACTTACAGTATACATTGTCACGGAAGAATATATTTCGTAAAAATTGGCTCTTATGAAGAAGGAATTATCGTGGTATAGATATATAGACTGACCAAAGTACTATAAAAGAATAATTTAATGTTGTACTGACAGATGAGGATAGTATCAAAGCTGACGTCAATACTACTGTCCCAAGAGCAGTCTATTTTTTCGCCAGAATGCTCTCATGGTAATAATCTTTCATGTTTAGTTCTTTGAAAAAAATAAGAATTTTTAGGGAAAATTACATGAATCGTAACTAAACATTCCCAGAATGGTGGCACCAACATATATGTAGACTTTTTCATTCGTGTAAACGTGGTTATGTATCATTTTATAATCTGTCATTTAAAGTGATAAAAAAAACAACGTTTACTACAAGTTTATTTAATTACAGTAATCAAAAAGCACTCTTACATCTTACTCTAACACTGACATATTTTGACAAATAAATATGCAAGTGTCTGAATTAATCATAAACAAAATTTCCATTTGAATACCAACGTTATTTCAAACTTTATTCCCTCAAATCGTTTCCTCTGTTTTACAAATGATATCCTGTCGAAGTAATATAATGCTACTGCCGAATCAGGCTATTAAATCGATATCAAAGTTCAGAGAGTTTCAGAAACGGAATTGTTTTTATTTCTTGACACGCATTATTACTTTTATTTATGATCTGCAAAATGTTACATTGTTCATTGTTTGCGGTAATATATTCATGATTCAAACGTTTGTAATAACTACTTGCGGGGAGCATTTTAATATTTCTGAGTGAAATGAGTACCATGTAACTTTTAACTAACAATACGTTTGATATATACAAATGTTACATTTCTCTATTTTGTACTTCAAAATATAGATCACATAAACACCTTTACGAAACAAATAACCTTACTTACAATTATATTTCAGGAACATAACAATGTAGTGGGGTTAAACTAGGTGTTTGCTAATTTCTATACAAAACGCCGATCTGATAGATATCAAAAACACAAGTACAACCAAAACAACAAAAAAAATATTAAAATACGTACATTCTATCAAATAATACTGAAAGAATGCACAAAATACATTTTCTTAACCTACTGATATGAAATCTTTGTCGACCTTTGGTCTTTAGTTATTACTCGGTTCTTATAAAGAACAATCTAAAGATTGTTATAGTTTAGACCGTATATTACTTTTTTTTTTAACTTTTATTATTGGGATGGGAACGCGGAACGTATTAAAGAGACAAAACTCAGAACAAAGAGCAGAAACAGCCCGAGGCCATCGTTGCAACTTCGGTCTCCGATACAGAGAGATAATCATGCACCCGGAGTTGGGCTTCAGCTGGACCCGGACAGACTCATAAAATTTAACAAGAGGTAGATATTGCTAAAATGATCAATATGTTGTTTGTATCCCTTACACGTCAAAAAACAACTTTGCTGTTTCCTTCTTGTTACGTTGTCTCTTATGGTTGGAAAAAACACAAACACAACATACGAAAACAGTTCTAAAAAACAAAGATAAAAAAAATGATTCAAAGGAAGAGAAACAAACATTCAAGAAATGTGAATCGAAATAGTCAATAAAGTATTGAAACATGTGGGAAAAGACATTTCCTTTAAAATGCTTTTCTGGTATCGTGATGTGAACTTGTACAGCTATTTGAGTGTTTATCGATTGCTTCTATCTTCAGCGCATAGTGCATCTTTTCATCTTGGCATATACAAATGCATCAACTCTAATTTTCTTTACACAAATGGAAGTCTGAAAATATTTTATTAACTTAATTTTGGCGAAATTGTACTTTTATTAGAAAATGACATTATTGGTTATTTAAATTTGATTATGGAGAAGTATGATTTATATTCATATTGTCTGTAAAGTCATTTCTGTATTATCATCAAATCTGATTTATACTTAAGGTGACTTGCCTATCATATGTATAATGCGTTGTATAAATTGGAAATAACCATAGCAGATGGCAAAGTGTGCTCTAAAAACAATACGTATACCCCATTAGTTAAGTCGAACTTGACGGCAGTGCACTCTATCCACTTGTCTTATTTGATTTAATATAGTTTTGTCAGAATAACAGTTTGGTATATTACATGTATTGTCTGACATAAACGATTATTTCATCATGTAGAAATCCTCGGAGTTTGAAACTTAAGTCTTCTCCATTGAATGACATTTTTTGCTAGTTTTAGAGGCATAAAGTTCCGTTTTATATCACAAACATCATTGATATTTTTATCGTATTTTCACTTAAGAATTGAATGCTGCTTTTTGTAAATTTATTGGGGTGTAAAAGCGTTGACCGAAGTACATTTTGTATGAAGCGCGGAAGCGCTTCATACTAAAAATGTGCGCACGGTCAACGCTTTTACAACCGTATAAAGTTACAAAAAGAAGCATTCAATACTTATAATTACATTTTTTTAGCTAGAATCATGAAAACACGATTTTTATTAAGTTTTCATTTAATTTACCTGTGCACTTTATTGTGGGACCTCGTGTCATCATGAATGATAAATGTTATTGTCTAATACAATTGTTTCAGGAATAGCACGTGATGTGAAGTTAGCAAATCAGAATAACGTATTATAATGAAACATACATCTAATGTAATTATTTGTGTATAATAGACTTCGTTTTGTTATTATCCTTTAATTTAAATGATAAAAAAAACGTTAACAACTACTCAAGAATTTTCGTTTCTAGCAAACCTGATTATCTATTGCAATTGGCAGGATATGAATTACGTGGTGTTGCAATGGATCTATAACAAACCTGGTCATCTATTGATCTGGACAGGGCATGAATTATATAATGTGACTTACCTTATACTTAAGTGTCAGACCATTGCAGATATAAAAAAAGAAGATGTGGTGTGATTGCCAATGAGACAACTCTCAACAAGAGACCAAATGACACAGAAATTAATAGCCGTCAACAATGACCAAAGCCCATACCGCATAGTCAGCTCAGTATGAAAGACCTCGATATGACAAATGCAAAACAATCCAAATGAGAAAACTAACGGCCTAATTTATGTTAAAAAAAAATGAACGAAAAACAAATATGTAACACATCAACAAACGACATCCACTGAATTACAGGCACCTGACTTGAGACAGGAACAAAAAAATCAGAATGCGGCGGGCTTAAACATATTAGCTAGATCACAACCCTCGCCCTAACCTGGTACAGTGGTGTAACAGTACAACATTTTAACGAATTATGAAAATCAGTTGAAAATGGCTTAACTCATCAGATGGGTACAAATAGAAATACATCTAACAAACAGAGTGGACGTGGCCGGGTATTTTTATATACCAACA
Organism: Mytilus edulis; assembly: GCA_019925275.1. Lineage (NCBI taxonomy): Eukaryota > Metazoa > Mollusca > Bivalvia > Mytilida > Mytilidae > Mytilus > Mytilus edulis. The sequence goes on along the minus strand of CM034355.1, from coordinate 10,477,401 downwards.
ACAAAAAAGATATATATTATAGTATATTTAATGTTTTAGTGTAAATGAATTATTTCTTAGTGAACGGGAGATAACTCATTTTGCTATGCCCATCATAAATGCACTCTAGATAGCTGATAGATAAACTTTTTTTTTATTTCCATTAGAGGACCCATTATAGGCATAATCAGTACATTAATTCTCACACAATTGCAATAGACAATACACAAGAAAATAAAAGATAGAAATACACTAAAAAAACGTAAACCAGTATATATAGGTATATATATAAAAGAAAATGTGGTATGATTGCCAGTAGACAACTCTCCACAAGAGACCAACATGACACAGAAATTAACAACTATATTTCACCATACGGCCTTCAACAATGAGCAAAGCCCATACCACATAGTCAGCTATAAAAGATCCCGAAATGACCATTTAAAACAACTCAAACGAGAATACATATGCATACATTATATATATAAGTTATGTCACTTCTGGCACTTTTCAGAAGCTTACTTACTTATATTGGGATCACCCAACAGATTAGTCATTGCTAGCAAAATGTTATATATAATACAAAAGGAGTATATGTTCGAAGTGGGAGACTGAAAAAAAGAGAAACCATGAAATAGTTTGACAACTTTTTTTCGCAAAGTCGATTGGTGTTTAAAGAAAAATATACTATCTAAGTAATGGAGACCATTCAAATCAAATGATGTACCCTAACCAGAGTTTACTCAATCATGGAGATTTTTGCAATAGATACCTTACTAGGTGCAGTTGTAAAGGGAATGTATTAATGAATGTAACACGTTGAGCTCAATGCTGCTATGGACATTGGTGAGTTCCTGTAGTTACTCAAAGTTTAATTCCTTCGTGTACTAATAATTGTCAGAGTAGTTCAAAATGTCCTCAATTTCCGGTTCTATCATATCATTGTCTATTGTAGGTAATACTGTGTCATTTCTTAACCATATAGGTTTCGAGTGGGTGTGTAGGTCATACCATTGAACGCATTGTATTATAGTATTATTGTGTCATGTATTATTTTTAGCTTTACCATATCGACGGATACCATTGCGACAACTCCCTTGTTGCCTAAAATACATTTCAAAGATAAACAGTTGAGCTAAATAACAAAAATGTCCTCATATTGATATTCCTAGTTTCACCAACTATTTTCAGCAATCAAAGATATATGCTGTTTTGGGTTAATCTTTGATTTCAATATGTTGCGGTGCATGAGTAGTCAGTTTTTGACATCAGAGCTAGGGTTGTGGTTAGCGTAATTGAAAAAGTAGAGATTAGAGTTGGAGATAAAACAAAACCATCAAATATACCAGGATTATAGTTTGGTACGCATAACACACGTTACATTTACATCAGACCCGTCAGTTGTGCTCGAATTAAAACAGTTTTAAGTCAAATCAAATTGAAGAGCATATACCAAAGGGACATTCAAACTCATAAGTCCAAAATAAACAATGTCAGTTAAGCTACTACAAAATCAGAATCTCTTGAATTGATATTGAAAGACGTTGTTCAAACAAAATCAATTCGGTCCTTCAGGTTATGAGCCTCAGAAAACAATTATATATGTGTTTGTTAACACGTTTGTATATATGACATTGAAATGTTATGATAGATGTAATTATAGAATTTAAAAAAGAACAATTTAAAAATCAATTTTAATTGATATTTAGTAATAATATTTTGAAAAAATGTTTTCAAATACTCTTGTTAAATTGGGTAAAGAAAACCACACATTACTCAAGGTCAATATTGTATCAATGCATAATGTTCAATCTTTCAATTTCATGTTGGTTTAGTTTACAGAAAACGACTAGGGCCAAATTTAGAGCCAGTTTCAATCGCAATATTATTTAGTAGTAGGTTGTATTGTGTTGATGAATACACACCATTGCACACGTTAGTTTATAATTGCCCTTTGGAGAAGAAGAAACAAATAACAAACAACTATTGACGTCTTAAGTCTTTCCTGCCTCCTTCAAAGATGAAATTGTTAATGTTGTTGTGGATTGTATTTTCGTCAAACACAGGTAAGTTAATTAAGAAGAAGAACCAATTTTCAAGTATTTATTTTAATTGATCAATGAAAGATATTTTTTTCATTTTATTAGAATTTGTTCAGATTTTTTAGTGATGTTCGTTGTTGATTGGATTTGTTCAGATATCATTTTTGTTCGAAGGATTGGAATGTTGGTGGTTGATGTGCTCTGTTGTACTTTTCAGTATTTTTGTTATTCCAGCTATCCTTTTTGTATTGTCATGTTACAGTAAGAATAGGAATTGAAAGAATCCTCATTCCTACCACAAAGAACTCGAAATTCTAATAAATACATATTCTCATGAATCAAAATGTCCATAACTATAGGTACCCGAGAGTACACAAATTATAATACAACATAAAACAAACTATTATTTATTCTTTTATAAAAATTCGGATTGTATTGCATCTTTTTATACGACTGGGAAAGAAACTATAAGGTAAAAAAATTATAATAAACACAATTTACTAATATAATTATCTATACATCAGGCATTTAATAAATAGTCCCGCAAGGCTATTCATATAAACAGTTTTCATTTTAAGTTTATGACTACCTGTTACCGAAACCGTTGGGACTTTATGGTGAGAAAACAGAGAGTTTACAAAACAGTTTTACTGCAAAGTTGCTGAACGATAACTAACAGACAGTTTCTTTGTTTTTACGTGATGAGATCAATGAAAAATAGTTGACGCCATCATCTTCTATACTACATATATAATGTAGCATTCTACTGTTTTCATTGGATATTACGACCACGTGCTTCAAAGGTTATTTTACGTATCTGTAGTGTTGTTTCTATTTATTTGTATATTGGTGGTCAATCATATAAAAAAAAATCATGCTGAATTTAGATTTATGATGTCACACATAACGACCATAGCGGAAGCTTAAGTACCACCTTGGCTAAAATAAATTCGACTCGTTTGATTTTCATAAAATTTTGACAAAATATTTACTTTGACCCTTTGACAAAAATATTAAACTTTCAAAAACATTGAACCACACACTTTCTCGGAAAAAAATCATTGGATACATAGCAGTTTGACAAACACTAGTTTTGATCGTCGAGAAGCTTAATATTTCCTTATGAATACAATGTCAATAAAACGTTTAGCTGATTTTACAGATTTATTTCCCTGTATCGGAGTTACAATGTACCACCTTAAAAAGAAGACGATAAGAATACAAGAAAGTTTATGCAACAAGCTATGAAGTTGTTAAAAAATATTGGTATTTTCCGAAACATGTTAAAGATAACAATCATTGAATTCATACAACTCTTCTCATGAAAGTATTTTATTTTAAAAGTTCCAGCTAATGGTCGAGAGTGGTTGTATTATGTGGTACACTGGGACCATTTACTAAGTCTTGAGCCAAATTCACCTCAACAGTTCATGTTCGGAACCACTAAAGGCGATACAAACAGTTGTTTTGAATTCTGCTATTTTACTGAACAATGCAATATGATTATCGAATCCGAATGCTGTTGTTATGCCAGTGACTTTCCAACAATCGACACTTATTATTTCACAATGAGCAGCAGCAACCAAAATAAAGTATGGTTAAAACGTCCAGTCCACGGTATGTCATATAACAACAATACATACACAAATGTGTTCATGCAATATTCATAGGGTTAAAAAGTAAAATGGTTATTTCAGGGGAAGCTATAAAAATCAGAATTGCAATGCTGTAATGGGGATAAATGCATGGAGAGAATACATTTTCTGTATGAATCTTTGTCATATATATTTAGGCAAGTTCTTAGTATATACAATAATGTATATACATGATACACGAGGAATGGATTACAATCAAGTATTAAAAAATAGGATGGAGACAAGGAGAGAAAAACAACAGAATTAACAATGCAAGTTATTGGTCGGCTCGGTAGAAATATGTCATTCAATTGTACAAAGTGTTATTTTGTTTGTGAAACTATGCCGTTGTTGTCGGTTGGTTTGGTGGGGGTATAAACGTATCACGTGTCTGCGATAAGTATTGCCACGGCTGGGTTTTTGTAAGTTGAGTAGCAGCGAAGCATTTATTTGAACTTAAAATTCGGATATTTTGGTGCAGCTTCTGTGCTACAATAACATCCTTGCTCTTTCGTTTTCGTTGGATATTTGTCGAGTTGGTTATCATACAGCATCTTTTTATTTTTATGCACGGTCTCTATTGATAGAAAACAATTTTAAGTGTGAGACTTGGTATATTAGACTAAAAAAGAAAGGATTTTGTATAATAAGATAATGATGACAAGATTCTGGGAACAACGAAGTTGATAAAACCCTAAACAGATGTCTTGGTCATAACTCTACTACAGTTATAACCTCGCGCAAATCACATTCAATATGATCAACCTCATGTCTACATGTGAATGAATCGTTATCTGTAATTCGTCATTTGCCTGATTTCAATTAATGGATAAACACTTCTAGTTGAACTCCGATAATAGCAGACTTGTCCTTGTTCTGTTATGGAACACAGGTTAATATTTAAAATCGATTCAATTATCTATACTTAAATATTATTATCTACCATACCTTTAAATTATAAAGTCAAATTAAAAAAAAACTTTTTTTAGCATAATTGCCCAATAAGAAAAGAATACATGATCTTATTTCAGTTTGTGATGTGCCAGGGTTTATTTATTACAAAGAGGTATGTTTTAAAATATTTGAAGAAAACACTAAAACATGGGGTGATGCCAAGCAAGAATGTGAGCTCCTGGGAGGACGATTAATTGTATTAAATTCAGAATACAAACATAACACTACTGTGGAAGCATTACACAATTTTTGTAAGTATAGAACTAGATAATAAAAAATAATAAAGACTTTATCAAAAAACTGTTGTAGGCCGTGCGATTACAACATTTGCAGTTTACTGATAATTATGACATGTACACTAATCTTTATATAAAGGAATAAACAGTTACAAAGTTCCTCTCATTTGTTGGAACTAGTGATACTTTACGTCATATGACAAAACTAGCATCTGAACGACATTTATACTGGTTTTCCCTCAATCGATTTAGGACTTTCGAACAGCGGAGTACTACTGTTGCCTTTATATACCTTTAACTTATGTCTGTTTGTATTGTTTACACAACGATGTCAATATAATGCAATTGTATGCGACTGTCGTACAAGTGAGAGGTTAAGCTACCTATAATTTCATGTTTAATCCACCAATTCTACATAAGAAAATGCATGTACCAAATCAGGAATATGACAGTTGTTTGAGCTGTTGATTTTCTCATTTGAGTATGTTGATATTATAGCAGCCTTAAACTATGTAATATATGTTCCATGAAATAATCATATCTTATAGTTACAATTAAAGATTTTGAAAACATAAAGTATATCGAAAGATAGAATTGTAAGAACGATGGATTAGATCTCAAATTATTAAATCCACCTAATTTTCTATCACATTTGGTAACTGGCAATGTGTTTGTACAACTGCATGCGTTTTAGTATTTTAGAAAATATTGTGAGGACATTATATTTTCCAAAATTGTTTAATTAATGAACAACTTGCATACACATTGGGTTAATGTTTAATATATTTTGTTAAAACAAAGACTAATGTTGACTTCTATATGTGTCTTCGATTTTTTTCTTTTATCGAAGTAAACATCCGTCTTTTTTATACATTAAAGCTCCCAATCCGTACACTGGCCAATATTTTGTCGGCGCTACAGATATAGGAAGTGAGGATACTTGGCGTTGGGTAGATGAACAAAGCATTGGATCAGCAACATACATGAAGTTCCATGGGAATAATCCTAACAATTATGATTTTCACTACCCATGGGAAGATGCTAATTGTGGCGTGCTTAAAATGAGACATGATGGGATGGTAGATGATTACTGCCTCCAGGAGAAAGGGTTTATATGTGAATACGTTAAAGGATTACCGTGATAAATTAGGTTGTCTGTGATTCCTTTAACTGACAACCTCTAACACATATTTGATTAACTACAACTATAACAGTATTTCTGTGAATAAATTATTTTCCAAATAAAAAAAGTATCCACATTAAGTACTATGTGTGTGAAAACAACCATTTGTTAAATAACAACATAACATTCTATCTCCAGATAATTAAAAACTGGTCAAACTTATTCGCGGGATAACATTTTTCGGGGATTTCGCAGATAAAGGTGAAACACAAATATAAATATTCAACATATTGTCTGTAGAATTGCCTGCAACTATTGGCGAAACCTCGAAATTAAATATCCTCAAATGTAAAGTTTACCTCAATCCACGAAAATTGGAATAAATTTATCCACAGCATTTGAATTTGCTGGTTTTTTTTTTACAACCAATATAACTCTATTCTGTCCTCAGATTTGCCCATTTATATTTGAAATCCATAAATAACAATCGATAAAATAACACCCTGTCTATTCAATAATAATCGATGAGACTATCGGGTTTCTACGCATTGATATCGTAATATGTATGCTGGGAGATAATATTTTAATTTATCGCTATTTTGTGCATTTTTTCTTTGATCTATTTTTGTGATAATATTCATATCATTCTACTCGCTTGAGATGGAAAATTATCGCTAGAAACTAAGCATGCACGTGGCGTTACTAACGAAATTGACATGCAATTGACAACGTCGTCATAGGTAAAATAGCGATAAAAAGATTATCATTGTTCATCTCAACTCGATTGCCATTCTCGCTTTCGCCGTCCCGGCTCAAGCGAGAAAATCAATCTCGTTGAGATGATCACCGATAGTCTATAATTATCTTACCTCCTATACATTTCTATGAATATGATTAGTTAAAAGCAACCGCGTGGAGAACGTGTATATTCCATATTTGGTGTTGAGGAAAAAACTTAAGGTTTTTAAAGACACAAATAACAACCGTAACAACTCGTTAGCTTAAAATTTATTTTTAAAAATTTATTTTAATCGTTCATCATCAATTTCGTCTTCTGTCGAAACCTTTTTGACTTTTCATCAACACCATAATGTTATGATAAAAGGATGTAACACTACTACTAACTGTGTAATAAGCCCAGGGCTACTAACTGTGAAATAAGCCCCGGGCTACTAGCTTTATATGAAATGTACACGGCATCCATGCTGTTGTTTTAACCAAATCATATTTATAGAAATGAATTTGAGGTAGGATTAGTTTAACAAAAAAACAAAGATTAATTTCTTCATTTGATTGCACAGTAAAAACAAATATTGACACAATGCTTCAAATTTATTCAACTATATTATGACATGAATGGATGTTAGCAAGACATTCTCATTTCCACACTGCCTAGTATCCTGAAACGATAAAACATATACAAACATATATCATCACGTTATATATATATAAAAACTCAGATTTGGTGTGATTGCCAATGGGGCAGCTCTTCACAAGAGACTAAATGACAAATCAATCCACAACTATAGGTCATCGTTCCCCATCAAACATGTCCCTTTGGTGATGTTACAATAATTTCGTTTAAGACGTCGAATGTAAAACAAAAGAGTAAAACGGTCTGATGTATGCAACCACAACACATAATTGTAAACAGCAGTAAACAATTACGAATACTCGAACATGGAATGCCTCGATAATAGAAATCATAAAACTAATAAAACTCTATTTTTGTTATATGTGCCCATTTTCAATCCTTATTTAGGACCTGTATGTACAGACTTCGTATTAGTTGAGATACTACGACAATTACCTCAGACAGAGTTATCTCGACATAGTTTGAGATGTTACGCTCAATTAAAGTAACTAAATCAAAAGCAATCATACAACGTAACGAAATACAGACTAAACAAATCAAAAGCTAAAGCTAAAAAAGAAAACCATTAGTACACACACTACAGAGAAAACTAAAATTGTCATGAACAAACAGTGACCTCAAGTGCTACGAAAGATTCAGCAGTTTCTGCTGCACTGATTACACCCGCCGATGTAAATTTTTCTTTAACACATTGATAACACTGAAGTTGCAATCAAATTTTGATAATTAAAGTATTATCTGAAAACCAAAATGAAATACGAGCTGACATGTCAAACATATTAAATTGCCCCGCTATTATTTTTTTTTATTTGCTTATAAATATATATGTTTTGTGTACAAATGCGTGTTATCAAATTTTTCATTAATGGGGTTGAATATGCAGATTTACAGTCAAGTTGCATACGTCCTGTTTTGTGTTTATTTTTAACCATTATATATTTACAAACGCAATGCATACAAGTAGACATGCAGTTGCATGTGAACAGGGACATTTGGTGTAAAACCAGATACATGTATGTTCAATCCACCGGAGTAACTTATTATCTAATGATACCATTTTTTTACAAGTTTGTCTTGCGGTATAACTGTTTGAAGTATTTTGTGCTTTTGTGCTTTATCCGTCTTGAAATATACGATCGATTTTTACCTTTTAATTTTAAACTATCGAATATTTCTGTTAGCAATTAACTGTTTAAACTGAATTTAGTTTTCACTACTGTTCTGTTCTATTCAATGTCTATTTAAGTAGGTTTTTTTTGTAGTTTTGCATTGAAGTTGTTGTTATTAAAGGATGTAGATATTTATATATGCTTCAAATAATGTTGAGTTTAATTGTCTCATGAGCAGTATTTCTCATTTATAATTGCATCATTACATGTATTAGTTTTACGTTTTTACCTATTCTGCCACCACCCCAGTGTCCTCCGCCACCGCCCCAACGTCCGCCACCCCAACGTCCACCGCCTCCTCCCCAACGTCCACCACCTCCACTCCAGCGTCCACCACCACCACCCCAACCTCCTCCGCCTCCTCCCCATCCTCCATCGTCATGATCACCACCTCCTCCTGTAAAAAAAAAAAATGATCCTTTGTATAGCCAGCAGTGATATGTTGGTTGTTTCTTACCGTCGCTTATGCATGACTTCAAGTATGTATAAAGCAAGATAATTGTGGATTTAGCACGGTACTTGGTATTTTATATCCTCCGAAAGCTATCAAAAAAGAAGAGAGGATGTAGATACCAAGAGGACAGTTAATACTTTTAAAAGAAAATTATATGTAAACTTACCACTCCAGTATATTGCCTTATGGTAGAAAAGGTAATTGTAAACTAACCACAACACTATGTCGCATCGTGTAAAATAAAGGCGACAGTAGTATACCGCTGTTCAAAACTCATAAATCCATGGACAAAAAACAAAATCGGGGTAACAAACTAAAACTGAGGGAATCGCATTAAATATAAGAGAAGAACAACGACACAACATTAAAATGTAACACACACAGAAACAGACTAAGCACCAGACAAAATCCTATGAGAATAATAAATATAACATCAAAACCAAATACAAGACATTTTTACCAATTATTTCTGTGTTTTATTCAAGCATCGTTGTCAATATAACTGAATTTTGATGCGACTGTCATACAAGTGAGAGGTTTAGCTAGCTATAAAACCAGGTTCAATCCACCATTTTCTACATAAGAAAATGCCTGTACCAAGTCAGAAATATGTTTGAGCTTTTTATTTTCCATTTGATCAGAGACTTTCTTTTTTTTTTTAAATTTTCATCGGAGTTCATTATTTTTTGGGTGATTTTACTTTTTACCACCCTAGTATGTTGATTCATGGTAGAAAAAGTAAGTGTTAACTAACAACAACATTATGTAGCAAAATAGCAGACAAAGATATATGAACTTACCACCCTAGTATCTTGCGTCATGAAAGCAAAAGACATGTAAACTTACCACCCCAGTAGTTAGCAGTTGCAACTCCAACTAGCAATGCAAATATAAACAACTTCAACATCTGAAATTGACAAGAAATTGGTGGATATTGAACATTATTAAATGCAAGTATTAACATATAAAAATAAACACAATTTTGCGAACATCGTAGTACACACATACACCTTTGTAATATCTGCAAATTTGGGAAAATATTGATCGAAGATCAGTAGAATAAATAAAGACAACAGAAGAATACCTCTGTTCAAAAGTCATCAATCGATTGATAGAAAACAAATCGGGGTTACAAACTAAACCTTATAGGTACCAGACTTATAATTATTAAACCATACGTGCGTTTCGTCTACATAAGACCAGTGGCGCTCGGATCAAAATAGTAAAGAAAGCCAAACAAGAACAAAGTTGAAGAGCATTGATGACCTAAAATTCCCAAAAGCTGTGCCAAACACGGTAAAGATTATATATATGCCTGGGATAAGAAAATCCTTAGTATCTAGAATAATTCGTACTTTTGCAAACTGTAAATTTATAAGAATTATCATATAATTGATTATCATGTCAAGACTGAAGTGGTGACTAACAGAGACAACAACCTAACAAGAAAGCTGTGACTGTTTCACAAGTATCATCGACTTTGTATTTTTTAAAGACTGTCATATAGTAGACACATGGGTAGTGTAAACGACTGCAAAATTATCTCTATACATCTTTGGTTTTGTTTTGCTGTTCTATTGTCGTTTTGAGAATTTGAAATTTGCCCGATTATAAGTACAAAAAGGGATATTTGGTAAGATTACAATGAGGCAACTATCCAATAGAGAATAATAATATAAAAAAAAACGTTGATAAACGCCATTATAGTAATATATATTATTCGATACAGTTGATGTTATGGTGGAAGCTTATACAAAAAAAAGAGACCGTGATAAGGCAGCTCTTTGATTCTTTAACCTTTATTGGTAAAATTTGATAAAATGTTGAACCAACTAGAATATAATCCTCATACTTACTGTATTAGAAAGTACAAATTGATCTCGAGTTTTATTTGTTTCAGTAGATTTTAAAATTTTGTGTTACGATATATTTGAAATACAAAAACAAAAATGCCCAGTACTTATTAGGACGAGTTTTTGAAAGCAAGAATTACACTGAACGTATATATTCTGATACATTGACAGTTAGTTCATTTAGATAGTTTAAATATATTTATTTATAGTGCATTGGGAAACAAGTTATTACAACGTATGTTAAAGCGAGAAATTATTATTTTCCTTAATTTTAGGAGAGTGTCTTTGCCATCTTGAAAAGAGAAGATTAACACTTGGTAAATAATATGCGTCCGAAATAGTTATCAAAGGTACAATTTAGTACGCCAGACACTTCTTGATTAACCTTCATCAGGCAATGATGTTTTTGTATTTGAAACTGATTGCCAGTCTTTATCTTATTTACATTTTTGATTTTTGAACGTTTTAGTTTCCTAATGTGCAATACTGTTTTTACATCTATTAAACAAGAAATTTGAAATTGACTTTGAATAATATATAAAGTACGCTTACCTTTTGTATTTGAATGAACCTCAATACTACAATACTACCAGTTATTTGAGTTTATATAGTATGACCAGTACAATCTACTTGTACGTTTGCCATGTTCTACATCTTTTTTAGAAGGTTACAAATTGGTTATAATTGTTCAAACTGTTTGTTGTCTAAATTGTTAAGTAAAAGGTGATGTTTTAAACACAATGTATATAGGTTATTACCCAATAATTACACGATATTAATCAGTGATGACTTCAATTATTGACTTTGTTGACAAACATATAAGGAAAAATATAAGAGTGAAACCACAAGAATAGTCGTAACTTCAAAGCTTAATAATGTCATACAAGTCCGTAGGATAAGTAACTCATTATGACATTATTACTAGTTCAAAACCGCATGTTGTATGCATTAGTCGCGTGTTATTCCGCGTGATATTTTGCGTCGTATCAGTTGGGCATTTTCACACTTAGAGAAACAGATTCTTCAACTTTATCCCGTTGACTTTACAAATATTCAGAGTGAAAAGTTTATCGTTATTTACCAGATGGTGCGGTAGGATCTATACTTAAAAGATATCTACTAGATTCAACTAAGAAGTTAAAATAAACAAGGAAATCCGATCAGAAAATGTTTTAATGTTCTTTTAACTTTAAAATTATTGATGTTGTTGAAAAACCATGAATATTTCTTCTTTGACGGCATTTCCTGCCCTTTGAAGAGTAGTGTGTTTACAGTGAATTTGTATAATCAGGCATTATGTAGAGTTCCTGATTTTAAGGGATTATTTAGAATCTTTAAAATCATTAGTGATTATATACAAATGAATCCTTGAAAATTACCAATGATTCTACATAATCAATGAACATTTCAATAATTATTCTACAAATTCCCTAATATGATTTCAGGGATTATCAATAGTTCAAAGATCATTTGTTGATAAAAATTAAATATAGAAAAAAATTTCAAACAAAGTTCAAGTGAACAGTAAGTTTAAATTGTTAAAAGGCTCCTACTGCTTTAACATTAACATAGGATGGGGATGGTGGTAATTAATCTTAAATAAAAATTAACAAATCTTAAATATCTGACGAACACATTAAAATTTGTGAATAGCAAAAGAAATTAAACTAAATATACAGAAATATTTGTGGTAAAACACATGTTGAAGAAGGTTATGGAACATCTATTTTGTGGAGACAGATGCTTTTAAGGACTCAAAAGTAAAATAACGAACATAAAGAAACTGGGGACAATTCTAAACGGAAAGTTTCTAGGCAAATGGCTAAATAATTTTTTTTAAACACAACAAACAAATAGATAACAACTGTCATATTCCTGACTTGGTACAGGCATTTTCTTATGTAGAACATTGTGGACTCAACGGTGAACCTGAGTTTATAGCTAGCTAAACATCTTGTATGTAACTTCACTTGTTTGACAGTAGCATAAAATTCAATCACATAAACAATATTTTGTGGTGAAAATGTCACAAATAGGGGTGCGGCAGTCAACATTGTGTTTTAATCTCAATCACTACAAAAACAATGAAATATGTCAACAAATAACACGAAAAGGCATATAGACAATTAATATTAGCAATACAAAAGACAAGAATACATTTTACGTTCGTAATACTCCTGTTAACATATGTTAGTGTATAATACACAACTGTCCAAGGTTAGGGGACAGTTTTGTCACTGTTACCATGTTTAACCCCGCCTCTTTATGTATGTGTTTGTCAAAAGTCAGTAGCTTGTAATTCAGTGGTTGTCGTTAGTTGCTTTGTCACATTTTTTTTTCCATTATTTTGTACATAAATTATGCTATTAGTTATTTCGTTTGAATTATTTTACATTTGTCATTTCGGTGCTATTTTTATAGCTGACTTTGTGGGATGGGGTCGCACATTGATGACGGCCGTACGGCGACCTATAATTGTATGATTTTCTGTGTCATTTGGTCTCTTGTGAAGTGTTGTCTTATTGGCAATCATACCACATCTTCTTTAAAAAAAAAGTTAACCAACAAACACACTTTGACTTAATTCAGTACATTTTTTCTAATAAATTGATCGGTAAAACGGGATAAAAACTGAAAAAAAAAACACATTAAAAGGTCAGGAGCATTATAATTGAGCGATTATTTCGTTCTGATAGTCTTTGAAATCTTGATATCGAATTGAGCTTTGACCGTTAAAGACAGTTTTGTAGTTTTCATCTGTTAGTTTTAGTTTGTGATTATTCCGTTTCAAAAAAGTTTTTAGATCCGTGTATTCAAAACTATATAGATAACCTCAAAGTATACAATAGAAATCAATAGGAGCCTTTATAAAAACTATCGCTAGATCTCAAAACAAGAACCTAAAAAAGTTTTTATTTTATGTCATGCTTGCCTTGCCTCGCTTAAATTATTGTTTCATGTTTTTTTTTTATGTTTGTACATGTTGTATAAATTTCCTTTCCAAAAATCGAAACCATGAAATATGTTTAAAAAGAGACATTAGGGACATTGTATCGACACATACTAGTTTAAGCAAAAGCTTACATGTAAAACTACTGTTTGACCTTGATGTTTGGTTGACATATATATAGCATATTATGAGGTTTACGTATTTGGTTATGATAGTTACTGTAATATTGTGGTCATATCAACTAGAAACTAAATATACATGTTAATTGTGAGTGGATTTTGAACCCGAATTCAGTTTTCACCGATTATGTCCGGGAGCTTTTGACACACACACGCATAATCTGGGTTACTAAATATATTAATTTGAATATTTTGGTTAAAAAAATAAACATGCTTCTCGTTATGGTGTTTGTTTGAGTACCTTAGATGATATAACTGTACGATATAATAATTGAAAAACACCTTCTGCATTGTTAAAAATGAGGGGCGAAAGATCCCAGAGGGACATTCAAACTCATAAATATAAAATAAACTAACAACGCCATGGGCAAAAGAAAAAAAGACAAACAGACAAATAAAAGTACACAAGACACAACAAAGACAACTTAAGACTAAGCAACAAAAAAACCCACCAAAAACTGTGAGTGATCTCAGGTGCTCCGGAATGGTAAGCAGATCCTGCTCCACATGTGGCTTAAGAAGTCACGCGCTATCTAGAAGGAGCAAGAAGTTTATTACCATAGGAATGCCGACAACTTGTTGTAAATGCTACTCTAAATTCAACAAATATGTTGTCACGATGTTGTGCTCGTATTTTTTTTATGACAGATGCAGTAAAATGTATGTAAAGATAGTCGGAGGTGACTGAAAAACTGTCGCGGCAATTATTTTAGATGCACACTGTATAAACTCAGGACGATTAACTGCATGTATCTTCCTAGATGTCATTTAATTATTTTTGTTTAATGATAACAGTCGCATACATGTATAGATATTACTAATTAAATTGATTTGTGTACTCCAGACTTGAGTTTCTACAAATTAAAAGACTCTTCAGTGACGGTTGTATCAGAATAGTTTAAAATAGAGTTCGAAGTTGAAGAGCATGGATGACACTAAAGACAAAACTTGATTTTTTTTCCATATAAATTGATATTGAATGCCAGTATTGGCAATAAAGACTTTAAAATAATAAACTCACAACTATAAACAAAATAATCAGCAAATGTTTTTTTAAACCTACCAATTATACCGGATATGACACCAAATTTTATCAAACTATTCAAAAATGACCTTTCACTGTCGCTTTATAAAAATGTTATCAGTACAATTATAATATGTTGTTATTGCTGCTAGCGACCCTAATGATGTACAATCGTCATCGTCAACATAAAACATATAACTAGGATCGTTTAAAACACCAGCAAGGTTATCCTTGTTACAATCTCCCCCTGCTGCTACGCCAAAGGTGTGGATGTCTTGTTGTTTTGATAATTGAATCTCCAGGTCTATTTCATCAAGATTGTTCCATCTCGCGTTTGAGAATAACACAACGAGTTTTCGTGATGAGTTGAATAAGTTACTTTCTCGTATATGATTTAAAGCATGACTTGTATTTGAAATTGTTTTCCCTATATCAATCCTGACCTTCAATGCAGCGGAAATTAATTCATCGATATCAGCAGACCATGATAAAGTAAACACTTGTTCCAATTCGTCCGAATATGAAAACATGCCTATGTTTGCATCAGGATTGTAAGTTTTAATTTGTTCTACTGTTCGTCGGATTGCTGTGAGACGCTTGTTGTAATCTTCTCTTGTTTGGTTATTGTTTGTATCCAGAAGGAGAATGACCTGTGATTCAGTTACCAGAGAACAGTCTGTAAAGATAAAATAACAGACATGTGAAGGTGGTTAAAAAATACCAAATTTGAAATGTTTAAAACAATAAATTCATAGGATAGACAAATTTTTGTATTTAAATATGTATATTTTTTATCCTGTTATGATGAATTTGTTGGTTTATTTTAGGATAGAATTATTCACAAAGTAACAAAAATCAAAAATTTAGTGATTCCAAAGACCGAATAAGAAACCTTTGAATAGCCGAAACTCAAGGTTATGGGCTACGAAAAGATACAAAAATATTCTAAACTATAGAATAAAGAGATTTGTATGATTGTCAATGAGTCAACTATCCACGTCATAAATATGACAGTTATCTTTTATCCTTTTTTATTTGACTAATTTGCCTCTGTTAAAGGAGTCTCTGTTTTCAATGTGCCTTGAACTTTTGGTATTTTTTGTAAGTTTACTTTTTATCAATAGAGTCCAAATGACGTGGATTTAAGGAGTTTTCAAATATAGATAAAAGTAACGGCAACCATCAATGAGCGAAAATCATAAAATATATACATTGATAAACAGAAATTTTCCAGATTTAATCATCTTATTACAGTACCTAACTCTTTAAAAAGTCAGCAATGCATAGAAAGAAACTCAATTTTCTCCAATACATGTACGTTCTGTTCTTTTTTCAAAATGAACCATTATATAATGTCAGACGGCTGTTATCATTAACTATTCTAAGCGTTAGCTATGTATTTAAGACATTAAAGCAGTTACAGTCAAAGCTATTATAAGGGCCACCGCTATGTCTTCTATTTATTGAAAAACTGACTTTTTAGTTCACCTTTTCCATAAACATGAGCCATTGTAGTAATATATTGGCATTTTTAACCTCAAATCATAAGCCATATCTCATATAATGTAATTTTGACCTTAGGTTTATATACAAGTTTGATTGTGAATTTATTTTTGTTTCACAATAGTGCGTACGTAAGTCGCATAATGTATTATCCAGATCACTTATAATATTACAAATACACTTTGTACCATTTCATTGTTTGATGAATAGCTTCATTATCTTGAATGATCATTAAAAATGCGACAACTGCTTTTATTTGGTTAAATTTATTCCAGGTTTATTTTTATGTTTTATTACAAATTATTGTACTTTACCACATAAAACAACAAATTACTAATCATCTGACCATATGTACTAATAGTTTGACAGGTACTACATGAAGTAAAACAATAGCACTGAGTGTTACATGACGACTTGAATATTAGTAATAATCTGATAAAATTCATTCCTACTTGAATATTAATAATAATCTGATAAAAATTCATTCTTACTTGAATATTAGTAACAATCTGATAAAAAATCATTCCCACTTGAATATTAATAGCAATCTGATAAAAATTCATTCCTACTTGAATATTAGTAACAATCTGATAAAAAAATCTTTCTATTTTTTTTATTATAAGCTAAACATATGTGTTACATCCAGACGGAAAACATTTGTTAAAAAATTGACTTGAAAGTGAAAAAAGACAATCAATTTCTTACATTTACAGAAATAACAAATTAGTAAATACTATATCACGAACGAGTATGTTGTAGGGCTTTCTATACCCAACTCGTAATTGAAAGTTTCTAAAAACAGGAAGTACTAGGTGTCTAGCAGATAGAAAATAAGGTATAGAAGTCATTATTTATTACTGTTCTTCCTCTGACCAAATTCCATTTCATTCTATTTTGAAGTTATTGAGAAAAGTGAGTCGACAAATGTAAAGGTGCCTTTAACATATTGAAAGATTCAAAGTATCGACAAACAGTACATTTGTGAGTCATAATGATTGTTCATCAGATCCTTAAAGGGCTCATGCTTTAAAACTAATCACTGTGAAGCTACTGACCCAATATAAAGAATTGTTGTCATTTTAAGTAGTACCGGAGAAATGTGTGACAGAAAAATGTGTTGAACGAACAGACGGACTGGTGGACGGACAAGGTAAATACCGTATATCAATCCCATCTCCAGTTTTGATAATAAAACAGCGAAAATTAAGGTCAAGTACATGTGTTTAAGTATCTAAGATACTAATGGAGAAACATATTGCTTTAAAAAAAAAACTTTCCTGAAACTAATAAATTACATCAGAAATGTCAATACTTCAGTCTATACCAAAGAAAGAATACTTTAATATCCTTACATTTGGTGCTGTTGTTGTATTGCCACACAACTATAATTTTTAGCGTTAACAGGAAGGAGTATGTGCTGTTAGGGTTAAATATTATCAGTACTAAAGTACACAAAATGATGAAGGTTGATAGTGAAATCGTTGTGAAATACTTATTACCGCACTGCTTTTCATACTTCAGTTTTCTGAAAATCTAAATTCTTTCATTTCCTGTTTTTGTTGGTGTTTAGATTTTTGTCTCACTTATACATGTTATATATATTCCTCATCACCTTTTATTGGTGTTTTTATAAAAACAAAATGTATCAAACATGTTTCATTATAATCATATTTTGAAATTGATCAATTGTATTTTATCTAATTATTTGGTCGACTGTTTTAAAACTTTCAAATTTCCATCTTTTTTCCTCAATGAAATTATGAACAGATATATCATGTTAAGGAAGATTATTTGCGAAAAATAGCAGTAGAGAGAATGTTAAATTTCGCGAGCCGTAAGGCGAGGGAAATTCATTCTCAAGACTCGTAAATACCCCTCAAGAACATGCTATATCTGTTTAATTACACCGAATGTTAATGTTTAAAAAACGCATTGATGATCGTGACATTACAAGCGTCCAGTCGGATAGAGTATTTCTTTTGGCAAATACCATGACAGAGAGGGTAAAAAAGGCATATCCTTTTTGCATATACCCCGGCGGCGTTTAAAAATTAACGATATTTATTTGATAACAGTAAATTGGTGAAAAATACACTGGCTATCAAACAATCAAAACCCAGGATTCTTACATATGGTGTAATTACAAACATACTATCCCTAAAGTAATTTATAATCCAATAATGTCTTCTGTGTTTAATGATTACATGGGGAAAGTATTTCGAGTTAAAGTAAAGGCATGTCAAGCAAAGCTCATACAATGTTTCCCTTAGCCCTTTTCGGAGTCCTTGGCATTATACTGGGAAGATTATGAGAAAGATTCTTTAAGTGGATATAATGTGTACTGTCATAAACAGATGTGACAAGGTCAATGGCGTGGCAAAGTAAACCCCAAAAATTAGGTGGATAAAGTAAAACAATATAAAGTGTAAAAGTATTTCTTGTGCCAATAATTGCATGAAACGTTTCACACAAGGTTGTGAATTGTTTGAGGAGAAGAAGCGAATAATAAAGTGGGATGGAAGGATGATACAATCCGCCATCACTACTTGACCCCTTTCGAGTAACAGAGGTATAATAATTTCATTTGTAATTAGTTTACTTTTAATTCACCAGTGTATGTCAATGTTTATGGGTTTTCTCGTTATTAATTACTTTTTAATACTTTTCCATGTACTAGTAAAAAATCGATTTACATACAACATACCTACAGATTTTTATTCAGTGTGAGACTTTCTGACCCATAAAACGAAATGATAAAGTAAAAACATCCATAGTTTATTATAAAACAAATATTCCCAAAAGTACTCATCAAACATTTATAAGCATAATTTGTCATTTTCAAAAACTTTATTGGGCTGAGACAGTGCATTTAAAATCTACTTAAAGAATGAACATAATGTAAATCACAAACAATTATACAAAAATTAAACTCCAATGCAGCAGATTAAAAGATAAAACGATTACTAGCATTTTGTAATCTGTGCTTTTATCATATAATTGATAGGTGAAATTGCTATGTCACAAAAAAAAAACAAGGGATTTCAAGGAGCCTGTATTCATCACATATCATATTAACCTATTTCAAACTAAGTACCCATATATTAAATAATTATCTGTTTTCAAATAAAAGGCATATTGGTGGTTAAGTTGACTTATGCAGTCATTAGACAAAATTATAAATTCGACCCCTAGGTCTTTGTTTACCAAAATGAAAATAGACTGTCCTACATATAAGTTAAATTCAACCTAAATTAAAAATTTACTCCCCCCTTTTTAGATGTCAGAATTTCAAATATTCATAGCATTTTCTCCTTATTATTTTAGTAATAATAATTATCTGGAATGAGAAATATATTTGAAAAATTTGACCCCCAACCATAGGTTAGGTGTTATAACTTTAAATTATTGAAATATTTAGACTTATCATACATGTGACACGTTAACGTACCCTGTCCCTTCGACTGATATTTGGACTCCACCTGTCAGGGACAGTTATCTAACTTTTAAAAGGCAGTGTTTTTAAACAGCTGTAGTCTATAAGTCTGATTTTTATTTTATTTCGCATGAATGAAATAATTCACCTATAAAAAATCCTTATCAAATAAAATATGTTTTCAGACAATATATAGCAATTCCTTTCTAAGTCAATGTATTTTGAACCACATGCTTTTCGACATGGTAATTTGACCCATATCATTGAAATTCTCGATACTAAACATTTATATCTCTACCAAGACTTTTTTAAACATGGGTCTGTTCTTCCTTTAAGACTCCAAAATTGAATGCGAAAAATGTTACCCAAATGAGAAATTGATATAAGTCACTTTAAAGAAGCACAATCAAAATGCCGTGTTCTATATAAACAGCAATGTGGTTTTCAAAACTACGATCTGTGAGAAGCCTTTGATCCAGGTGATATAACAATTTCCACATGTAATCTAAATTCTGGGCTAGAATAACCCTAATTGGTTATTATGATAATTATCATTATCCTAAAGACAGTATTCATCATATATGATAAATGATGCTATAATTAGTGATATATGTATGCATGTTGACATCAATAAGAGTCATAAATCAAGATTATGATGACTTTTGCCTTTTTTGGTAAAATTATGACAATTTTGAAATATAATCCTCATCAATCTTACAATGAATGTTCCAGTATATATACTCCTACAGGACACCGATGTGAGCACACAACGTTCCCATCCTACACAAGGTATGTAATCTTATTGAAATCTATTTATTGTCTATGACATTTGAAAAATAAATTACATTTCTTTTAATTCTGTTGCGAAATTTTTTTGTTTAAAAAATAATCCCTATTTATTTAGATGCCTTTGATTATTA
The DNA here is from genome assembly GCA_019925275.1 of Mytilus edulis. Classification (NCBI taxonomy): domain Eukaryota; kingdom Metazoa; phylum Mollusca; class Bivalvia; order Mytilida; family Mytilidae; genus Mytilus; species Mytilus edulis. The sequence goes on along the minus strand of CM034355.1, from coordinate 10,456,573 downwards.
ATACTTTTGGCAATAGTACTGTATTTGATTTAAAATACGGTTTAGTATAGTTTCTTTTCAAAATTACAATACGATGTATGAGCATAAACATTTTTATATCAGTGTTATTTTATTTCCCTGGAATACGCAGTTGTTACTATTTCAATTTTATAAAGAGCTGTTATAAAAATAATAAGATTAAACGGAACTAAATTGATATGGTGAAACTTGAGTAAATCTTAGATAAAGTAACTTGAAAAGGCACACATTTTTTTACAAAAAGCTAAACAGCTGTGTGTTAAAAGTCAAAGATACAAATATCTAAATAGCTATGTGTTAATACTCTAAGAAACAAATTTATTCATATTACAATTTATGAATTGAAGCAAAACTAAGTTAATGTACCACTATTATTTTGCATGTTTTATTTTCAACTGAAAATATGTTTTTTTTTAATTTCCTCCATTATAAAGTACATGTTGTCACTTCTCTCTCCAATTAGAAAATCCCCGATATAACATGTAAAATGATGTTTGCTCTGCTACTCCTTAATTTTTATTGTCGAATTAGTCGTATAGCGTCCTTTCAACTTTCAATAAAAATAAACGTAGCTTTATATTTAAGATCCAGGAGAAATGATATATCTCCCTATACAACTATAACTCGTGATTTACCCGTTCTACAAAAACTTTCCGGATATATCTGTTCTTTCTCAATACTATGCGTTATAAAGTAGCTTATTCATTTGGTCACAAGGCGATCAGATAAAAAAAAAGTGTTATGGTGTTGAAACCTCAACTATTTTTCATAAATTTTGTTCTTCAAAATTGATACTTAATTTATATTATTATCAATTCTAAGATATTTTTTGTATCATTTGCACTCAAAGATATGAGCATTTCCCAACAAAACATATAAAAGATTTGGTATGAGGCCCACAGAACAAACTGTCCATTCAAATCACAATTTATAAAAGTAAACCATTATAGGTCAAAGTACGGTTTTCAACATTTAACCTTGACTGATACCGAATAGTAAGCTATAAAGGGCCCAAACAACACTAGAGTAAAATCATTCAAACGGGAAACCCAACGGTCTAATCTATATACAAAACGAGAAACGAGAAACACTTGTGAACCACATCAACAAACGACAACTACTGAACATTAGATTCCTGACTATCGACAGTTGCAAACAATTGCAGCAGATTAAAACTTTTAAATGGTACCAAACATTAACCACCCTCTAAATATTGAAGAATTCTCAATAGAAACAGAAAACCTATTTTTTTTAAATTTTATTTGAAAAAGGAAGAGAGGGGAGGCTAATTTTCAAATCCTGGTTTATTCAAAATAAAAGTAAACAACATGTTGCTCCTCAAATCTCTAAATAGCGTTCCTACATCAATTTTTATATTCCATATAAAATATATATTAGGAATTGGCGCCTTATGTGGAGGGGGGTTCAAAGGGAAGTCTTACTAAGCTTTAGTTTTGTTTTTCTTATGTCTAGTTATCCTGAGTTTTATTGAAGCAAAAATCATATAGATATTTAAGTTTTAATTTACATTTTTTGTTTGCTTTTACCTAATATTCAATTCAAATTTCAAAAAGGTTATCATGCTAACCTATTTATGTCTGTTGGTCATTTGTGTTATTGGGTTACTGTCTCATTGATGTATTTCCTTCATTTCCATTTATTTATGCTAACACGAAGAAAAATATACCCATTTAATTTGTTCTTTAATACTGTAATTTCTCAAAATGAAAATATAACCAATATAAAAAAAAATACACTAATATAATGTCATACAACAAAGATGTCATGATCCAACTTAAAATTATAAGAAATTGTTCCACATAAGTTAGATTTTATATGTACATTATATTCCTATATTTTCAGATACAACATGCAGCTCTCCATTGCTCTAGGTTTACTATTGGCAGCTGTCTGCACCAACGCCTCATACCTCAAATGTTGGGGTAAAGGCTGTGGTGGATATGGTGGCGGATACGGTGGTGGATATGGAGGTGGGTGGGGAGGACTAGGTGGCTTTGGAGGTGGATGGGGCAAAGGAGGAGGATATGGCCTAGGAGGTGGATATGGAGGATAGGGACAAGGAGGAGGATATGGAGGATGGGGTCTAGGAGGTGGATACGGAGGATGGGGTAAAGGAGGTGGATACGGAGGATGGGGTCTAGGAGGTGGATACGGAGGATGGGGTCTAGGAGGTGGATATGGAGGATGGGGCAAAGGAGGTGGATGGGGTATTGGAGGTGGATATGGAGGATGGGGTCTAGGAGGTGGATACGGAGGAATCGGAGGTGGATACGGAGGTGGATATGGAGGTGGATACGGAGCAGTTGTACTTAAAGGAAAAGGATCATACTATTAAATTCAGGAAATCTTAGTCTGTAATCTTTCTGGCAAATTAGACACTAGTTGAAGTTAAATCTTCATATCAATATATGTAGATATATTTTTTTTCAAATATAAAATAGCTGTATAACTGTGTTTTATTCATTGATTTATCCTTTACACAAATGTTAATTCACAAACAAAATAAAGAAGAAGATCTGATCATGCACTCCCTTTTCTAACTTCTTTCAAAGTTTTTTTTAACAATATTACAATGATCATCAGGTTCTGATTAGAGTTCAAGCAAAGGGAATTATGAGTTCTAAACTGTTTAAGGCCATTATTTTATATTCTTAAAACTTTTTAGATGTTATTCTCTATTCTTTATATTTCAGCATCCCATTATTTTCTATTCTTTATATTTGTGGCCCATGTTCTCTATTCTTTGCATTTGTTGATAATTTATTCTGCACGTTTTATTTTCTATTCTGAAACCCCCAACCAGACCCTAAATCATAGTCAATACAAATTGAATGACAAGATAACTAATATATCTTTTTTTTTGTTTTTAAGTTTATGTACTTGCATTCTATTCATGACGTCACAAATATAATTCATTTTTTTCCCTGTCATTCTAATGAACACAAAAAACCCAATATTTTAATATTATTAAAACCCCATTGAAATAAGTCAGCAAAAAATTAAATTGATCGTATGCCTATATCCTTTGCAGGATGTCTATAAGGTTTTAACGTCATTGTTCAAAAGGGAAACACATTGTTCAAATGAATAAATGCATCCATATATCAATGATCACGGAAGTTACTGTTGAAATAATATTTTACAAGATAAACAAGTGAAGAAAAAAAACATTCAAAACTAAAAAGTTTTCAGTGTCTACTGAATCAATACATTTGTATAGTACATGTACATGTATTTGCATCAGTGTAAAAATGTGCTAAAAAGTTATATTTTTTTTACTAAAATAAATGTATAATTTACGCTGGTGTATGGCTGTATGTAATTGTTTCGCGCCTACATCAATATTCATAGTGCTCAGTGAGAAAGTTTTTCTGTGGATAAATATATATATATATGTATATACACAAGGCTGGTGTGGACGAATAGACTACATCTAGACATAAGGTCGATATGCAATTTGGATAAATATATACATGTATGGATGCACAAAAAATCTAGATACAATGTACATGAAGATAGAGAGAGAGAGGTATTAATGATTTTATACCGAGTTTTATGTATTTTACTTTCGAAAAAAAGACATTCCAATGAAATGGATGTATCAGACATGTCAGATGCAGAAGCTAATCTATTTAACTCTCCTAGTCATCCATTATGGAGTCAAAGTCTCGTGACAGTACTCATGTACAACTAAAACTATACCTAGTAATTCATCTGATTCAACAAATGCAGGTACTGTGAAATGTTTCAAAACAGCCTATTAATGGTGAAGCAATTGCAGGTCTCCCCATTTATGCAAGGTACAAATGTATAACAAATTGACAAATAATTAGATGACCATTATTCCATGTAGTCCAAAGCAAGGTGTCACAGAAAAAAAAATAAAATAGCTAACAAATTGACAAATAATTAGATAACCGTTAGTCCAAAGGAATGTGTCACAAGAAAAAAATAAAATATCCTTTCAACATAGTCAAGACGTCATAATTATTTGCCTTAGATGACCATTTGATAATTTGGGGGGGGGGGGGGGGGGGGGGGGGGGGGGGGGCAGAAGTAATTTTTCCAAATTGAATATTCATTTTCATCTGTTATGCTTATTTTCTTCAGTGGACATGTGGATATGATATTCATTTTCAAAATCATCCTCCCCAAAAAATCAAAGAATAATCCCCTTTCCTTTCAACTTTATACCTATATGTACTACCTCTGTACCTTTGTCTTCAGATCTAATCCTCTTGCACACAGTTTTGGTTGCTCTCGATAACATTTATTACTATATTAAGTTTAGCTTCTACAGACCCCTTATCTGGGATAAGTTTTGAAGCTATGTGGTAAGGGGAGGGGGTCATTATGTGGTTCATAAAGGTTGGTTTTTTTTGGGGGGGTCAATAAATTTGAACATACCCCTCAGCTGATAAACACTGACCGTTCCCTAAGTTTAGCTTCTACAGACCCCTCTACTATAGTGAGAATTTCTCCTCGCGTAAAGTTCCAGTTCTCTCTTAAATCCGACTGAAAACATAAAAAAGTATTCCGACCTGGGAGTCCTTGCCTTCACCTGTAATAAATCTTAGCGTCAAGAGACAGGTTATTTCACTGGTCAACTGAGAACAAATTTCACTGACGACTAGAAATGTTTGCATATATACTAATGCTTACCTTTTCTTTGATGCAAAATATCCCAAAAAAATGATAATGTCCAGCTGGTACAAGATAAACAAATAGGACTATTGTAGGAGTCCCTAAATATATTATGTACGTTTAAGTTATTTGAACATAAATTACAAAAAAGTAAAATTACAAAACCGAAGTCCAAGGAATTTTGAAATCGGAATGTCCTTTATCAAATGGTATAATCAAAAACTCAAACGAATGGAAAACAACTGTTATATTCCTGACTTGATACAGGCGTTTCCTTGTGTATAAAATACGAGTAGTGGGGTTAAACCTACATGACTATGTAGCTCAAACCTCCAACTTTTATGACGGTTGCATAAAATTCCTTTATTTTTACAACAATGTGTGAACAAAACAAACCAAACAGATATGATAAGTAAAAAAAGTAGACATAAGCAAAAATAAAAGACAAGAATATAAAACAAATACCACAGGACAACAACACATTGGCGGGATATACCGAACATCGCATTCAAGACATTACACAAAAAGAGGAAAAGGTTGATAAAATCCAACAACAAATAAAAGAACGCTATAAGACGTAGTTTAAATGATAAACAACGTCAACGTATAGAATCTATAAATCAAGGTTTATCATGTTTTATTTGTGAAGTTGATACGGAATATTTATCAAAAAGGTCTTCCCTACTTTCTACTCAGATTTTCGCGTGAGTTTTTATTACGTATAGGTAGCAGCTGCAAGCTCTTGAATACCAAATACATGCAGGTGAAGATGGTATATTGCTTCACAGGTGGGGATTATTTCAAATTTAAAATCCTCTCGTTTGTCATACATTTTGGAACTAAGATGACTTTGTACTTGTTTGGCTTTACAACTGTTTTGATATGAGCGTCACTGATGAGTCTTATGTAGACGAAACGCACGTCTGGCGTACTAAATTATAATCCTGGTACCTTTGATAACTACTGACAGATTATGTCAGATTCAAGGTATAAGTATAAAAATTAGTCGGTGGAAGCTGTGTCTGATTTCTTTCTTTCTAGTTCTTTAACATTGATTAATGAAACTCAATCAGAAAAGTTTGGATTGTTAATTTATTCCAGGTTTATTTTTATGTTTTATTACAAATTATTGTACTTTACCACATAAAACAACAAATTACTAATCATCTGACCATATGTACTAATAGTTTGACAGGTATTACAATACTATGCTTGAAACAAATGAAGTAGAACAAAAGCACTGAGTGTTAAATGACGACTTGAAAATTAGTAATAATCTGATAAAAATTCATTCCTACTTGAGTATTAGTAACAATCTGATTAAAATTTATTCCCACTTGAATATTAGTAACAATCTGATAAAATTTCATTCCTACTTGAATATTAGTAACAATCTGATTAAAAAATATTTCCTATTTTTTTTATTATAAGCCAAACATACGTGTTACATCCAGACGGAAAACATTTGTTAAAAAATTGACTTGAAAGTGAAAAAAGACAATCAATTTCTTACATTTACAGAAATAACGAAATTTTATTTACAGAAATAACAAATTGATAAATACTATATCACGAACGCGTATGTTGTAGGACTTTCTATACCCAACTCGTAATTGAAAGTATCTAAAAACAGGAAGTACTAGGTGTCTAGCAGATAGAAAATAAGGTATAGAGGTCATTATTTATTACTGTTCTTCCTCTGACCAAATTCCATTTCATTCTATTTTGAAGTTATTGAGAAAAGTGAGTCATCAAATTTAAAGGTGCCTTCAACATATTGAAAGATTCAAAGTATCGACAAACAGTACATTTGTGAGTCATAATGATTGTGCATCAGATCCTTAAAGGGCTCATGCTTTAAAACTAATCACTGTGAAGCTACTGACCCAATATAAAGAATTTTTGCCATTTTAAGTAGTACCGGAAAAATGTGTGACAGAAAAAATGTGTTGAACGAACAGACGGACTGGTGGACGGACAAGGTAAATACCGTATATCAATCCCATCACCAGTTTTGATAATAAAACAGCGAAAATTAAGGTCAAGTACATGTTGTTTAGTATCTAAGATACTAATGGAGAAACATATCGCTTTAAAAAATAAAAACTTTCCAGAAACTGATAAAAATATAAAACAACACGTTTAATAATTTATTGCGTCCGAAGCGCTTTTCTGGATTTACCTTCATCAGGAACGCTCAAAGCCAAACATTTGAAATCCGAAGATGTATAAGTACCGAAAATCGTTGAAGAGCTATATGTTAATATAAATTACATCAGAAATGTCAATACTTCAGTCTATACCAAAGAAAGAATACTTTAATATCCTTACATTTGGTGCTGTTGTTGTATTGCCACACAACTACAATTTTAAGCGTTAACAGGAAGGAGTATGTGCTGTAAGTGTTAAATATTAAAGTACACAAAATCATGAAGGTTGATAGTGAAATCGTTGTGAAATACTTATTACCGCACTGCTTTTCATACTTCAGTTTTCTGAAAATGTAAATTCTTTCATTTCCTGTTTTTGTTGGTGTTGAGATTTTTGTCTCACTTATATATATTCCTCATCACCTTTCATTGGTGTTTTTACAAAACCAAATGTATCAAATATGTTCCCTTATAATTATATTTTGAAATTGATCAATTGTATTTTATCTAATTATTTGGTCGACTGTTTTAAAACTTTCAAATTTCCATCTTTTTTCCTCAATGAAATTATGAACAGATATATCATGTTAAGAAGGGGCATTTGCGAAAAATAACAGTCGAGAGAATGTTAAATTTCGCGAGCCGCAAGGCGAGGGACATTCATTATCAAGACTCGCAAATACCCCCAAGAACATGCTATATCTGTTTAATTACACCGAATGTTAATGTTTAAAAACGCATTGATGATCGTGAGGTTACAAGCGTCCAGTCGGATAGAGTATTTCTTTTAGCAAATACCCCGGCAGAGAGGGTAAAAAAGGCATATTATTTTGCCTATACCCCGGCAGCGTTTAAAAATGAACGATATTCATTTGATAACAGTAAACTGGTGAAAAATACACTGGCTATCAACCAATCAAAACCCAGGATTCTTACAGAAGGTGTAATTACAAACATAATATCCCTAAAGTAATATATAATCCAATAATGTCTTCTGTGTTTTATGATTACACGGAAAAAGTATTTCTAGTTAGAGTAAAGGTATATTTAAGTGGATATAATGTGTACTGTCATAAACAGATGTGAAAAGGTCAATGGCGTGGCATAGTAAACACAAAAAATTAAGTGGATAAAGTAAAACAATATAAAGTGTAAATTTTTTCTTGTGCCAATATTTGCATGAAAAGTTTCACACAAGGTTGTGAATTATTTGAGGAGAAGAAACAAATAATAAAGTGGGATGGAAGGATAATACAATCCGCCATCACTACTTGACCCCTTTCGAGTAACAGAGGTATAATAATTTCGTTTGTAATTAGTTTACTTTTAATTCACCAGTGTATGTCAATGTTTATGGGTTTTCCGGTATTAATTACTTTTTAATACTTTTTCATGTACAAGTAAAAAATCAATTTACATACAACATACCTGCAGATTTTTATTCAGTGTGAGACTTTCTGACCCATAAAACGAAATGATAAAGTAAAAACATCCATAGTTTATCATAAAACAAATATTCCCAAAAGTACTCATCAAACATTTATAAGCATAATTTGTCATTTTCAAAAACTTTATTGGGCTGAGACAGTGCATTTAAAATCTACTTAAAGAATGAACATAATGTAAATCACAAACAATAATACAAAAAATAAAACTCCAATGGAGCAGATTAAAAGATAAAACGATTACTAGCATTTTGCAGTCTGTGCTTTTATCATATAATTGATAGGTGAAATTGCTATGTCACAAAAAAAAAACAAGGGATTTCAAGGAGCCTGTATTTATCACATATCATATTAGCCTAATTTCAAACTAAGTACCCATATATTAAATAATTATCTGTTTTCAAATAAAAGGCATATTGGTAGTTAAGTTGACTTAGGCAGTCATTAGACAAAAATATAAATTCGACCCCTAGGTTTTTGTTTACCAAAATGAAAATGGACTGTCCTATATATAAGGGAAATTTAACCTAAATTAAAGATTCACTCCCCCTTTTTAGATGTCAGAATTTCAAATATTCATAGCATTTTCTCCTTATTATTTTAGTAATAATAATTATCTGGAATGAGAAACATATTTGGAAAATTTGACCCCCACCATATCGTTAGGTGTTATAACTTCAAATTATTGAAATATTTAGACTTATCATGTGACACGTTATCGTACCCTGTCCCTTCGACTGATATTTGGACTCCACCTGTCAGGGACAATTATCTAACTTTTAAAAGGCAATGTTTTTAAACAGCCGTAGTCTATAAGTCTGTTTTTTATTTTATTTCGCATGAATGAAATAATTCACCTATAAAAAATCCTTATCAAATAAAATATGTTTTCAGACAATATATAGCAATTCCTTTCTAAGTCAATGTATTTTGAACCACATGCTTTTCGACATGGTAATTTGACCCATATCATTGAAAGTCTCGATACTTAACATTTATATCTCTACCAAGACTTTTTTAAACATGGGTCTGTTCTTACTTTAAGACTCCAAAATTGAATGCGAAAAATGTTACCCAAATGAGAAATTGATATAAGTCACTTTAAAGAAGCACAATCAAAATGCCGTGTTCTATATAAACAGCAATGTGGTTTTCAAAACTACGATCTGTGAGAAGCCTTTGATCCAGGTGATATAACAATTTCCACATGTAATCTAAATTCTGGGCTAGAATAACCCTAATTGGTTATTATGATAATTATCATTATCCTAAAGACAGTATTCATCATATATGATAAATGATGCTATAATTAGTGATATATGTATGCATGTTGACATCAATAAGAGTCATAAATCAAGATTATGATGACTTTTGCCTTTTTTGGTAAAATTATGACAATTTTGAAATATAATCCTCATCAATCTTACAATGAATGTTCCAGTATATATACTCCTACAGGACACGATGTGAGCACACAACGTTCCCATCCTACACAAGGTATGTAATCTTATTGATATCTATTTATTGTCTATGACATTTGAAAAATAAATTACATTTCTTCTAATTCTGTTGCGAAATTTTTTTGTTTAAAAAATAATCCCTATTTATTTAGATGCCTTTGATTATTAATATTTTTGGCAATCGTACTTTATTTGATTTAAAATACGGTTTAGTATAGTTTCTTTTCAAAATTACAATACGATGTATGAGCATAAACATTTTTATATCAGTGTTATTTTATTTCCCTGGAATACGCAGTTGTTACTATTTCAATTTTATAAAGAGCTGTTATAAAAATAATAAGATTAAACGAAACTAAATTGATATGGTAAAACTTGAGTAAATCTAAGATAAACTAACTTGAAAAGGCACACATTTAAAAAAAAAAAGCTAAACAGCTGTGTGTTAAAAGTCAAAGATACAAATATCTAAATAGCTATGTGTTAATACTCTAAGATACAAATTTATTCATATTACAATTTATGAATTGAAGTAAAATTAAGTTAAAGTACCAATATTATTTTGCATGTTTTATTTTCAACTGAAAATATTTTTTTTTTTAATTTCCTCCATTATAAAGTACATGGTGTCACTTCTCTCTCCAATTAGAAAATTCCCGATATAACATGTAAAACGATGTTTGCTCTGCTACTCCTTTATTTTTATTGTCGAATAAGTCGTATAGCGTCCTTTCAACTTTAAATAAAAATAAAGGTAGCTTTATATTTAAGATGCAGGAGAAATGATATATCTCCCTATACAACTATAACTCGTGATTTATCCGTTCTACAAAAATTTCCGGATATATCTGTTCTTTCTCAGTACTATGCGTTATAAAGTAGCTTATTCATTTGGTCACAAGGCGATCAGATTAAAAAAAAGTGTTATGGTGTTGTAAGCTCAACTATTTTTCATAAATTTTGTTCTTCAAAATTGATACTTAATTTATATTATTATCAGTTCTAAGATATCTTTTGTATCATTTGCACTCAAAGATATGAGCTATTCTCAACAAAAACATATAATAGATTTGGTATGAGGACCACAAAAAAAACTGTCCATCCAAATCACAATTTATAAAAGTAAACCATTATAGATCAAAGTACGGTTTTCAACATTTAACCTTGACTCATACCGAACAGTAAGCTATAAAGGGCCTAAACACTACTAGTGTAAAATCATTCAAACGGGAAAACCAACGGTCTAATCTATATATAAAACGAGAAACGTGAAACACTTATGAACCACATCAACAAACGACAACTTCTGAACATCAGATTCCTGACTATCGACAGTTGCAAACAATTGCAGCAGATTTAAACGTTTTAATGGTACCAATTCTTCACCACGCTCTAAATATTGAACAATTCTCAATAGAAACAGAAAACCTATTTTTTTGTTAAATTTTAAAAGAGGGAAGGCTTATTTTCAAATCCTGGTTTATTCAAAATAAAAGTAAACAACATGTTGCTCCTCAAATATCTAAATAGCGTTCCTACATAAATTTTTATATTCCATAAAAAAAAAATATATTAGGAATTGGCGACTTATGCGGAGGGGGATTCAAAGGGAAGTCTTGCTAAGCTTTAGTTTTGTTTTTCTTATGTCTAGTAATCCTGAGTTTTATTGAAGCAAAAAATCATATAGATATTTAAGTTTTTATTTACATTTTTTGTTTGCTTTTACCTAATATTCAATTCAAAATTTCTAAAGGGTTATCATGCTACCCTATTTATGTCTGTTGGTCATTTGTGTCATTGGGTTGCTGTCTCATTGATGTACCACCTTCATTTCCATTTATTTATGCTAACACGAAGAAAAATATACCCATTTAATTTGTTCTTTAATACTAATTTCTCAAAATGAAAATATAACCAAAATTAAAAAAAATTTACACTAATATAATGTCATACAACAAAGCTGTCATGATCCAACTTAAAATAATAAGAAATTGTTTCACATAAATTAGATTTTATATAAACATTATATACATATATTTTCAGATACAACATGCAGCTCTCCATTGCTATATGTTTACTATTGGCAGCTGTCTGCACCAATGCCTCATACCTCAAATGTTGGGGTAAAGGCTGTGGTGGATACGGTGGCGGATACGGTGGTGGATATGGAGGTGGATGGGGAGGACTAGGTGGATGGGGAGGTGGATGGGGCAAAGGAGGAGGATATGGCCTAGGAGGTGGATATGGAGGATGGGGACTAGGAGGAGGATATGGAGGATGGGGCCTAGGAGGTGGATACGGAGGATGGGGTAAAGGAGGTGGATATGGAGGATGGGGTCTAGGAGGTGGATACGGAGGATGGGGTAAAGGAGGTGGATACGGAGGATGGGGTATAGGAGGTGGATACGGAGGATGGGGCCTTGGAGGTGGATATGGAGGATGGGGCAAAGGAGGTGGATGGGGTATCGGAGGTGGATATGGAGGATGGGGTCTAGGAGGTGGATACGGAGGTGGATATGGAGGTGTTGTACTTAAAGGAAAAGGATCATACTATTAAATTCAGGAAATCTTAGTCTATACTGTTTCAGGCAAATTGGACACTAGTTGAAGTTAAATCTTCATTACAATATATGTAGATATATTTTGCAAATACAAAATAGCTGTATAACTGTGTTTTTTTCAGTTTTTATTTTTTTATGCGTCACACAAATGTAAATTTCACAAAAACAATAAAGAAGAAGGTCTGATCATCCACTCCCCTTTCTAACTACAATATCAAATATTATTTTTTACCAATATCACAATGATCATGAGGTTTTGATTGGAGGTCAATCAAATGGAATTATGCGTTCTATAATGGTTAAAGCAATTATTTTATATTCCTAAAACTTTTTAGATGTTATTCTCTATTCTTTATATTTCAACACCCCATTATTCTCTATTCTTTATTTTTGTAACCTGTTTTCTTGAATCTTTGCATTTGTTGATCAATTATTCTGCACGTTTTATTCTCTAATCTGACAACCCCAACCAGACCCTCAATCATAGTCAATACAAATTGAATGACAAGATAAGAAATATATCCCCCTTTTTTAAAGTTTATGTACTTTATATTCATGACGTCACAAATATCATTCATTTTGATTTTCCCTGACATTCTAATGAACACAAAAAACCCAATATTTTAATTTTATTCAAACCCCATTGAAATAAGTCAGCAAAGAATTAAATTGATCGTATGCTTATATCCTTTGCAGGATGTCTATGAGGTTTTGAATTCATTGTTCAAATGAATTAATGCATCCATGTATCAATGATCAAGGTGACACAAAAAATGTTAAAAGTTACTGTTGAAATAACATTTTACAAGATAAACAAATAGAACTATTGTAGGGGTCCCTAAGTATATTATGAACGTTTAAGTTATTTGAACATAATTTACGAAAAAGTAAAATTACAACAACAAAAAACGAAGTCCAAGGAATTTTGAAATCGGAATGTCCTTTATCAAATGGCATAATCAATACCTCAAACGAATGTAAAACAACTGTTATATTCCTGACTTGATACTTGCATGTCCTTGTGTAGAAAATACGAGTAGTGGGGTTAAACTTAGTTGACTATGTAGCTCAAACCTCCAACTTTTATGACAGTTGCATAACATTCCTTTATTTTGACAACAATGTGTGAACAGAACAAACCAAACAGATATAAAAGACAAGAACATAAAAAAATACCACAGCACAACAACACATTGACGGGATATACCGAACATCGCATTAAAGACATTACAAAAAAAGAAGAAAGGTTTGATAATATCCAACAACAAATAAAAGAATGCTATAAGACGTAGTTGAAATGATAAACAACGTCAACGTATAGAATCTATAAATCAAGATCATCATGTTTTATTTGTGAAGGTGATATGGAATATTTATCAAAAAGGTCTTCCCTACTTTCTACTCAGATTTTCGCGTGAGTTTTTATAACATATAGGTAGCAGCTGCAAGCTCATGAATTCCAAATAAGTCAGGAGATAGATATCACACATGCAGGTGAAGTTTGTATATTGCTTCACAGTGGGGATTATTTCAAATTTAAAATCCTCTCGTTTGTCATACATTTTGGAACTAAGATGACTTTGTACTTGTTTAGCTTTACAACTGTTTTGATATGAGCGTCTCTGATGATGAGTCCTATGTAGACGAAACGCGCGTCTGGCGTACTTAATTATAATCCTTGATAACTAATGACAGATTATGTCAGTTTCAAGGTATAAGTATAAAAATCAGTCGGTGGAAGCTGTGTCTGATTTCTTTCTTTCTAGTTCTTTAAAATTGATTAATGGAACCCAATCAGAAAAGTTTGGATTGTTAATGCGCAAGCATCATCAATATATCTGAATGAGAAATTAAAAGGTGTAGCTTCTTCAAGTGTTTGAATGAACTCGTTCGTTCCCATAGAAATGCTAACAATTTCTTGAAAAATCTGTATCCGAAGTCAACAAATATGTTGTCATTAAGAAACTCCAGCATACTGATGACTTTTTCCTCTGTGTAGCATGTTTTACCTTTTTGTTCACTATTAGCACAATATGCCGTATGATTCCCCTATGCGTATGACTATGGTATCATTTTTTTTACTTTACGTTTTACATTTTACATTTTTGTTATTGATAGATAGTAATTATTAAAGAATACTAGTAATGCCTCTAAATTACCATGTTTTCTAACTTGTCGGAACTCTTAACTCACTTGTCCAATTTCAAAATTGAAAATCATATATATTGATGGTATGCACCGATAGCACTAGAGCTTTGATCGTACATAATGAAGGGAGCAATTGTGTACGCTATATGAATCTGTTTGTAACTGTAAAAAAGCAATACCACATCAAAATTCATTTTATTATTTCATACTAGAATATTATTTTTAACTCAATGTCTCTTATGTGTGTCGATCATTAAATTATCATGTCTTCCCAAATCACTAGGTTCTCTTGTGGACCTATCCATTCTGTACACTATTCTCCTTTATATAAGTCTCCTTTAATTAAGAGCACCTCATATGAAGGTTAACCTTACTTAAAATTTTCAAAAATAAAAACGTTTCTTCCAACATATGTACAGCACATATACATAAACAAGAAAGGTGTCATGCATGTAATATTTACGAGAAACTTTTTTTTCATTGATTATATATTCCCTAAGTATCTCAGTTTGATTCATAATCAAAGTATGTTTCGTTTCACTTTGGTTTTATGCAAAAAAATGTGTCAAAAAAAGATTTTATTTAGTAAGATCTATGTATTAAAATATTAAGTTAAGATGTAAAAAATAAATAAAATCTAAAAAGGTTAATTTTCTTAGTGAAATGTTTAATGTTCCTCATGTTCATGTATGAATATTTATAAAAATCAAAATAAAATTATAAAGGCTTGTTTTGCCATCCCATGAAACACAATGATAGATTAAGAACATGCATAGTTTGTTTTTTTTAAAGTCCCATTGTATGACTTCATTTGTGATTTTCAAAAACTTTATGGGTTTGAGACAGTTTAAGGTTCATCATAACCTTTTGGCTAAAATGGCCGTATTTACACCCCAAATTTTACTCTGAGTACAGACTAACCTATACACCTGCAACAGTTTTAAGGGATGGCAGGAACTAGATATATAAATTTTAAATTCATTTTATGTTTCAGAAAATTATAAACTTTTCTAGATTTTGCTATCCATTTTTTTTCGTTCCTGCAGAAGGTGCAAAAATTAACTAAGTAGTGAAAACGATTGAGAAGCTCCCCTCATATAATCAATGTTGTGAGTAGTATTGATTTAAATGGACAATAGATGGACAATAGACACCTGTAAACAATAGGTGATTTAACAGGTTTAAACTGTGTAACTGAGTGGACCGTATCAAAAGAAACTCGGGTGTTTGTTTATTTTGCTATCTTCTGCAGACTGGAAAAAAATGAACATCGAAATCCAGGTAAGTTTTTAATTTTCTGAAACGTAGACTTCATATAACTTTTATATATCTAGTTCCTGCCATGCCTTAAAACTTTCCTGGATGTACCAGTTTGTCTGTACTCACAGTAATTTTGGAGGTGTAAACACGGCCATATTTTTCAATTCCTTATGATGAACCTTAACAAAATATACGTATAGCATGACAATAACGTCAATCATCAACAACTGATACAAAAAATAAAACTCCGAAGCAGCAAATTGAAAAACAAAATGAGTTTTAGTATCTTATAATTTGTGCTTTAATCCTTTGATTGATAGGTTAAACTGCTATGTAAAAAAAAACCCAAGATGTTCCAAGGAGCCTGTGTTGCTTACATATCATAACCTAACTTCAAACTAAGTACCCAAACATTAAAGTCGTATGAAACGAGTGACCGGTGAAAAATAATGTTGACCCAATTCTTGAACCAATGCATAATTATATATCATAAACTTAGTCTTTTGTGCACGATTTCATCATTTTTACGCATACATTTCGTATAGTTGTCAAAATATATTTCAATCGGTCAGTGTTGTTGTGAAAATATGGCAGCTACTTAATTGTCGTGTTTGCCGTATGTAACGATGATCACCCGTTTGTAAACAATCAACAAAGAAGCATGGATATTCAGGTAAGCACGTGTATAACAGGTCCAATAAGATATAGTTTATCTTGATGGCGGAGAGATGTTTACGTTTGTTTTTCCATTCGCACTTGCGTATTACAATGACCGGCTTTGTACGAGAAAGGTCACACTGCATACGGAAAACATGTCGGCGAGTTGTTTGCCGGAAATAAGCAATTAAAACAAAGTAAACTTCTTCTAAATTTGGATAAATTGAAGAATTTTCTTGAGAAAAAAGTATGTGTACATAAGTTTTATAATAAAAACTAGCCATTAAGTTATAAAAAAAACATTAGACCGTTCAGGTTTTCCCGTTTTAATGGTTTTTCACTAGTCATTTTTGGGGGCCCTTTATAGCTTGCTGTTCGATGTGAGCCAAGACCCCGTGTTGAAGACCATGCCTTGACATATAATGATGTACTTTTATAACTTGTGATTTGGTTGGAGAGTTGCCTCATTGGCACACATACCACATCTTCCTATATCTATATCATGCAGTCAATTGACAAATGTTTAAATTGGACACCTATTAGTTATTTTGACCAAGAGAAAATGGACCGTCCTCAATGTATGGACAGTTGAACTTAAATTCCAAAAGTCAAAAAAAATACTGTCCCCTTTTAGATTTCAGAATGTCAAATCATCATAGCACTTACCCCTTATTTTTTTAGTAATAATAATTATCTTGAATGAGGTACTTTGGAAAATTTTAACCTCCCCCTTTCCATATTGTTAGTTGTTATAACTTCAAATTATCGAAGCATTTAATTTAAATCAAGTATAAATATGCTAAAATAACATATGTAAGAAATGATATCATAACATGTTATCTAATCATGACTTTTTGCCTTAAACCCCACCGTCTTTGTGCAAATACTTGCTCTGCATCTTCATGGATATTTTGACTCTTACTACCATGGAAAACTATCTTACTTTAAAAAGAAACTTTGTTTTAGCAGTCGTGACATAAAAGTCTGCTTTTTAGTGTAAATATAATAATGCTCCAATAACAATGCTAATCAAATAAAATATGTGACATGGTAAGTTGACCCCTATCATTCAAAGTCTCGATACAATACATTTAAATCTCTACCAATACTTAAAAACAAAATCAGGAGTCTGTCTTTGCTTTAAGATAGCAAAATTGAATGCGAAAAAAGTAACCCAGAGAAATTGATATATAAGTCATTTTAAGAAACACAATCGAAATGCCTTGTTCACTGTGGTTTTAAAAAAATACGATCTGCGAAAAGCCTTTGAACTTGGTGACTTTAAACTTTTCAAACGAAATTTGAATTGTGGGCTAGAACCTTAATTGGTTATAATGATAAATATTATTATAATAAAGATAGTATTCATCATATATGATAAATGATGCTATAATTAGTGAATATTTATGCATGTTAACATCAATAAAACTCATAAAACAAGATTATGATGACTTTTGCTATTTTTTGGTAAAATTGTGACAATTTCTGATGAATTGAAATATAATCCTCATCAATCTTACAAATGATATTTCAGTATATAAACTCCTACAGTACACTGATGAGAGCGCACAACGTTCCCATCCTACACAAGGTAAGTACTTTTATAGTTACCTATTCATTGTCCATGACATTTGAAAAATACATTTAGGGGAATTTTGTCAATGATATTGAATATGAATAACGTTAAAAACTTTCAATTTGGTTTGTTTTCCAAATTATAACTTTGATGCGAACAACCAACTTCTTCAGGAACTACAATAAAGTCCATATGTTTTTAGAGAAAAATTAGATTCCAATTTTTATTCTTAATCTTCATTTTAAATGAAATATCAACCATTTTTACTAATACTAGTCTATTCAAAATTATGCTTGTTAGGCTTTGTTCTTTAAATACCACATTCAAATTACTTCTTTTCCTATTATGATTACTTTAAAGATTTCACAGCAGACATTCATTTTGAAAATTGGATGCCTCCTATATACCATAGAGGAATAATACTTAAAGATACAAATATTTGAATAACTGTGCTTTGATAATTTTATTTAGGTCCATTTGATCTTTAAAATAGAGAACAATAACCAAGTTCTATTCATATAAAAACTTTAATAATTAAAACCCATATAAGTAAATGAACAACTAATATTTTGCATGCTTTATTTTCAACTGAAAAGATGGTTTAATTTTCTTCAAAATATTTCATCCTGACTATGAAGGCAAGCATTGATTTTTGGTAGAAGTAACATGGATCATAACCCTGATCATACATGTCTTAATGACCATTGTTTTGTCAACACTGTTATTGTGCATTATATATAGTACAATGTGTCCCTTCTCTCTCCAATCGTCAAATTCCTTATATAACATGCAGATGTCTAATGAACATTGTGTAAAAAAACAATACTTTTAATGACCGAATATTGGTTTATCCTACTTCTCCTTTACATTTATTGTCTAATGAGTCTTATAGCATAGTGTCAACTTTTGAAAAAAAATTAAAGTAGCTCTAAATTCAAGATCCATGTTCAACGATATATCCCGTTACAACTATAATACCAGATTTCTCCGTTCTATATCAAATTTCAGAACTTTTCTGTTCTATCGCAAACTGTACATCATAAAGTAGACTAAGCATTTGGTCACAGGAGGATCTGAGAAAAATAAAAAAATTTGTAACCTCAACTATTTTTTTTATAATTTTTGTTCTTCAAAAAATTAATACTAAATTTATATTAGTATCAGTTCTAAGCTATTTTGTTGAGCGATTTGAACTCAATCTATCAGCAGTTAAAATTGAAAATTGAAACTGGGAATCGGGAGACAACAACTCGACCAAAGAGCCGAAAATAGCTGAAGGCCACCAATAGGTAACAAAAGAAACGAAACACAATGACAGTGATGCATACATTAACAATGAAATACTAGCAGTTAACATTCCAGCTCCAGACCTCAATCAAATTGATTGAAACATTATGTCTTTATCATATGATTATAAAGCACAATCCGTCCCGTTAAGGATTGAATGTCATATCATCATAAAATAGATGAGTAGAACATAACCCGTATTACAACTCGTTTTAGAAAAAATGTATTTATTTCAGATACAAAGACCCTATAAGTAAAACAATATTACAGCTAAAATATGCCATCATTATGACCTGACAATAGTGTCGTAACTATATCCCTTCTTAATTAGTCTGTTTGAAGGGTTGTTTTTTTTTGGCTTTTGAAGTGAATGTCGACATGTTTTTGCTTTTTAAAGAATATTACCATAAACGATTGTAAATGAAATACCTAAACGTATAATATGTTTGCATGTTAATTTATATTTACGAATGATGTCCTTGTACCGATGATAAAATTTAGTAAACGTTTCGACTAGTTTTAATATCGAAAACCCTGGCGTAATAATTTTTCAGAAATACATAGATTTCTTTCTCTTAAATCTAAAACGTTACTAAATACACGAGCGAATCGTACAAGTTGAGTACAAGTAAAGCATGTTTTGAAGAATCTTCATAAAGAGAACACCAAAATCTGTTAAAAGTGTGCTGTAAATTTCTAAATATCAAAAAGGGTTGAGGGGAGGGGTTAATTTCAAGTGCTTGTTTATTCAAAATAAAGTGAACAACATGTTGCTCCTCAGATATCTACATTGATTTCTAAATATTAATATTTTTTCCCCATAAAAAATAGGAATTGGCACTATCATTATAGTGTAAAATCGCACAGACCATAATTCTTTTAAACAATATGTTTGACAGAAAAGCATACACTTATGTGAAGGGGTTCGTAGGGAAGTCTTGCCAAGCTTTAGTTTTGTTATTCTCTTGTCCGGTAATTCTGAGTTTCATCAATACTTATCGATAGGTTTAAAAGACAGTTTTATTCTATTGAACAAAACATTCATATAGATATCTACATTTAAAAATGCCTGTATCATGTCAGGAATATGACAGTTCTTGTCCATTCGTTTTTGATGCGTTTTGTTATTTGATTTTGCCATGTGATTATGGACTTTCCGAATTCATTTTCCTCTAAGTTCAGTATTTTTGTGATTTTACTTTTTTCATTTACCTCATATTCAATACAAATTTCTAATAGGATGCCATGCTACCCTATTTATGTCATTGGGTTGCTATCTCATTGGTGTATACATGTACCCTTCCTCTCCATTTATTTATCCTAAACGAAGAAAAATATATTTCTTTATATTTGTTATGTAACACTGTACAAATGAATGTTCTCAAAAGAATATATAACAAAAAAACACAGTCACTAACATAATGTCATACAACAAAGATGTTGTGAACCTGAATGCACCAACTTTAAATATTAAGAAGTTGTACCATATACACTGGATTATATATACATAATATACATTATCATTTACACATTATAAACATATATTTTCAGATACAACATGCAGCTCTCCATTGCTCTAGGTTTACTATTGGCAGCTGTCTGCACCAATGCCTCATACCTCAAATGTTGGGGTAAAGGCTGTGGTGGATATGGTGGCGGATATGGTGGTGGATATGGAGGTGGATGGGGAGGTGCATATGGAGGTATTGGTGGCTGGGGAGGAGGATGGGGCAAAGGAGGAGGATATGGCCTAGGAGGTGGATACGGAGGATGGGGACTAGGAGGTGGATACGGAGGATGGGGAATAAGAGGTGGATACGGAGGATGGGGTAAAGGAGGTGGATATGGAGGATGGGGTCTAGGAGGTGGAATTGGAGGATGGGGCCTCGGAGGTGGATATGGAGGATGGGGCAAAGGAGGTGGATGGGGTATTGGAGGTGGATATGGAGGATGGGGCCTAGGAGGCGGATATGGAGGAATCGGGGGTGGATACGGAGGTGGATACGGAGGTGTTGTACTTAAAGGAAAAGGATCATACTATTAAATTCAGGAAATCTTGTAATGTTTTGTCTCAGAAGGCAAATTGGACACTTGTTGGAGTTAAATCCTAATATTAATATATGCTGATATTTAGCAAATATAAAAATATCTGTATAACAGTGTTATTGTTTCTTTATCTGAAAGTGTTTTGTTTTTCATAAATATGTAAATTTCAGATGTAGGTCTGTAACTTTTTACAGAAAACAAAGAGCGCATGCAACGACAACTATTAATGTCAGAAAATGTTTGTACCTAAATATAACATTTTCTGACTTAAAAATTTAGGTTGTCAACGCCTGCGCTCTGTGTTTCCTAAGCCTGTATTTCGTTGAAGTCATGGAGTTTTTAGTCTTATTCACAAAAATGATTTACTGCATTCAAACTTGATACATCTCTTTATTTGAATTTTGATTGAATATTTCACACAGCATTAGTTTCTGGCACTATGAATGTGTTCAATTAGCTGACACAGTTGAGTATGGACTTTTACCTTTTTAATAAGATCCAATATCCAAAATTCAAATACATGATTAGATTCAAAGGACACTGTTAGCTTAGTTTTCAATATATCTCAATCAGCAAAATTACTTCGCATATCACTTCGATGATAAGACAAACATCAGAGCGTAAACATTGTAAAGGAGACAACTCATCACGAGACTCATTTAATTGTCATGATAGGGAAAAGTGCACAGTCTGTAAATTTAAATTTACAAATGAGATGACTTTTCGTGCATGTATCTTAAGATATAGGATAGGGCAAACAAAATACTTTTGTTTTATTGGTTCGTTGTTATTTTTTTTTTTAATGTATGTGTTATTTTTCAAAGTACATTTGTGGAAGTTTGTGAACTTTGTCAGTCAAATATATAAAAAAAATATATATATATTATTTATGGGTCCATTGAACATACAAACCTTGGATAAGATGGCACCAATGTGTGTACATTTCAAGATGTTTTTATCACGTATGTAAGCATTCTTATTGATGCATGTCGTTTAAATGAACCATTATATGCTGATTTCGGTACGTTGTCATGAGTTTTAGTTGAATGAAAAAATACACGTAAAATTGTTTAAATTAAAGTCCATTGTGTTCATTTAAAGGAGAACGAGATTATATGTAAAACAAAACCTCCGATTGGGTAAAGACCAATCATGAATACGACTGTGTGATCATGAGGGAAACATTACTCAAAATATCTGTCCTACCTGTACAATTTTCTGGAACAGTTTCTTTCAAGATGTTATTTAACATATCATCCAAAAATGATGTGCTGAATGTGTAATATTGTTTCCTTGAAATCAATAACATCTCAGAGTAGGATATAGACTGGCCAACAGCTACAGTAATGACACGTCCACCAATGGAATTAATTAACATAGCTTCATGAACTGCATTATTGCTGTCTGTTGACAAGCCGTCGTAGAGCATTATTATGTAGCTTGATATTCTACGTGATCCAAATGATTTGTTGGTTAACATCTGCAAAATCAGAGAATTTTTATAATTTTGAATTACTTCGTCATTAACGACAATAATGTACTATGGTTTTTTTGTCATGTTCTTATAACATAAATGATATAAAAAAAAACAGTGAGTTCATCTAACTATTAGATTTTCGATTTTCCTTCTTTATCCGTTTATCAATCTTTCCCTTTTTCCTCTTTAAGAGAATATAAGCGACAGCAAAGACAATATCCGAAATAAACAAAAAATGGTATGTCCCGTATTTATTTCATATGAATGCATGAGTCGACGACTCATGCATAGCTAAGCGTCAATAAACAAGTAATTGATTTGTGTTTTTTATTCTATTTGACTGAAGGTATAGGCAGTGGATTGAGATCTCACAAAACTTCTTTAATACCTCCGGGAGCATGATTTTCTCGGTCGCTGTGTTACAGACCAATTGATGGTCTTGGGCTGTTTTTGCTCTTTGGTCGGGTTGTTGTCTCTTTTGTTTTGTTTTAAAAAATACACAATAAACATATAGCCAAGCGGCAAGAAGGACAAAGGAAACTTCTAAGTTACATTCTGCAGAGGATATACTTTGTACCTGATAGAACTATAGACTATATTCTTTTCATACTTTGAACGACAAAATTATTTTATATTTCTACCTGTGTATATTTCTACCTATGCGCGATTCTACGTCACAGTTAATGTTAATCTAATCATTCGGTCCTAGTACTTAAAATATTTCAACCCTTTATGGGTAAATTTAACATACATAAATAAAATACAAAAATAAGAAAGCAATGAATGAGGTTGTTAAATTTAATTTGTACCTTTTTGTGCTTCTTTATTAAATATTTGTTTGTTTTTATTGTGAATAAGATTAAAACACAGTGTTGACTGCCTTTTTTAACCATTATGTTTGCTTTGTTCACGCATCGTTGTAAATGTAATTGCGTTTAATGAGATTGTCATACTAGTAAGAGGTAAAGCGCTATAAAACCACCAGGTTCAATCCACCATTTTTCTCCATAAGAAAATGCCTGTATCAAGTCAAGGATATGACAGTTGTTATCCATTCGTTTGATGTGTTTGAGCTTTTGATTTTGCTATTTGATTAGGGACTTTCCGTTTTGAATTTTTCTCAGAGTTCAATATTTTTGTGATTTAACTTTTTGACACATTCTTCGTTTTCATTCTCTATATTAATGCTAATATTCGATCACAAGAATGCCACTAATACCGTTGTCTTCTTAAACTTGCAGTAAGGTGATAAATTTTGACTCGTGTTGAAGGCCTCATGATGACTTTTAGATGACTTTGAGCACGGTTATTTTGCTTTATGTGCTTTTATTTGCTGTGCATGTAGTTATTTGTGTCATTGGCGGATACCCCCTATAATTTCTGCTATATTATAAAGAGATAACTGCTAAGGAACTATAAACTAATTATATATCTACTTCTTTTGCCTTCTTTAATGCTGGTGATGTAAATGTGGCACCATTTTCCCCTTTAATATGCTGAAGTTTGGCAATCATATCAGATGTAGATGTATAATCATCAAGATCAAAAAGTACAGTAGCATCAAAATTATATGTGATAACACCCACTTGAAAGTCATCTGTTCCAATGGGTATTCTTTTTATAAATTCTGTTATGAAACTAAGACTTTTGTTGATATTTGTTTCTAAGCTAGACGATGTGTCAATTATAAATACAATGTCTGCAGGACCAGGTCTGCAATCTACAAAAGTCATTTAAAACATTATTTTTTAAACAGTTCTCAAATCATTTTTTTTTTTTTTTGGTTTTGAATAAATGATGTGAACAAATCGTATGTTGGACGTAAACAATCAACAGCAATACTCTTTCGTGGATATTTAAGGAATAAACAAGAATGTGTCCAAAGTACACTGATACCCCACTCGCACTATCATTTTGCATGTTCAATAGACCGTGAAAATGGGAAGGGGGGAATCTAATTTGGCATTAAAATTAGAAAGATCATACCATAGGGAACATTTGTACTTAGTTTCAAGTTGATTGGACTTCAACTTCATCACAAACTACCTTGACCAAAAACTTTAACCTGAAACTCCCACTTTCATTTTCTATGTTCAGTGGACCGTAAAATTTGATTCAAAAGTATAATTTGGCTTTAAAAAGATCAAATCATAAGCAACAAGTGTACTAAGTTTCAAGTTGATTGGACTTCAGCTTCACCAAAAACTACCTAGACCAAAAACTTTAACCTGAAGTGGGACGAACGGACGCACGGACGGACCAGAAAACATAATGCCGCTCTACAGTTTGAAGAAATGGAAATGAAAACACGTTTTCAAAAAAGTAGCTAGATGAAATTCTTTGGTTTTACACCCCATGGTCAAATTGACTCATTGTGTTCTCCAATACATGCGTCATTCCTTAATTTGTTCGTTCATCCAACCCGTATCAGTTGATGATTTGTTTAATGTTATGT
Source organism: Mytilus edulis (assembly GCA_019925275.1). NCBI lineage: Eukaryota > Metazoa > Mollusca > Bivalvia > Mytilida > Mytilidae > Mytilus > Mytilus edulis. The sequence continues at coordinate 10,431,368 of CM034355.1, read as the reverse complement.
AGATACCTATCAAAGATACAAGCCTTGTAATTTTGTGCGCTTGGTGCGTATTCGTTTAACTAAGACCCATAAGAATCATTTTACCACTGAGGTGCGGTCATATTACCTTAATCTTATTTAATATTTTTATTATTTCGTTACCTTTACACATTGATGTCAAAACCTCAAAACAACCCATTATAGATTTCATGTGTTCGAAACACTTTCATAGATTTACCTTCATTTGGAACGCTCACATCCGAGTATTCAAAAGTCGAGGAAATAGAGAGCTATAGGACAGAAAAGATAACCTAACGTTATGATTCAATATTTCACAATTTATTGAACATAGAAATGTGATAGCAAACTGTGTCCTTTGAGCACTTATTCTTGTTCCTTGTCCTTCTAGTTTTAGGAAATAATATGATTTAGAATAAAAAATAAAATAATCAAATAAATAAACATTCACCTGTTTGACAGACATCACCATCATATCTACCTGTGCAGTCACAACTGTAGCTGTTGATTAAATTATTGCAGGATCCATAATTCATACAGGGATTAGAATGGCATTCATCAAAATCTGTCATACAATAATTAAAATTGATCCAAATTGTATGTATAAAGTAAATATATGTAACAAAATCTTATATTGTAATGTGTCTTTTTGATAGACTATTTAGTAAAAGGGGTCCGACAACACGTTAATGTTCTTTTCACCAGAATGTTCAAGGGCGGATAGTTGATTAATTGAGTACTGCTAAACTTTCATTTGAAACTTCTACTAATTACATATACTAGTATTATATATTAATGAGATATAGTGTATACTTAACGACACGCAATGTCGGAGTGTTCATATGTTATGTATAAAATTTACATTCCCAAGGAGGCATAATACAACTCTGATATTCCGAGTCGTCTAGATTTGTTTCATATCCAAACATTCAGAAGCAGCATATCCCAATTTGAAAGTCTTTGGTTTGACCAAGCCGATGATCAGTCCCACGACTCCAGCACTCATGTAATAAGACCTACCATGGAATCATCTAGCCAGTTCTGTGTAACTGTAATCACTATTAAGACATTTTATATTTCGAAATACCACATCTTCTTACACGAACTCCTTTATATGTTATTTTTTCTAATGATCTTCCTTTTTAGATTCCTTTATTTTTCTTAAATTTATAAAATAATAATTGTCAACAACGAAGGTTAACAATCTTACAGTTTAAGAGAGTTCCTAAATAATTTAAAGTTGAAGACCATACTATAATTGACTGTGAATGATTATGGAGTAGAAATGCTACTAAAAATGTATATGTACTTTTTTAAATTCGACTATGGTGATATTTAAAAAAAAAAGAAGAATGATTTGAAATACCTGTCTGGCAGTTTGATCCAATATATCCTGGTACGCATGAGCAAGTATATATGTTCAAGTGATCCGTACAACTTCCACCATGCGCACATGGGTTTGATGCACATTCATTAATATCTAGAAAATAATGATAAAATGATATCATAACTATAAATGTTTCATATTAAAGGTATTCAAAAATTTATAAGAAAAAAAACATGGACCAAGTAACCTTAAAATGTAATGATTACAAAAATTATTAATCATTACTTATATAAAATTAGGAACCGGTAACTCATTTGTATTCTTTGTTCTGTGTCCCATATTTGGGTTTTGTCTTTTGAATTGATTTCCATTGCCAATTTCTTTATATAGCCAACTATACGATAATCAAAAGACCACAATTACTAATCACAGGTATGCCATCTTTATTACAAAAAAATAATGAATAATTACCCGCCCTCCCCTCTCTTATAAAAGGTAAAACCTTTCAATAGTGCACTAACAAATGATTTGAAGAAAATCTTTCCACACCATGACAAAAACAAAAGCCAACAAACTCTTTACCCCATTTTACATACAAAACTAAAGAGTTTGCAGTCAGGAGTAATCTTGTGACAATTCATTACAAGATAACATGCTGTTTCTTACTTTCTCAAAACACATAAATGGATGTTTGGTTAAATTATTTTAACCTAAAAATCCAATTTTGAATCTTGGTTAGTTAATTAAAAAAAAGTATATACATTAACGTATAATATATAGTATATAGTATAATAGCAATCCGTTCAAGCAAAGTATTTTTCCCTAAATAATTGCGTAGCAATTAAAAATAACACTTTTTGAATTGGGTTCGTCTGAAAAAGTAATCTAAATTTACCATCAATTTAGTTAAAAGAAACCTGTAAAAGATAATTATGTAACCTGCTGGCTTGATAAATGATATAAAGATACAACGCTAGATGCAAACAAAAAATATTAACAAACAAGAAACGAACTCTAAAGGTAAAAATAATTGTAAGTTCATAACACCTAAGAAAATCAAACACTCGAATATAATAAGCAACGGAACTAACGGAAAACAACTGTCAGATTTCTGACTTTAAACATATAATTTCTTAAGAAAATGATGGGTTTAACAAGGTTTTATTACCAGATTAGCTCTAGACTGTGTGGTAATTGCTCATAGTCACAACATATGTTATGCAATACCGGCAGATTAATTCATATTTCAAATTTTTAAATTTGTTACAACATTTAGTCAAGGTTATATATATTTATATTCATGCAGGTAAACGGAGAGAGGAACACACCAATGAACAGAACATAACATAGGAAATTCTGGCATGAAGTTTATCATGATAAAATTTAATGACTTAAGAAGAACATCGACCAGATTTAGAGTAGGATTAAGCAAGCTTAATTAAAATATATACAATGCTTTTGTGTTTATATAGAAATTCAGATTGTGTAGAGACAATTTATCGACTAATTATATGCAGGCATTGTTAAAATTTCTAGAATCAAATGTCTCATCCATAAAGTTTTAGTTTAGGTAAACATATATATGTAGAACGATATACATATTATATTGGAATAACCTAAATCAAATTAAGTACAGTAACACATTTGGGTTTTTTTAAATATCTGTAATAGATCATTTTAAATATCTGTAATTTATCATTTTCTATAGAGATATGTTAGATTATCAAATATGGTCACACGTTAAAGGTTCTTGTTACTTTTAGGTCTCTTCCAGAAATTTCCAATTAAAATCACAGTACCTGTTTGACAATGTACGCCTGCAAATCCTAAAACACATACACACATGTAGGCATTAATTTGGTCTTTACACGTCCCACCATGGTGACACGGATTTGAGGCACATTCATTTATATCTAAACAAAATAACATTTCTTGTTTATATTGCACCAACTAAGAGGGCAAACTGATTGTTTCATGACATGTGTGCCACATATATATTCCATAACGATCAACGTAATTATGAAGGAGTCATAAGTCATAAAACCGTTAAAGAGATAACTCACCTTTACCATTTGGAACTTGTAACCACAAACCAGTCCTTTCTTCTCAAATGTGACAGCACGGAAAAAGATATATAACCGTTTTTGCACTTAGATGAGATGTGGAACATGATCTCATTTACCCTTTGGAGTATATGGGATAACTCTCGGGTTTTGAGAGGGGTTCGTGTTGCCCACACCTTAGTTTTCTGTATTTATTTGTAGACTGAAGTGTGTCTTTTCGACGCTTCAGGTTTTTTTTAATTATTGCATGGTTAGTTTATTTTCAATTATTAGTTTGAATATCTCTTTGGTATCGTCAACTCTCTCTTGGACTTTAATGTAATGCAATTTTACAGCGTTAAATAATGATTGCACTTAGTCTCTCTTCAGACGAGAGTCATGTATATCTGTATGTGATGGGTTTGTGGTTAATTATGTAATGAAGAAAAGTTAGTGTTTCGTCAAGGATTTCATATTACCAGCAAATTCATGCTTTCAATTATGTAAGATTTTTCTACATAGATACATGTTTGACATCTTAAACCAATATACCCAGGAATACAAAACAACTGCATCGATCTGTTAACGTGATCTATACAACGTCCGCCATGTTGGCACGGATTTGATCCACATTCATCTATATCTAAATCATACATATTAAAAACTTAGTTAAACTCAGAAACTCAGAACTATGTGTTATTGTTTTTGTTAGACATAATGTAGAACGCATGGGATTAATGTATCATGTGGTGCATTATATATTGTAAGTGTTTTGCCAAATTTAGAACATTATGTTTATTGTAATAAATTGATTACCAGTGTAAAGGAGGTCAAAATTGGAAAATATGCGATGGATTTCACAATGATCATTTTGTTTTTAAACTATAGGGATCATAGTAACATGACGGTACAATTTTAAAATCATAAAAATGAAGATCAAGAATAGCATCTGATGGCATAAAAATGGCTGGTTAAAACGGAATAAGTATACTGATTTACTGTAAGAAAGGACCTTCAAAATATTTCTAAATTTTGAGAAAGTTGGTGCCACAAGATTATGAAAATGGGAATTTGAAGCTTCAATAACAAGAATGTGTCCCAAGTACACGGATGCCCCATCCGCACTATCCTTTTCTATGTTTAGTAGATCATGAAAATGGGATATAATCTCTAATTTGGCATTAAAATTAGAAAGATCATATCACAGGGAACATCATTAAGTTTCAAGTTGATTGGATTTCAACTTCATCAAAAACTACCTCGACCTAAAACTTTAACCTGAAGTGGGACAGACGGAAGAACAAACGAACGAACGAACAGACGGACGGACGCACAGACCAGAAAACATAATGCCCATTAATAGGGCATAACAAGTTATGTTGTTCTATATCCGCTAGGTATGCCGCAAAATCATAAGGAAATCAGAAGATAGTTCATTCTGGTATTCTTAAGAGCCATAACTTCGACACTATAATCCTACATAAAACATAGTAATTATTGATATAGCACTGGTGTTTACCTAACAACAAAACAAAATGTTAAGTTTGCTAAAAACGAGGACAGCTGACTTGATTTATCGGAATCAGCGAGAAACAAGACTACACCACTATACCATGTTTAGAAAACTTTCATCGCTGAAAGGCATAAAAACTAACAATATTAAGACCAAAAGATAATTTAAACACCTTGAACCATCGTTTACAGGACTAGGGTGTTTCTTTTACATCAACGGCTTTCAAATATACGGATTTTAAAGGTTTGAATGTAAATTCAGAAACGAGTTGCGTACGCATGAAATTTATGACGCGTTATTTTTATCTTTGGACATTTGATTATTCCTGACTGAGAATAATGGTGAAGAATTAATTTCAGATTGAAAATATTGTAGACAACTATTTGATGCCTAATTTTACTACTTTAACCAACCTGTTTGGCAATTCGATCCAATATATCCAGGTACGCATGCGCAAGTGTATCTGTTCACGTGGTCTGTGCAACTTCCACCATTTACACAAGGGTTTGATGCGCATTCATTAATATCTAAAAATTAAAGTATTGTTTATTGTAATAAATATTACTAAGTTATTTAAACGACTACAGCTATATTCTTATTTACATTTTGTATTTTATTTCCTTCCAATATCAAATATGGTATTATGTTTGTATTTCACAATCAAACCACCGTCAGTTTATTCTTGATTAATGAATTTGAATGTCCCGCTGGTATCTTACGCCTCTCTTTTCTAGATAACTAATGACTAAAACGAATCCTTAATCAATTAAGATAGCAATAACGAAAGTTCTGTAAAGCTGACCTGTTTGACAGATGACTCCAGTATAACCGTGTGCACATCTACAAATGTAATGGTTCAAGTGGTCAGTACACGTTCCGCCATTTTGGCAAGGGTTCGATCCACATTCGTTAAAGTCTGAAAAAGCCATATTATATTTTATAGCCTCCGTGTGTAGATAAACAGATGTTTCAATCACAAATATCAATAAGAAAACAAATCGAATGTAAAAACTGAGGTCATTGCATATTTTTCCCCCCCAAAAAAAGAAGCGTTATCGGGTACCTCGTAAGGATAAGCGTTAACCACTATGTATGCATCAATTGGAAGTTTGAAATAAATATCCCTCATTCCAATATCGAGTAGAAAGATCATGATATAATACAAACCATCAAGTTTTGTCATTTTTCGTATTTTCAAATTTACTTGGATGTATGTATAGTGATTACTCATATTAAAATGTGGGTTATAGATAAACTCATCATAGATACTATGATTTATTTTTTTGTTTGCGCCAGACGCGAGTTTCGTCTACAAAAATCTCATCGAAGTAAGAAAAAGTGAGTGTTGAGAATTTGGATCATCCATACTGGTTGTGTTTGTTTATATCTCAGTGCTTTTTTTTCCTTCAAGGAGTTTAGTATTGATAAAATACATTAGCCATCTCATATGTTTCTTGACAACAATTAAATGCTTACCCTAAATACTGTCTCTTTAACTACATCTTTGATTAACTAAGTATCGGTGTATACATGTAGTCAACATTTATTCATACTCACCTTTATCACAATTTATGCCAGTATATCCCGGACCACAATCACAGCTGTACCTGTTCACGTGATCTTTACAAGCTCCACTGTTTTGGCAAGGTCGAGATGCGCATTCATTTATGTCTGAAAAAGCATATATTTATATGATGAACACATTATGAATATATCAATGGGACATTAAAAACTCAAAATTCGTACAGAAACAGATAATGCCATTGCAAATAAAATAATCGACGACCATACAAATAACATTATCTAAAACACTGAATAGAAATTGAAGAATGAGCTGCACAAAACCGTATTGATTAGCAATTCAAAAATATACATCACCTTTGTGAACGACACTTCCTTTATACTAAGCCAATATATAAGACTTGAACAGGGTTAAATGGATCGTTTGCACTAATATTTACTAGTATATAAAAACAAAAGCAAGGAATAGTAATTGTCCGATTTTCTTTTCAACAGTCATCGTTTTGAATCATAATAATTATTATCTGTAATATTACATAATCATTTAAATATGGACCTAAGTGTAATTGAGAAACAGTATAAAACGTACATTGTAAATAGCTCTGAGGAGAGTTTACGTGCCTTTAAGCTAAACAAATATATTATTACTTCTACATATTTTATAAATACCTGTTCCACAATTTTTTCCTGTATAACCTAGACGACATAAACAATGGTAGTCTATAACATTGTCCACACAGGATCCGCCATTTTGACACGGTCTAGATAAACAACTTCTTTCTGTGACCAATAGAAAAATTATAACAACTTACACTTTGGAATATTTGGTGTATGTTTGTCTAAACCAAAAATGTTCTTTAAGCCAATAACTGATTTGATTTTACTATTACACACTTTTAGCACAAGATGTTTCTCTCTGTCGTTTTAAGACTAGTTTTAATGTAATCGCCCATGGAAATCATTTTAAAATGACAGTGATATATACGCGTGTAGTCGGGTTTTTTTTATACAAAATAACAAGTGATGTCAAACGTGGTTAGCTCAACAAAAATATAAAATGTAGATAAGCGATGATTGATGCCAAAAGAATTGAATAAAATTTCTTCGTGGGATTAAATCATGTTTGCAGTCAAACTAAGAAATATATAGATATTGGTGAGCTTTGGTAACTTCTATTAACCATTCGGATATCTTTGGAAACAAGATTCTCGGTAACTCTTAAATTTTTTATTATTTTTACAAGTAGTTTTCTCTGGTTTGAAGTTCTAATAAAGAACATGGAAATATAATTTCAAATAAAACGTCAAATGGAGACTACATAATTATAGAATATTTTTTTACGTAAACTGAAATGTGTGTGGCATCATTAAATGGCGCAACGCAATAGCACAAAAAAATAATCGTAATTCATGAAATTCAGTTTACTACCCTTCTAGTCAACAACGACGCTGAAAATGTAGTTAGTATATAGAGCGCTCAAATTTTTAAAGTCTGGATAATATTCACTTAATACAGTAGTAGTAGCAACAATTACCTCTACAGCCTTTCACGAAATGCTTTGGGCAGGGTGTAGTAAGAATACAAACTTGTGTAGAAGAACAAGGATTGTCCTGAGCACAAGAATATTCTCGGCTATCTTCATAGTGAATCTGAAATAAATTAATGTACATAATATTCCTTCTTTTTTACAGTAAGATTATAATCAAATATAATATAAAGGCAACAGTAATATACCGCTGTTAGAAAAATATAAATCGATTGAGAGAAAAACAAATCCGGGTTATAAACTAAAACAGGGGGAAACACACCAAATATAAGAGGAAAATAACAAAACAACAGAAACATTAAAGTGCAACAGACAGAAACGACCTATAAGATAAAAATTGCCATATTCCTGACTTGGAACGGGACATTTTAAGAAAAATGGTGGATTGAACCTGATTTTGTGGCTAGCAAAACCTCCCGCTTTATGGCAATATTGAATATAACACTGAAATGACAATATTACATGACAACACTATAATACAAATAAATTAAGGACAGAGAAATACAGAAATAAACAATACAATAGAACATTACGACATGTTAATAGTACAAGGTTTATAATTTAAAAGACCAGACGCGTGTTTCGTCTACATAAGACTCATAAGTGACGCGCAGGTCATAATAGTAAAAAAATTCAAACAAAGAATTTTTAATGTACCGGTTATCAAAACAAAAGAATTATTTATGGAATCACAACAAGATAAATTATTGAATTAATGAATACACCCATCATTATGACATTGGTTACAAATCAGCATGTCGAAATCAGTTTTTTATTGAACCAGTAGTCCACAGCTTCCATAATAATGTACATTACCTTTTTAAATCACCCATGTGAGCTTATGCCATCACTTGGCGGCTGTCGTCGTCCGTCGTCGTCTGTCGTCGTAAACTATTTAAAAAAATCTTCTCCTCTGGGCCAAATACCTTCAAACTTTAACTAAATGTTCCTTGGAATATTTAGTTTATAAAATGTATCAAAAGTTTCGATACATCGACAAACATGGCCGCCATGGCTAAGAATATAACATAGGGGTCAAATGCAGTTTTTTGGCTTATATCTCAAAAACTCAAGCTGTTAGAGCTTAAGGTAAAATGTTCAATTGGTCATGATCTATCAGCCCTGAAATTTTCAGTCGATTCGAACAACCCATTGTTGCGTTTCTGCCACTAAATTAGTAGTTTTAAGGAAATTTTACAGATTTGTGTTATTATTTTGAAAATTATTATAGAAAGATATAAATTGTGTACAGCCATTATGTTCAACAAAGTAAGATCTACAAAAAAGTTAAATGACTAAAATTGTCAATTGACCCCTTGATGAGTTATTGCCCTTTTAAGACAATTTTACAAAATTTGTTCATCAAGTTTCCTAACATTTAAAAATATTCTCCTCTAAAACTGCTGGGCCAAATACCTTCAAACTTTAACTAAATGTGCCTTAGGGTATATAGTTTATAAATTGTATCCAAAATTATGATTAATCGACAAATATGGCCGCCATGGCTAAAAATAGAACATAGGGGTCAAATGCAGGTTTTTGCTTATATCTCAAAAACTAAAGCTTTAAAAGCAAATTTGACATGGCGTCAAATTGTTTAAAAGGTAAAGTTCTATCAACCCTTAAATTTTCAGACAAATCGAACAATTTCTTTCAATTGAAGCCTTAAAATGAGTCATTGTCCTTTGAAGACATATTTACACAATTTGTTCATCAAGCTTGCTAACATTTAAAAATCTTCTCCTCTGAAATCAGGTTAGCGATTCAGGCTCTTGAGGGCCTCTTGTTGATGTTGGTGTAACTGTCTTCTAAATATGTAAATAACATTGTTTCGAATACAATCGTTGTTATAAAGGACCGTTTATTTTATAAAAGTGTTGGATTGCCACGCCTTTATTAAACTAAGGTCCTATGAGCTTAGCCTTGCTTCCTGGCTCAATCTAATACTTCGTCTACTATTGAGCAGTGGGACAGGATCCCAGGCTACTATTAACTGACTTCAGATAAATGAAGCTGTAAATTTGAAGTAAATATTCCAGATAAATTTATTTATTTACTTTAGAACCTGTATTCGATATTAAAAAAAACCCAGGCATTGAAATCTCAAATTGTTTCAGTATTTAAAGTGTTGACTACCGAACATGCATGGTAGTTAGGTTTGGGAAGTTCTGTGTTGACTTGAGTTACCATTGATATGTTCATAATTATAAAATAACTGTTAACAAAACTTTGACTCTTTGAAATACTAAGATATTTCTACCTAAGTAATATATTACCTTAGCTGTATTTGGAAAAACTTTTGGGATTTTTTGGTCTCTATGCTCTTCAAATTTATTTGACCTTTTTAATATTTTTTTATTCGAGCGTCACTGAAGAGTCTTTTGTAGACGAAACGCGCGTCTAGCGTAAATATAAAATCCTAAGCCTGGTATCTATGATGAGTTAATTTACAACCACTGGGTCGATGACACTGGTGGTGGAGTTTTAATTACCCGAGGGTAACACCAGCCCAGTAGTCAACACTTGTGTGTTGACTTGAGTTATCATTGACATGTTCATAATTGTTAATTAACTGTTAACAAAACTTTGAATTTTTGAAATACTAAGGCTTTTCTACCTCAGGAATAGATTACTTTAGCTGTATTTGGCAAAACATTTAGGATTTTTTGGTCCTCAATGCTCTTCAACTTCGTACTTTTTTTGGCCTTAGTAACAATTTTTTTTATTCGAGCGTCACCGAAGAGTCTTTTGAAGACGAAACGCACGTCTGGCGTCAATATAAAATTTAAATCCTTGTATCTATGATGAGTTTATTTACAACCACTGTGTCGATGCCACTGCTGGTGGAGTTTAATTCCCCGAGGGCATCACCACCCCAGTAGTCAACACTTCTGTGTTGACTTGAGTTATCATTGATAATTATGCTCATAATTGTAAATTAACTGTTAACAAAAATTTGAAATTTTGAAATTCGTAGGCTTTTCTACCTCAGGAAAAGATTACCTAAACTGTATTTGGCAAAACGTTTAGGATTTTTTAGTCCTTAATTCTCTTCAATTTCGTACTTTATATGGCCTTTTAAACATTTTCTTTGTATTCGAGCGTCACTGATGAGTCTTTTGTAGACGAAACGCGCGTCTTGCGTCAACCTAAAATTTCAATCCTGGTATCTATGATGAGTTTTAAAAAAAAGAAGATGTGTTATGATTGCCAATGAGACAACTCTCCACAATAGACCAAAATAACAATTTAAGGTAAACCATTATAGGTCAAGGTACGGCCTTCAACATGGAACCTTGGCTCACATCGAACAGCAAGCTATGAAGGGCCCTAAAATTACTAGTTCTAAACCATTCAAACGGGAAAAACAATGGTCTAATCTTTATCAAAAGGAAAATCGACAAACACTTATGGTCCACATAAACAGACGACAACCACTGAACATCAGATTCCTGACTTAGAACAGTTGCAAACAATTGCAGCGGGATTAAAAGTTTTAATGGTACCAAACCTTTTCCCTTTTCTGAAAAAAAAGTATAAAATCACAACTTAGAAAGACACACTATGAAATATCAATTGGAAGGTTAACTCAATCAAAAAACGTAGCAACACAAATTAACACACAATAAACGAAAAAATTTCACCTGTGATACAATGCAAATACATAGTTAATAAAAATAAGGGTTGAATAATTAAGATAAAAAGTAAATAGATATTAGGTTTATATTCATAGATTATCGTTGATCATCTCAACGAGATTGATTTTCTCGCTTGAGTCGGTACATATTTTTGTGCGTTGAAAATACCGGTAACACCACAGAAATTCATTGAACTTCAGATTGACACTTCGCCGACAACCATTATAAAACGACCAAATGAACTGAAAGCCTTACTGGTAACAATGAATTTTGATAGAAAAGAGCCGGATTGGAAATTCACCGGCAGCTCTGACCAGGTCTGAGTGCATCTTACATTGATCGAGGCTTCATTCAGGAAACCTGAGCCGACCCTGAAAAAGAAACAAACAAGCAAACATCTACCTGGAGACGCAACGCTAACGCAGTAGTATCGACTTCGCTGAAGGATTTTTAAATCGACGACCCTGACCTACTCACCACACCATCGCATACGTCGCTCATCAACATCCAATCTAAAGAGGCAATGAAAGAAGCAATCCTGTCAGAACGGCTTAATACTCCGCCGTATCAGCCCCAACACCGCAGTCGGAGTAATATGAATGCAAAAAGACAGACAGATCCAAATATGTAACTTATGTATCAGACCGGACGTTAAACATATCATCATCATCATCATCATCATCATCAACACCAAAGAATTTTTTTATTCAAAGAATAAGTTCGAAAATTAATAATTATTACCAATTCACCATGATAAAGAAGATTTATAATGTCTTTCGGATTCAAACTAACTAAATTTGGTTAGAAATACAAAATTTAGATATGTAGCTTGAAAGTTAAAAACAAATTAAGGTAAAATTGTCCGCATCTTTTAGCAAAACGAAAATGATGTTGTTTTATCTATCACATTTTTTTTGGTTTTTAAACGACATCGTGAGTATTTAGTAAAGATTAATATTTAAGACTATTGTGTGAAATGCATTGCCTCTATTATTTTCACGCACGTAGCGAAAATGTATAAATTTCAAATGACATAGAGAGGCACGTTTTTACTGAATTTTTGGGCAAAAGAGAACTTCCCTTTAAACGCAATATTTTAAAGCAAGTACAATGTAGTCGAACATTCATACAACTCCTGATCACTCTATTCCTCTTCATATTTATATTAAATCAATGGATCTTGTAAAAAATATACGACTCCGCAATGTCTTTCACAGTTGATTAGTATTTGAAACAGGGATACTTAATATATCAAGCAGAAATTGTCTTTCTCATACACAGATTTTACCCCTTTGTAGGAAGAGGATGCATTTTTTTTTTAAATATAATGTTTCACTAACTCTCTGGAATAATGCATTCCGTCTTTTGAACGGGAATGGAAAAGTAGTTTATTTGGATTTTCTAATGAAAATTCTTTTTAATTAGATTGATTTATTTTGAATCCATTCAAAATGTTCCCGAAAGCACGTTCATAATAAGGTAGTCAATCAATTTAAGAAAGCGAGACAAACGGTCATTGATCTTCAATGAGCCAAGTGTTGGAGAGCGGTGATGCTCAAACACATCGAACGACATTGTCATAATTCAATGAAAATGCTGTATAAACAACAAAAAGGGCTACAACATAATCAGATTGTTTAATTCTAGTTCCAAATAAATTGACAAGCAGCTTTGTAACCTCTGTCATGATTTTGGGTGTAAATGACCTATTACTTGTGTTGCTACTTGATACTTTTCCTTAAACAGGGTGGGTTTCTTCTATAATTTTGGCCTGCAATTTCTGGGAATTTTAAAACAAATAGTTCAAAGAGTACTTAATAGTAGGATGCGTAGCATAAACCAGGTTCATGAAAAATGAATGCATAAAAGTAGCGAATCTTATTTTGGTCATATATAATTATATCTTGTACATAAATCCTACCAAGAGAGGAAAAAAGTTTTAAAAAATCAAACTGTTACAGTATATTGAAATAATAAATTTATATCGAGCATATTTCTGTTACAGAACGCAATGCAAGAAGCTCATACATTGACTTAATAAAATGCCTATGCCAAGTCAGGAATATGACAGTTGTTATTCATTCATTTGATGTGTTTAAGTATTTGGTTTTGACATTGGACTAGGGACTTTCCGTATTGAATTTCCAACGGAGTTCCGTATTTTTGTGATTTTTACTTTTTTATAAAATTTAATGAGATTGAATTTAATTTTAAGCTTTATTAAAGTCTCAATGTTATTCAAATACACATGAAAGGTATATGTTTTATAACTTCCTCTAAGTGGCGTCTCGTTGTGAACTCTAGGTCCATGCAGAACCTTGAGAATTCCATACTTACATCATTAAAACTAAATGAGAAATTTGTGTTATTATTTTTCCGTTTGAATATTATTCAAAAATATTGAAAGTTAGTTGCACTCCAACAGATCAAATATCTCTAAATCTCTTGCACTATTGGTCGATTAACATTTGCGTAAGCACCTTGTGGCAAATATTCCGTGCATCCAAATCACACATCAAAGACGTTGCCAACCAATGATTAAAAAGTGTTTGAGTTCGATGCAATATAACAGTTTACCTTTCGAGCCAAATCTTTTTGAATCAATCCACCTACAGTGAATCTAAGAGATTTGTGTCTTCGTTCATCATTTTAAAGAATTATTTTAACCACATGAAGAGGCAGATCATTCGGCAATGAAAAATATAAAATCTTTCTGGTCAGACCGAGGGAAAAAGTTCATGAACATAAAATTACAATGTGTTTTTAAAGAGGGACGAAAGATACCAGAGGGACAAAAAAAACTCATTATTCGAAAATAAACTGACAACGCCATGGCTAAAAATGAAAAAGACAAACAGACAAACAATAGCACACATGACACAACATAGAAAACTGAAGAATAAACAACACGCACCCCACCAAAAACTAGGAGTGATCTCAGGTGCTGCGGCATGGCAAGCAGATCCTGCTCTACATGTGGCACCCGTCGTGTTGCTTATATGATTACAAATCCGGTAAATAGTCTGATTCGGTAGGTCACATTCATGAAAGGGAAGGGGATTGTAGTTATGACGTAAGGAATATATCCGATATCATTTGTGAAAAGGGTTATTCCATAACGGTCAACCAACTTGTGATGTCGTCCGTAAAATTGACGAAGTGATGATTTCAACTTCACCATTTGGACCTTTGGTTTAATAGCTTCCTTGTGAGCAGCAGCCCTCTTTCAAGAAAATCATGATAGGGAATGCAAGCACGGGAATATCGTATCAATTGGGAGATATATACACCGTATGCAGGTGATGGAATGTTGCTACTCAGGAATGGAAAGTTCACAATTGAAAAGCTGAAATCATTAGTACATTTTAGAAGTTCACGCGGCTTGCGTGAAGATGTTAACTCCTCTGCATTGTAAATCACTTTCAACTCATAATATGCATTGTTAATATATTAAACTCATTCATAATGTAAATTAAAAACATCCTTACCATGCAGCTTTGTTTGTTATGTTCACAATAACCTTCTTCATAATCGCATGCAGGATCGCTTCTTTTGTTTCTAGTTGAAACTTTGAGAAATGAGTGTGCCTCATTTCGTTGTATTTTCCATGGATCATCTAATGCTGCATGATTTGTGTCAAAAAATTCTACAATATCACATCCATACTAAGCAAACTAAACATTAATGAAATATATAGAAAAAATGTAGTAAAATCTACAATGAAAATTATTAGAAGATATTTGTCGATATACCCCTATAGCTTATGTGTGCTTCATTGTTACATATTTGTTTGTTTTTATAGTGATTAAAATTTAAACACAATGTTGACTGCTGTATCCCTAATTTTGACATTTATACCTATTGTGTCTCTTTGTTTTGTTTACACATCGTTGTCACTATATTGAAATTTGATGCCACTTTCGTAAAAGTTAGAGGTTAAGCTAGCTACAAACCCATTTTCTACATAAGAACATGACTATACCTATTCAGGAATATGACAGTTGTTATCCATTCGTTTAATGTGTTTGAGCTTTTGAGTTTGCCATTTGGTTATAGACTTTCCGTTTTTTTTTTTTCATCGGAGTTCAGTAATTTTGTGCTTTTGCTTTTTAAATACTTTACAAATTCTAACATGACAAATTTGCTGCATGCCGAAGTTGTGTATTGCCTCTTACTGTGATCTTTAAAATTTAAAACAAAAAGAATGTTGATAACTTTATATTAACCTTGCAACAAAGTTGATCTAGCGCGGTAAAAATAAAACTTGACAGCTTTCTGGTTAATGGTATAAACTTCTTCATATTCATGGCATTGTGATTTATGCTCATAAAAAAAACTTACCCATTAAAGTCAAGCTAAACACGTAAAGTGAAGGGAACATCGTGTCACAAGTACTGCGAAATACAAAAAAGAAACTCTGGGTAACAATTACAAATTTAATGGTTATTTGAAGCTAGAAATTACCTCACAAATGCTATAAATTTAGAAAATTAAAAATAAGAATGTGATTTTATTGTTATGCAAGTGAGAGGTCTATCTAGCTATGAAATCAGATTTTATCAACCATTTTAAACATAAGGAAATGCCTTTACCAAGTCCATTCCTTTGATGTGTTTTAGCTTTTGATTTTGCCATTTGATAAAGGACTTTCCGCTTTTGAATATCGTTGGTGTTCTGTATTTTTGTTTTTTTACTTTTTTTGGTACTATGGGGGAAAATAGCCCGGAAATGAGGTATTTTTCAAAATCAATCAAGCCTAAGATGAATCATATTTAAAATTTTCTTACGTCAGAAACCTCGTAGGTAGTTGTCAAATGTCTTTCTTTTATTTGGAAAATCAACATCTTCAAGTTTTTTATTTTTTGTGCATTCATTTATAACTTTAAAAGACACGTGGACCATTTGAAGCTTGGCATATTGTGATGACATAGTTCTGTCTTTTGAAATTATAAGCCTGGTACCTTCGATAACTATTAGCATGTCGAAATGTATTATTGTATTGTTTATTTATGTATTTCTCTGTTCTGGATGTTATTGCATTTATTTGTACTGCAGTCCTGTCGTCAAATGTTGCCCTTTTAGTGTTATATTTAACTTGCCATAAAAGCGCGAGGTTTGGCTAGCCACAAAACCAGGTTCACCATTTCTTCTTAAAATGTCCAGTATCAAGTCAGGAAAATAACTGTTATTATCTTATAATTCGTTTTTGTGTGTGTTACATTGTCGTTTGGTTTTTTGTTGCACTTCAGAGTTTCTGTTGTTTTGTTATTTCCTCTTCTAGTCGATGTATATAAAAAAAGAAGATGTGGTATGATTGCCAATGAGACAACTATCCACAAAAGACCAAAATGACACAGAAATTAACAACTATAGGTCACCGTACGGCCTATAACAATGAGCAAAGCCCATACCGCATAGTCAGCTATAAAAGGCCCCGATAAGACACTGTAAAACAATTCAAACGAGAAAACTAACGGCCTTATTTATGTAAAAAACAAATGAACGAAAAACAAATATGTAACACATAAACAAACGACAACCACTGAATTACAGGCTCTTGACTTGGGACAGGCACATTCATAAATAATGTGGCGGGGTTAAACATGTTAGCGGGATCCCAACCCTCCCCTAACCTGGGACAGTGGTATAACAGTACAACATAAGAACGAACTATAAAAATCAGTTGAAAAAGGCTTAACTCATCAGATGGACAAAAATACAAGTGGACGTGGCCCGGTACTTATACATCCCGACACAAAAAGACACAATGAACAAATCTGAGAGTACTCGCAGTTATCTGACAGCTAGTTCAAAGCCACTAACAACTAATAAAAAATCATGCATCTAAGACTAAACTATAAATACGTACACATCCAACATCCAATGGATTTAGTGTAAAGACGTCATAAACAGCCAGAAAAAAATATGACCTTATGCAATGCCAAGTTACAGGTATCGACAGATTGTAGATCTGTTTCCCTCGGTTTAAGTTTGTAACCCGGATTTTTTTCTCTCAATCGATTCATGACTTTCGAACAGCGGTATACTACTGTTGCCTTTATTTTGATGAATTCTTTATTTTGCATTTAAGATTTCATTTGATTAGCGTGATGATTGTTAGCTGACTTTACAGATGTTTTTGTTAAACTTCTGAGTAAATTCTAAAGAAAATCTAGTTTGTACAAGGTTTTCAATCTAAATGTTTTAGAGAAATATTTCAGCATTCTGATTCAAAGTAGATAATTTTACGGATTTGTAAGCAAACAATCATTCTTGTGGAGAGTTGTCTCATTGGCAATCATACCACATCGACTTTTTTTATATAATTTAGGCTCGTAAAGCAATAATGGGTGCCATCCGTGAACTAGAAAGGAATCTGTTTAAGGAAAGAATTTAAATTAAATGGTTAAAACTGAAGACTTGTAAATAAGACTGTAAAACTATCCGGTTTTTTTAAATTATTATTTTTCTATCTAATGAATATCGTTGTTTCGGGTAGAATACTTTTGCTATCATCGACTTCCTCGCCCTCTGTTAAAACAAATATATTTATTTTTTAAATGAGCAATCTACGTACCATCGGTTAAACATTAATGGTTTGTGTTACATAATATACTATATAGGTTTTCCGTCGTATTGACATTTCCCTACATCTCTTCTGATGCACACGTTTAATACAAAAAAACAAAACAAAAAACAATAGGATATGCAAAAATAAGAACGGACGGACAGACATTTGGGCGAACTGGGATAAAACAGTATATCAATTCTTCTAGAATGAGTAAAGCGAACCCTGCGATTGTTTTTTTTTTTAGCTTCCGTCTCATTGATGTTTCCCAAAATCTTTTTTTATTAAAAAAAAAAAAAAAAAAAAAAAGAAGAACAATCAGTCGAGAAAAGTTTGAATTAATTCATAAAGAAACTTAAGGTTTTAAATTAGCTAGCTATAAAAACAATTTTTTTCCCACCATGTTCTATATAAGAAAATGCCTGTACCAAGCCAGGAATATGACATCTCTTTACACATGTTTTTATTCTCACTATTAATATCAAAATTAAAAATCAGTGGAGAAAAGTTTGAAGCAACACATTGTGAGAAAACATATTCATAATATGAAATAAATAATTAACTGACCTTGTAACTAAAGAATGCCTCTTCTATCAAATATAGAATACCTCGAACCAGGCAAACTATTATAAATGATCTAACGTTCTTTATATTATACAGAATGGGGACAAATGCATGTATAAATGCAATGCTTCCTGATATGAATTCCTATAACTGGAATTTCTATCACGTCACTGACAATTATACAGTGGATTTTCCAAATTTCAAATTAAATTAGTCAGTACAATTTGAAATCCAAAGATACTTCTTATCACCCACTTGTGTGCATCATTGTTTGTACACGACCAAGGAATTTAACTCTGATTTAAACAGAAAAGTAAAACATCGAATGAATGATTACGTTTTATAAGAAGTTATCAATATTTTATATCCAATAACAGATTTGACATCAGTCTAGACTTCTTCATTTTATTTCATATTTATAAAAAAAATGCTCTTTATAGGTTTTGCAAAGACGAGTCAAAAACATTTTCCTTAATTAATAAAATATGCAGTTGTCTCCTTGACAATTACACCATATCTTCTTATTGTTATAATTACTGCAGAGTTTGTTACTGGACCTCAGTGGATCCAGTAGAATGGGACCCCGTGTTTGTAGTGGGTACCCTTATATTTTAAAGTTTGTGTTTTTGTGAGTGAGATTTCTACATATTCAATTGTCATTTGGTCTCTAGCGAAGCGTTGTCTCATTAGCAATAATATTATTATACCTCATCATCTCATTTTTATATGTACATGTGATAAGATTGTTTTTATTCTTTGTGATTCGAAATTGTTCATGCTTTTTCTGAAATCGAAAATGACAGAATTTTGTACATGAAATCATTATTTTAAACCATTTTTCCCTTTTCAAGAGTGTTTAACTTCACCTGCATTGTTGCCTGTTAGTAATTAATGATTCCCTGTAAATTATTCTCACTTTTTTAATTAACGTCCTTTTTTTTGTTGTTGTCTTACTTCAATGATTAGAACCAGAATTTGTAATACTTATTAAATTGTTATTGAAACAAACTAAACAGCAACAACAACAAATAGTCGAAGGTTGAACCCTGTAGATAAATTTTGTTAATGAATGGCTTTTTAAATGACTTTTAATGCACAGTTTACCTTTGTCATGTTTGGTCTTTTTATAGCTGACTATGCGGTATGGGCTTTGCTCATTGTTGAAGGCTGTACAGTGACCTATAGCTGTAAATTTCTGTGTCATTTGGTCTCTTGTGGAGATTTGTCTCATTGGCAATCATACCACATCTTCTTTTTATATTATGTTTATGTACCAAGAGAGCAATCTTATAAGTATTTTCGCTGTATGTTAATGTTTTTTGGGTTTTTTTTTAATGTATAATTGTTGTTTCTGTTATTTAAACTTATAAAACGTTTGACTGGGAACATGTAAGGTAAGAACTTGTTGTACAGCCAATATATTACACTACAATCACTAAAAACCATATGATGACCTCAAGCTATCTTGGTTAACTTTTATACTTAGTATTATTCTAACGATATATTTAACGTTTATTCTTTTTTTCTATTTCATATGTATTTTTCAGCTATTTTTAAGTTTTAAATTGGTTGTGATATACATTTAGCATCTTTCAAAAACGAAATCGATAGAAGTTTTATAATTTATTCATGATTACTGTTATAATCAATTTTCAAGCCATCCCATGTTATGCCATTTTCTCTTTGCTTGAATAAAATTGTCATTGGGAACAAGAAATTCAGTGCCCAGAAATCTCCAAATACAGAGCGGTAGTTCTGGTTTAAACTGTTCTTCGATTTAACTTTTATTTTCTTTACAAATTCAAACATTGTCATATTTCTGGTTACGAACATTGTTTGTCCACTAAAATATATCATTCCAAAAATGGCACACATCAACTCAAGATATAAATGTAAAATCAGCAACACTATATGAAAACTCATATTCTCTGTTCCAGATACCCACCGATAAAATGCAACGACAGGAATAAAATCCATCCATGAGTATGGCGAATAAAACTCCTTCAAATATTCTACAGTGAAATAAAAACCCAAAGAACCAACCCAAATTGAATAAAATGCCCACACATAAAAATAACGTTGATTTCTGAAACCGATACATGTTCCAGCAAAGTAACAATGGTGGTCACGTTTTAAGATGCATGTTTTACAAATGTCACAGTGGTGTGTTCTAGGTGGTATATCTATTTTACACTTTTCACAAAACGTAAAAGGTAGTTCTCCATTGTCGTGTTGAATATTCATAACTTCCGTCGCATGTCCATTGGATAAAGTACTTTCGGAAGCATACGATTCGAAGTATTCCGGTGGATTTTCCCACCTTTCTTTCATGTGAACTGTCGGACTGTCACGAGTCTTTTGAAAGTCAGTACTATACAGTACTGTGCAAAAATAGTTGATTAACCATTCCAGGCACAGAAAAACTGCTAGTACTTTCATCCAATACCGAGTCCATCCATCTTCAAAAAGTCCAGGCAGAATATAAACCAAGAAAACGTACAACTGTGTCGTTGACTGAAACGTAAACAAAATACGGCAAAATTGTTTGAAGGCTTTGGTACTCTCTGAACTTTTATGGCGACGACTTTTAACTTTTTCTATGAAGGACATTTCTCTGTATGGTTTGTTCTCAAGTTCTTCTTCTGGTTTAGACATATTTATTCTTACTGTTGCCATTTTTCACTGGTCTGGAAAAAAACATAAATTTAATGAAATGATGATTTTACTGAACTCGTTGCTAAGAATGATAACGAAACTTGTTAATAATGATACAGAAATGATACGTTTATATTATAGGTGTATGGTTAGTCTCAATCACGTGATACAGAAATGATACGTTTATGATATGGTTGTATGTTCAGTCTCAATCACGTGACATGTGTCTGTTATATAAACTTAAACGTTAGTGCCTACGATTATTTTTTAAATTGTTTTCTTTGTCAAATATAACTTTGCCATTGAATAATTTTGGCAGTTATTATCATATAGCTCTTCGACTGTTTCGGTTCTTAGGCAGCAACCATTTGATTTTCAAGGGGGGGGGGGGGGGCTATGTTTTTTTTTCTGCGACGAAAACAAATCTATTTTTTTCGCGACAAGTCGAAAACAATTTTTTCTTTCAATTTTAGCATTACATATAGTGGCAGCTGAGGGTGAAACAAACAATTTTTTTTTCTCAGAATCAAAAACAAATTATTTTTTTCTCCAAAAACTGGAAACAAACTTTTTTTCTCCAAAAAAAACAATAGCCCCCCCCCCCCCCCTCCCCAGAAAATCAAATGGTTGCTGCCTTACACATCCTTGTCATTCAAATATTCGACA
>CM034355.1:10394307-10409231 GCA_019925275.1 Mytilus edulis | reverse complement strand
TCTTACAAGGAAAAAAAAAGTTGTCATCTTCGATCGTAATATTGCATTTAATCTGAATGAATAATTAAGTAGGGGGTAAACACGGAACTTAAAATAACTTATTTATTTGGCACGATGATTTAAATCCGAGGAAGATTGAATTTTGCAGGTAATGAAAAAGAAAAACCATAAAAAGTATACTATTTGTTTATCTAGCAACACCCCTTTAAAAACCCAGGGGCCTTTATTAAATTTTTATCGTAAATGTAATGCAAGTATTATTGCTAATCTCAGTAACACAAGCTTTGCTTTTTAAATTTTTTTGCTGAACAATTTTTAATCTTATATTAAGCTAAACGACAAGTTGAAAAACGTCCCAAAGGGTAAATTTCTTTGTTTTTATTGTTATATAATTAAAATACATAAAAAAAAAATATCGACACAACTGTCATGCCATTTGTAAATATCTACATTTTTCAGGTCATTACCTACCCTTTAAATATCCAAAATTAAATATGAAAAAAAAATAATAAAAACTTAAAGTAAGGTGATAAAATGGAAAAATATTAACCCCACCAAAAAAAAGGAACAGAGTGCCCCCCATATAATACTTTTTATTGCTGAATCGTAAAGAAATATTGTGACAGCAAGACTACTTATAGAAGAGGGAAATTACAATTTTAACTTGGATTATATTTTTCAAAAGGTGAGGTGTATTCCCGACAGGGTTTTTGTGTGGTATTTTTTTTTAAAGTTTCAATTTGTCTGATATAATTTTCAAATTAATATTAGGCAAAAAATGCAATAAAATGTAAAAAATTACTATTGAAGACAATTACTCCAACAACAAGTCGACTGAAGATTTCGGCCATTATAACTTATTTGTATATCTTGTCTTGCTGATCATTTGTACTAGTTAAAGTTTCCATTTCTCTATTACAGTTTTCAAGGCAAAAATGAAAAGAAAATGTGAAAAATCGTCAATGAAGGACTATAACTTCAATAAGGAGTCGACTGAAGATTTCAGCTATGTTGACGTATTTGTTGATCCTGTCAAGCTGATCATTTTTGCTTTTAAAAGATTCCATCTGTCTAGTTTAGTTTATATGATACTAGAACACACCCGCGAAATCGCGGGCATTCAGAGCGTAGTTTAAAGTATGTAAAGGGTTGTTGGAAGAATTTTGTAAAATACTGAATGACTGGAGAATTTCAGCAAAAGTTTCATAAGTCATAGGTTATTGGGGACAGGAAAACGATTTTTTTTATCCCTCCAGGTTCCACCTTTATTTCTAAAGTTCCTAATTTTTGGTTTTCTATCAATTTCAATATGAACATACATTTAGTATGTTATGAACATTTAAGTAAGGAACCTGTAATTCAGTGGTTGTCGTTTGTTTATGTGTTACATATTTGTTTTTCGTTCATTTTTTGTACATAAATAAGGCCGCTAGTTTTCTCGTTTGCATTGTTTTACATTGTCATTTCGGGGCCTTTTGAAGCGGAGCATGTGGTATGGGCTTTGCTCTTTGTTGAAGGCCGTACGGTGACCTATAGTTGTTAATTTCTGTGTCATTTTGGTCTCTTGTGGAGAGTTGTCGCAACATGGCAATCATACCACATCTTCTTTTTTTTTGTAATCAATGAATTTTGTAAAATATTTAACGACTGGAGAATTTCAGACAAGGTATCAAAAGTTCACATGAATAATTTTAGCGCTTATCTGTATATTATGAACATTCATTACTATATAAATAAAGTGTATTTACTTTCAATTCTAAGTTTACTAATCGATCCATGGTGGTCATTGATATAGTATACAGACCCTCTCTATTTAATAAACTCTGTGACCGCCGTGGATAGTTAACTTGAAAATGATAGCAGATAAAATTCTGAAAATACACTCTATTCGTAGTATATGTATGTTCAAAGTATACAGAAAAAAGCAAACCGGAAGTCTAATCTGACTGAAAATTTCGTCCGATGACGGGACAATATCCGGATGCCTTTTTTCTCGTTTTTCTCCCAAAATAACTCAATCTGAATAATCATATAAATGGATGACAAATGCGACTATGCACTGTACCTATAGGACACAGAGGCGTGTTGATTAATTTATTGTGGAAAGAAGAGAAGCGACACCCAAAATGAGGTCTTCTCGTTTAATAGTATAGATTAGGCAATAGCACCAACACATTGTAATCAAAATACTGAAGTACTGAACATCGGATGACCGCAGGTTCTTGTGGATACTCACAAGCTCTTGAAAGTGAGGTTAATGTATAGATATATTTTTTTCTGAGACAAGCTCGTGCATGGAAGATAAATAAATGACAGGGAATTCAACCTCATCGTAATAACTATTATAACGTACTGATACAAATCAGTATACTCTGGTTTGTTGTTATAAAATACTATATTAATATTTGTATATTACAGCTACGTGTATATATAATTTTCATCCTTGTCTTGCTGGTCATTATTGCTATTGTCTGTCTATCATAATTTTCGAGATAATACGCAACATTTTTTCAAATGGTAAAATTTATTATATTTAATATGACAAGAAGTCCGTAAGAAGTTGTCTGACAATTTAAAAGTAAAGGAAGAGCTCATCATTTGTGCACCTGTCAGATTTTCTCTATTCATAGCGGTTTTCAAAGTAATAGGCAAAACTTGCATTTTACCCCATATGATTTTTTTAGCCATGTTGGAAATCTTGGTAGTTTATGACACAGGACACATTTTTCTAAAACTAGATACCCAATGATGACTTTGACCAAGTTTGGTTAATTTTTGACTTAGCAGTAACTGTTAGAGATGAGAAAGTTTTTGTAAAAATTAGCAGACGATGACGGACGAAGGACGCCAAGTGAAGAGCCAGGTGAGCTATATAAAAAAAAGCTGAATTCAGATTCTTGTCATTTGTTTTTCATTTACATTTCGGGGCCATTTATAGCTGAATATGTGGTATCGGTTTTGCTCACTGTTGAAAGCCGTTCGGTGACCTGTAGTTGTTAATTTCGGTGTCATCTGGTCTCTTGAGGTAAGTTGTTTCATTTGCAATTATACCACATATTCTTATAACTATATAATCGTGATGATTTATGATATATATACGTAATCTCCCTTTGTGTATCGGATGTCCTAAACAGAAACGTCTATTCCGACCAAACCGTCATGAAACCAGAATGATTCGAACTGTTCAGGTCTATGAGCTACATGTAGCTCTCAAAACTGCTTGTATTCTTTGCTATGGTCAATTTTGTTATTGTATTTTTTGTATCATGTTTGTTAATTGTTCAAATATATTTGAGTTTATATTTTCTGTTTTATTATAGAATTAAGTGCTGGATATTTTTTAGTTGTCTGTAAATGTAATTTTTTCTGTCCATTGATAGGGAGGAAAATGGGAAGGACTGAAATCTCAAAACATTATCAAACCCGCCATATATTCATGTACATGTCCATAATCCGGAGCCTCGTCAGATGTTGTCTCATGTCATACTTTATTAGTATTGTTGTTTTGGAAAATTTGTTGTTCATTGCAGATCTCTAAAGTTTCTGCTTCATATACATACACTTGTTTTAGACTCGGTGCGATAGCATGGCTTATTATATGCACACACGTTTGTTGTGATGACTTTAATATGTTATCTTTCAGCTGTCTTATAATTTGTTTATGATATCTTACATATCCCCTGTATTCATACATATATAGAAATATTTAAAATTTAAAGAGTTCATTTCGTCTACTCTATGCACGCACGAACTTATATTCCACCCCACTTCGGGCTACGAAATTACCGTGATGTTTTCGCCATCTGAGTTACAATTATAAAACCTCTTAACAGTTATTGTATGACTAATGTAGAAGCTGAAAGTGTTTTTTCCTAAATTATTTAATTAAACGATTTTTCTCCAATAGAAGTATGTCTTCTCAAAAACATACTGAATCATATTTTAACAGGAACTCCTTAAACTATTGATGGTGGCGGTCGGGCAGGAGTAGTTGGTGCTGGTGATGGTGTGGCAGGACTACTCGGCCCTGGTGATGGTGGTTGTGTGGCAGGACTACTCGGGCCTGGTGACGGTGGTTGTGTGGCAGGACTACTCGGGCCTGGTGATGGTGTTTGTGTGGCAGGACTACTCGTTGGGACTTCTGGTGGTGGTGGGGCAGGAGAACTCGTTGGTATAGATGGTAAAGGTGGTGTTGTACCCTGAGGTGGTTCACCAGATGAACATGTGAGCGTTGTACAAGTGAACGTTGGGACGCTGTTAGTATTATATTTGAAAATGAATGTCATGGTATATTGCTGAACGGCCATTTCTTCTGTATTAATAGCATACACATCTTTAATTGGTTTTGGACCACGTCCTCGGCCGCCTCCTTGTTTTCCTTTACGACCACCTCGTTTTCCTTTACGGCCACCTTTTTTACCGCCCTTCTTTCCTCCTCTCATTTTCTTATTGCCCATTTCAATGGTACTGCCAAGTTCTTCAATTCTGTTATTTCCACGACGTCGTGCTAATACACTGAATGGTTCTTCCATCTATATTGATATAAAAAGAAATGAAATTAATACTCCGACGACAACGAACATATTTACACTTCTGGACAGTCGTTGACAAGTTTAATAAGAGGGATTTGATTGGCTTAACCAGCTGAGAACTTAAAGCTGAGCTATAAATAGAAATATTATGAATGCAGGACTAGTAACATGCAGTACTGATACCTTAATAGTAATTAGATATAGACTATCAACAATAAGATGATAAATTAAAATTCAATATTTTCCGACAGATAGATCCAATAGATGAAAAGGGTTACCACCTTCATAATGTACACATGCCTACCTATATGACGATATAATTCATTTTTGGGGCCCTTTATATCTTGCTCTTCGGTGTGAGTCTAGGATTCGAGTTGAAAACTGTACTTTGACCTACATGTGTATAATGGATTACTTTTACAAAGTGTGACATTGATGGAGAGTTGTCTCATTAGCACTCATACCAGTTTTTCTTATATCTATTTATTTTAGGGGATATGCAAATGTAACGCACTTTCTTAGTCTTTTTGTTTTTGGTATACGAAAAATCATTCTCATGTAAATACAGGAATTGAGTATTAAGTCAGTTGAAGTGAAAAATGCCCCAAAATATTCAATGATAAAAAAAAATCGCATTATAGAAAGAAGGAAGTCCATTGACGAAGGGAACACTATCTAAGGAACCAGAAGGCAAAAAAGAAATAAAGACGAAAATAACATGTGAGTAACAAAAAAAAGCACGATACAGATTAATGAAATAAGGAAACTTATATGAGTTTCAACATAAAAACTTTCGTTTTTTTTTTTTTTTTTTTAACCCAATCGTTTCTTTACTATAATAAAATTCAAGTTTTCATTTCATGCATTATTACTTTCTTTTTTTAAAGTGATAAAAATACATACGTCGAAACCCCATATTGTTTCAGAAAAGCTAATTTTAGCGATGAAATCTCCCTCTCCTGTTGTTGTGGACACATCAAATACACAAGTTTCTTCTTTCTCAGCAGTTTCTTCTTCATCAGGGCAATCTTCATCGAATTCAACATCTTCATCAAATTTAACGTCTTCATCAAATTCAAAATCTTTGTCGAATTTATCAAATCCAAAATCTTTATCGTCTTTATCAAATTCAAAATCTTTATTTTCTTTATCAAATCCAAAATCTTTATCGTCTTTATCAAATTCAAAATCTTTATTTTCTTTATCAAATCCAAAATCTTTATCGTCTTTATCAAATCCAAATTTTTTGCCAAAACGATGTTTAGAAAATTTCGTCTTATCAACAAAGTTATCATCAACGTCATCAATGGAGCTTAAATCAGACTGACTCAAATCTAGACCATCAACATCATCAAAAATGTCGGAAAGATCGTCTAGTTCTTTACTATCTCTACCATTTTGGTCATCTGTGTTTAGCGGCTTATTAGGTTTGCAATGGCACCCAAGTGCAATAAGCACTACAATCAGTATTATTCGCATTCTGAAAAAGATGAGGTATGTGTTTGCATTTCAAGGAAATATAAAACTAGTCTGATGATTTTTTTTCAATACTCTTCAACGTTATTTGTTTCATTTCTGTTTATTAATAACCATTAATTCAATATCAACATAAGAAGATGTGGTAGGATTGTAAGTGAGATAACAATCTACCGGAGACCAAATGACGTAATTTGTTAACAACTATAAGTCCCAATGTGGCCTTCGACAAAGAGTAAAACCCATATGGTATATAAAGCAAGTTGTTAAAAGGTCCTGACATTATAGAGTTGACTTAGTGTAAAAATTCGTCACAAAATACGTTGCGCCAACTAAATGAATGTCATTCCTTTTTACAAGGATAACCTTAAGGGAATCTTTAGTAGAGCTATTAATGAGAATTTCCGGACTATTTTTTGGTTATTAAAACACGTTTATAACAGACTAAAACTTTCGCCTGTTCGATCACATCCGGATATGCATATTTAAGATCAGGGTCACCTTATTTTAATACACTTTACGGACGAAAGATCACTCTGTAATCGGAAAATGTTCAGATCCCGATCTTAACATTAAACGCAATCAGATCAAAACCTGATTAAAATGTATATATCAAGGTCATTTTACATTGGTATAGACTTTTATCACATGATACATCACTTGAATGCGATACTCCATCTGTCTTCTTGAACTCAAACTTAAACAGGACAAAACTCAATCCTAAATAAGACGAAACTCAAAACTAAATAGAAAAAAAATCAAACCTAAACAGGACGAAACTCAGACCTGAAAATGAATATCCTGCGCTTTTTAAAAAGAGCTGGAAATAAATAATCTTGCACACAAGATAGGATGAAAATGAAGTCTTCGACACAAAATGTAGGAAACAATTGAGTACAACAGTATCCCTAGAATATCAGAAATCGAATTTTGTACTATTATAAAAATAAAACGTACAAGTCTCTAGTGGAGAGTTGTCTCATTGGCATTCATTCACATCTTCTTTGTTTATATTGAAATATAAATTATACTACTTTTTTATCTTTTGTTTATCGTTTTTTCTAGAAATATGAAAGATACGTTAAAAAAACCAAAATTGTCTTTCTCCTTGTTAAAAAATCGAGAAAAAATGATATATAAGGCTTTTACAAAATGTAGATGTCATGAATGCTAGATACTGTATTTGCAAAAAAAATAAATACTGTGAAGATAGCATCAGGTGAAAAAAAATACAAACTTCACTATATATTATTTAGATTTAAAATCCTTTGGATATTTCAGAACTTAACGTTTATCAATGATTACAACGATGTATATATATAAGAAAAGTGTTGTTCTGTGCTTTATTTTACAATGGCATGCTAGTCCACACTGCATTTCTGTCATGATATATAAATGAAATAGTGGATATTGATAAAAATAAAATAAAAATATGTCTATTTACTTACCTCTGTTTTGTATATGACTGAAACACTCGTACTTAGTCGTTAAATAACTAGGTATTATATCACTCAAATACGTTAATAAGGTCCTGTTGTAAATCTTGAGAATAACTGATTTAATTTTTAATATAAGTTAATAGTTCAATTATTTTTAAACATCTTTATGTAATTTTGAATCCGTGATTTGTTTTAATATGTCTTTTGATCCGTTGAACGGACGGAAGCGCTCTATACATGTCCATTTGATAATGAATGTGTCCTGAATGAGATTTAAGTCATATATACATAGTTTTGTATTAGTTGTCATAATAATCAAAGGCTCGTTTATCATTACATTGAAATCAAATAAATCGAATTGATATCAAGCGATATCCAAATCTCACTCGCTATGAAACCTATTGTGATAGCCCAAGAATGATAGATCACAACATGGAGACAGAAAGGGAGGTCTTGCTTTTCTGTCTTAGTCATTATGTAAAGACCTAATCCTGATAGACCTCTTACTACAGGACCTACCTACTGTATTGGATATAAAAATATGATGTGGTATGATTGCCAATGAGACAGCTCTCCACTAGAAGCCAAATGACAGTCACACAGAAATTAACCACTATAGGTCACCATATGGCCTCAACAATAAATCCAAACTGCTATGTAGTCAGCTACATGTATAAGAGGCCCCGAAATGACTAATGTAAAACAAGAAAAACAAGAATAACTAACGACCTAATTTATGTACAAAATAATGAACAAAAAAACGAACATCTTTTTAATTAAATACACAGCAACAAACGACAACCATTTTCATTTTTTTACATAAATAAGGCCGTTAGTTTTCTCGTTTGAATTGTTTTACATTGTCTTATCGGGGCCTATTATAGCTGACTATGCGGTATGGGCTTTGCTCATTGTGAAAAGGCCGTACGGCGACCTATAGTTGTTAATGTCCGTGTTATTTTGGTCTTTTGTGGATAGTTGTCTCATTGGCAATCATACCACATCTTCTTTTTTATATTGAATTACAGGCTCCTGACTTCAGACAGGTACATACAGAATGTGGCGGTGTTAAACTCGTTTGAAGGCGCCCCATAACCTAGGACGGTGTAACAGTGCAACAAACACACTATTAAAATCAATTGAAAAAGGCTTAATTGATCAGATGGATACGTCTAACTAAATAACAGTATACGTGGACGGGTACTTGTACGTTCACACACGAGAAAGACAAGTTACGTACAGATCTACCTAACCATGTATATATCGATACAGAACCAAATGTACAATACCGGTGTACACTGTCAATAAAAAGACATTTTAGGGTTTTACAGTTCATACTGTTCAGGTTTTATTTAGTCCGATATCCGCAGTTAACAATATTTACACGATATTTACGTTTTAACGAATATTAGTCTATCCATCGATAACTGATCAGTGTATGTCGAAAAGTTTTAGGTTAAAACTATCTACTAATAATAGATAAGACCTTCCTTATTTGAGATCATCTACAATGTGGACGTATCCTTTAGTTATAGTGCTTAACATCCAGATTTATTCTTGTAAACCAAGTTACAGAGATTACATTCCGAATGGATATATTGTTCCAAATCCTTGTTTTTCACCTGGAGTATGGGATGCAGTCGGACATTACAACCCTGTACATCATACATTGATCAAGAATCAGTTTGGTGTAGTGAGTTTTTCAGAGAATTTATTATTATTTTGAGAAATGTATTCCAATGTATTATAAGTTAGAAACAGTTGTTTGGAAGGGTTGGTAAGCCATATCGACAAATTACTATGGGGGAAATATGAATTTTTTAGTGCCTTTGAAATCTGATCATTTACCATTTCCCCAATATTTATTCCATGTAACGATAGTTTGGCAGAAACAATATAATGGTTATAAGGATCAACATGAAACGCGTGTATGGTGTGTTAAATCATAAAACGGATATATTTGATGTTCAGTAGTTGTCGTTTGTTGATGTGGTTCATAAGTGTTTCTCGTCTTTCCTATATATTAGACCGTTGGTTTTCTCGTTCAAACAGTTGAATGGGGTTTTCTGTTTAAACATACGAATGGTTTTATACTAGTCATTTGTGGGGAAGGGGGAGGGGGGTCTTTTATAGCTTTCTGTTCAGTGTGAGCCATGGCTCCGTGTTGAAGACCGTACTTTGACCTATTATGGTTTACTTTTACAAATTGTGACTTGGATTGAGAGTTGTCTCATGGGCACTCATACCAAATCTTCTTACATTTATATTTGACGAGTTTTTTTTAACCCTTTGTACAGAGACTGTGGAATGCTTACCTCTCTATATAGATCTTTTCCATCCGTTCAATATGTTTTAACACCCTTATCCTTATAGATTTATTAACTTCTCCCTGTCGTGCTTTACTTGTTTTAAAAGACGGATATTACTTCCGACAAATGAGAAATCTTCTAGTTTAAACTGTTGTTGATACCTGGACCAATCGCTACAATTTGACTGATTCGTTCTGGCTCCCGCACGAAATATCATATGCTCCTCTTGAACTGCTTCATTAATATACACCTTTTAGTAAACCGATTTGAAAAAAAGAACGGAACTTAACCGGTATTTAGATCAAGCTATATTGATGTCTCACGTCTAATCCATTAAGGGGCATCTGTTGCCGAGAGGTCTTTAATTCGACCGACTGTATCCTTAGGCAGTCAACACTGTGGTTGTGAGTTCGAATCCCGAACGGGGCAGGTGCACTAGACTTCAATCTTTATCGACTAGGATTGTCCGTGGTTCTCTCCGGGCACTCCGGCTTCCTCCATCTATAAAAACTGACCGCCACGAAATACCACAGTAGTGTTAAACACCAATCAATCAATCAATCAAAAAATTATTAATCTAATCCCTTAAAGTTTTTTTTTATAGGATTATGGGAGTGAAGCAAGATGGTCACACAGTCTTTGTCGTATGGATTCAGATCGAGACAATAAAACAAACGGAGAGGAACTAGGTGATCCTAATTGTGATTGGTTTACAGGAGAAATTCTTACTGTTACACCTATAGGGCATCCGGGTAAGTAGATAATCATTTAAAACGTAAACTACACATACATTTTTACCTTAGTTCGTCCCCGAGAGTTTCACCATCCTAGTAGTCAGCACTTATGTGTTTGCATGAGTTATTATTGGTATGGTCATTATTATGAATTTACTGTTTACAAACAAAGTGAATTTTTCGAAATATTAAGGGTTTTATACTCCAAAAATACATTTGGAATACCTGAGCTGTATTGAAAAAAACTGGAAGTTTGGATCCTTAATGCTCTTTCAATTTGTACTTCATTTGGCCTTTTTAACTTTTTTAGTTCGAGCTTTTCTGATGAGTCTTTTATTGACGAAATGCGCGTCTGGCGTACAAAATTTTATCCTTGTATTCTACTGTCTATATGTCTATATTCATATATTGCCTTCTAGAAATTGTCAGTAAAGGGTAGGAAGGGAACAGAACTTTTCGACAAAAGGGATGATTGTAACTTCCAGATTATAAACTCTCCATATATTTTATGAAGCAATATTACAAAAATGTCTGTATGTGGAGTGAAATATATTTTTATAAAAACAAAAATGTCTAATGCTTAGTCCGTTTCTGTGTGTGCTGCATTCTCCTCTTTTATTTAATGCGTTTCCCTCAGTTTTAGTTTGTTACCCCAATTTTGTTTTTTGTCCATAGATTTATGAGTTTTGAACAGCGGTATACTACTGTTGCCTTTATTTATATTGCTTGTGCTTCTTATGTGTTCCTTGTGTGCTGGTTATCCTACAAGGAAGCTATTGAATCAAGGGTTCCAAGTTGTGAAGATTAAGCCATTCTTTGGCAAGTGTTCCGCAAGCAATCACGAGTTAGTTGACTATTATCAAATAGTTATGAAGCGAGTAACTACAGATATGATTTAATTATCGTAACGTGAATCCCTTTTTCATCGATGGTCAAATCTCCGAACAAAAATTAATTTGTACTTGGTAAATAATGATAAATATCACAGTTGCCACTTTTGGAGCAAGGTCTGCTTACCATGACGAGGCGTCTTCCAATTAACCCTTAGTTTTTGTGATATGTGTGTCACTCAGCCTTTTACACTGTAAAAATAGTGCTTAGAATTTAAACGTGTTGCAAGACTTATGTGCTTAGGAAAGTGTTTAATTTCTAAGCATTAAAAACTAAACATGTTTTGGCTCTCAACACTTCGCACTAAACATGTTTTGGCTCTCAGCACTTTGCAATAAACATGTTGTTGTGCTAAACATGTTTAGCTTCATCGTCAAGTATATGAAGCTAAACGTGTTTAAATTCTAAGCACTTTCAATATTTAGACACTTTCCTAAACACGTTTATAATTACAACACATTTAGGCCGAAGACGGCATGCATACCACGTGCTAATTTTTGAGCGGGAAGAAGAAACAAAGAACCCGAAGTCAAAGGCCACGCTGTTTACTTCTGACCATAACTGACCTAACTTAACTGTTTCAGAAAGGTAAGGAGTTATAATTATACTGATTTTTATTTCGTACTGCCAATTTTAAATGATTATTGACAGTTACAAGTATTATTTACAAGTACACTTCCGTATAGTCAATGCAGGAGAAGAAAAAGGGGGAACCATCCCACGGAACAAGTGCTTGCAAGAGCTTTTAGTGTTCAAACTATCTTGTGTAAAGATAAGAGTTGTTTACTGTTCTATCATGCAAGCTAGCACTTATTATTTTATAACATATATATATATATATATATGTGTGTGTTCTTGGGAAGGAGTTTGTGAGGACAATTTTCATTTGGTACTCCTCGGCAGATTATAATGGAACATGAAGGGAAACGGAATCTGCCGAGTTGATCATTCGCAAAACCAGTGTCATATCGAGTTCATTGTTTTAGTTATCACTTCCTAAATGCACAATCAACATTTGCTCAAAATAAATAAAAAGATGTTTGTTTTTCTTCAATCAATAGTTATAAGCGGTTGTGCTTTCTTATATTTTTATTGATATGTATTGTTTTATTCTAGATGAGAGAAGTGCAGAGGAAATCATTTGTCTTGACATGCTGAAAGAGGAGATAATGCACAGTAGCAACTATATTGCTAGGTAAGAATCCGAAGTGTATTTGATTTTAAAAATGTCAATATATATTTGATCAAATGAATGATATTTAGCATGAAAAGAAGTTTTATATTAAAAATATCAATTGACTCATCAGTACATTTATGCTTTTATACCACGGTTCTAATGTTGTTATCTTGATCTTAATTCATGCATTTACTTTTTGGTGTTGTATTTCCGGTATACTTATATTTTTTTTAAGATTAATTCTACTTAGTTGCTTATCAATATTTTTCTATCTTTCAGGCCAGTGACCAGCAGTTGGGTACTAAGAAAGGAGAAGCTCTTATTAACTTGTAAAATGAAAACAGGACATTTTCAAATTGTTTTGATTGGTCAATATTATGTATATGTACGTTGTTATGAATTTATGATTTTATGAGTTTATATTTGATTGTGTTCAATGATTAACTGGAAATAAACAATTACATCAACTCCTTTGTTTCATATGTTGTAATTTTGTTTTTAATCCTAGAATTAGTATAATAATGATTTCATTTCAAAAGTTCTAGACTATTTAATGAATATTTGAAATGAAGAAAAAATGCAATAGTCGAATGTCGACAATTGTCAATTAAAGAAAATACTCATTCAGATTGAAAAGGTATTAGTCAAAATCAATTTGATTTGGAAATTCAAGTTTCTTAGTTTGATGCGTTTGGCTCCTTTTTAGTATTGAGAGCTATCATACGTTTTACAGTCTAGCCTTCCGGAATATTAGTTTATTTGGGGTCTAATGAAGTAACGGCTTATCGCACTAAAACGATAAACATGTTTCTTCACGACCCATTATAGGTCTAAACATGTTTACATTAAAAACACTTCACAGCTAAACGTGTTTCCTGACAAAACACTTCAGAGCTAAACATGTTTCCAGATACAACACTTTACAACTAAACATGTATACAGTCTAACTTCAAGCACTTTTTAGCAAAACATGTTTCTAGTCTAAACACTTTACATCATTTTACATCTAAACATGTTTACAGTCTAAGCACGTTATAGCTTGACACGTTTAGGCTGTTAGCACATTAAATATTAAACATGTTTAGATTTAAAACATGTCAAAAATCGGTTTCACAAATGTGTTTAGGAAAGTGTTTAGGCTCTAAACACAATTTTTAGAGTGTACATAGTGCTTTTTATACTTGTTTGACTTTTCGTCGTCGTCTTTTTTTTTCTTATTTTTTTCCATAGCGTTGTCAGTTGCTGCTGTTAGAATGTTGCTACATAGAAATGGAAAGATCTAGATTGGGAAAATGAAATCATCTCTCTTGTTCCTAAAGCTTTGTTTTCAACTGACCCTTGTTGTTAATTTCCACACGTAAGGCAAGATATGATGCATACGTAACTGTATCTGTAGTATCCTTTATCTCGAGTTTGATGGGTAAAATTCGTTCCACATAGTCACCAAACTTTGAGTTTGATGAGAGAACATCACCTATATATTGGAAAATAAAGTTGAAGGATATTCTTTCTTCCTTTGAAGTTCCTGGTAAACAGTTAAATTTGTAAAGATTTACAAAAATATAACTTTCAAGAGTTGTTTATATCAGATTTGAAATGTTAAATAACGTAGAGATTACGATTTTGTTTTAAACATTTTTCCTGGTGGTGTTCTACTGTTTAAGGATGTTTGCTTGACATGTTTTGAAATTTTTGTCAGATTTTCGAAATCCTCTGGTTTTATCCATGTAAATGCCTTAAAAAAAATTGCCCATGAACCCTCATTTTTCTTTTTATAAATGTTTTAAATGTATAATTATAAGCCATTTTTTTAAAGTTTAATAAAATCTTATTTATTTTTTAATAGTTTTTGAGAACTTTAACTGGTCAATGATAAAGCTATGAAAAGTCAAGAGAGAATATTTTCCCGCCAAAACTTCAATGGCTAATATCTCGAAAACAAGCACATTGACCCCTATATTATTTTTGCTTTTTTGATTCCTTAATTAATACCCTATTTATATATACTAGTTTTAGGGATGTTTTATTATATATTCAATATTCAATATGATTGAAACTTAATGAAGCTAAACACATATGAGCGAAGTTAAATGGCGTGTCTTAAAGTTGCTGTTGTTGATCGGTCATTTGCTGCCATTTATTAACTACTAGTAAGTAGATTTCAGATTTTCGTACTATCTGAAGTATTATAAATTGATAACAATGCACTATTATTTTACGGTCCAATGAGAGCTTTTGAACGCATATCCTGATGAGAACATCCCGCTAACATGTTTAACCCCGCCACATTATTTATGTTTGTGCCTGTCCCAAGTCAGGAGCCTGTAATTCAGTGGTTGTCGTTTGTTTATGTGTTACATATTTGT
>CM034355.1:10148360-10389048 GCA_019925275.1 Mytilus edulis | reverse complement strand
CCAGTAAAATTACTGATAGATAGGTAAAAGAAGGTATTACTAATCTACTGAAATTAAACCATGATATCCGACGCTATATTTTACAGCAACGATATAAATAGTAAGAAATAAACTGCTCAGAAATCGTATGTACAGACTTTACAGGAGAGAAACAAGGCGGAACACTTGAGTCTTACTTCATTCTTTAGATTAGAAATGGCTACATTAAAATTGTATTCATCCGAAATAAGTAGACATACATCTTTTCGTATATATATATTTGAAACTTTCATGCAAGACAAAAAAAAAAAAAAAAAAAGAAAAAGAAATAAAAGTTATTGTTCAACACTACAGCTTGCATCAATTATAATATTTAATGGATAGATAGTAACTAAATTCATCAAAGGAAATAAGTCGATTTTATTAGGCATAAAATAATACACAAACATTTCGTCCTGAATTTGTAAATGCTTTCTAAAGTTTTGCAATTAGTATAATTATGATTGTAAACAGTGTGATTACATTAACCCTGGCGTGTCTTCCAATAACCTCTAACCGTCTGTAATACATATACCATTATAACTAAACCATCTCAGTGTTCTCATGGTAGCGTGTTCGCCTCGAGTGCGGGTGGTCGTGGGTTCGAACCCCAGTCGTGTTAAACTAAAGACATTAAAATTGGTATCTGCTGTTTCTTTGCTAAGCACGCGGCATTAAGGAGTAAGTGCAAAGTCTGGTCAGCTCGGAGGCAGAATAATGTGTCCGGTTTAAGTGACATGTCTACTTGCGGACTGTTACATTGTGAACTAGCAAGTTAAAATCCGGCTCAGCGTGTCGGTCTAGTATTTAGCAGGATAATTTTAATAGTTAAAAAGTTTTCATCTTGAATATGCATATCTATTTGCCGCTGGAAGTTAAGAAGCCATCCATCAACATCACATTTGTCTTATGTTTATATAGACTTAGGGGACGACCATTTGATATTGTGGGGAGGGATTTGTTTTGGATCGGTTATTTTTATTTGTAAACTAAGAGGACAGATTATTTATTTTCTTCACTATTGAAGCAAGATTTTTCATTTTCATTAAAGCAAGGGACTGATTATTTATTTTTCACAACTATATTTAAAATATTCGAAAACATACAATTTCTAAATTATTTGTTTATTATAAATGGTACATGTATAGTCAAGTCATTATGTACCATTTAATCAGAATTAATCATCATCCTTTGCAGAAATAAATCTTCTATATCCCCAACTAGATATATGTATTGCATACATACACAGTATTAAAGTTTGGTTGTAACTATCCTCTTTTAAAAGTATTGGGAAACATGTTTTGAAGGGTTTTGGAGCCGCTAAAGGCCCAAGAAGCTATAGAACAAATGATGCAAAATCATGCTTTCTGAGTGTTCCCCAGACCCTTTCTTAATCAGAAAATGTAAGTTCTGTTTTAATAATTGTTTAACAATATTTTGGTCTCAAAGCAAAATGTATAGATTCAGTGTAAGACTTAAGTTTCTAGAGACAACATCAAAGACCAATATGCATGATAAAACAAAAATGTAATTCACATAACTACATGTAAGTCTGTGGCTGCTGTTTTTTTAAACTCATGATCAAGTTAATAACAAAATTACTAAATTTATACAAAAGGAATGCAACACTAACAGAATACAGAATGGCAATCAATGAACAAAAGACAAATAGAAAAAAAAAATATTGATCCCGAAAAAAAGGGGCTACGTCTGAGGGAGAACAGAACTTGCTTCTTGTAAGGAACGCGCCTTGAACACAATTTGATATGGAGACAAGCGTTTGGTTTTGAAATTTCCTACATGAGGCATCTGCCTCAATATAGTTACGTCCCTGTATAAAAGTGAGGTTAGTGTTCCTGGAACAATATACCTCAAGTTAAATGAAACCAATTTGACATTTCAAGTATATTTAGATAATATTTATATTTTTATTACTAAAAAAATTGGGAAGTGTTTCCCGATTTTTTTTGGAAAAAAAGATGAATTTATGAAGAATCTGGTGTCATCTCATACTTTCGATTAGACCTACTGAGTTATTTATTTTCAATACAATGCAAGTCAGTTATTATTTTCAAACTTCCACAGAACAAACCATTTATTTTTGTGATTATCAAGGCTGAGTTCTTTATTTTCAAAATCCTCCTGCCCCCCTCGCTCCCTCGAATACCAAATGGTCGTTCACTAAGGTACATCTATGTTATATTAATTCTGTCTGTTTTCTCATAGGCAATCTTACCACAACGCTAGTGATCGATTACGGAAGTGTAAGGGTTAATAAAAATAGAAAAAAATATTGAGATCAACTACCATATACATGTACAAAAACAGAAACATTATTGTGTCATGGGTGCATATAGAACACTTAAGATATATCTAATGCCGTTCTAACAAAGGGACGCTCTAGATCTATAAGCAGCATTCTCGTTTATGAAATACCGAGTAATTACAAAACCCTTCTAAACCTTCTCACATTATTCTCAACAATATAAATGAATAAGCCGCAAGTCGCCATCAAGCCCTAATATAGATTAATAATACAAATCTGTATGTTTCTTTTCAGATATAATCAAAGTAGACGATCGTATTCAAATTAGCACTAATTTATTAAATTCATATCATGCCGTGAATAAAACTTTAAATCATTAATTGTGTTCTCACATGGCGAAATCCATGTCAACAAGCAAGGCTTAAAATCGTTAATTATTCTTTAGATATAGATCACCGTGCCCCAGACTAGCACTTAAAAATTATGATGTAACAGTTTAATTTTGTGTTGGTATTGGCATATTTCATTCTGAATTAAATGATACAACTATGCTTTCATTTATGATATAAGGAATGTCAATACTACTTAATATTAAATTGACTTATCATTCTGGAATATTTAATTCGTCAGTAAGCATGAGATTATGACTCAATGAATTGCATTACAGCCCATTTGACCGCTATGATGAAATGGTAACGTCACATTAAAATGAGTTTTTTTTAAAAAGTGTATTATACATTTTTTATATTGATTGCAGGATTTGTTGCTCGTGCTGTGTGGATACATTAGAATGTGTCCCCATGCTTGTAACTTGCATGGTCTTATTGTTTAGAGTTATGTTTTTTTGCTTGTGACAGAGCTGGCACTAGTATAAATTGTTTTTATCATTACATTTTTTATTTTAATTTCATTTTACTTTCAGATATATTGAGGATGTCCTTTCACTGAATGATCCATATTTTAGTCAGAACTTGCATCTCATATATCCCAGTGAACTTGAAATTAAATATACTGTTGACACTAGAAGGATTGCTTCATACCTTGATCTTTTCCTCAATATTGACACAGAAGAACGACTTCACACTAAAGTCTGATCAAGTCCATGACAAACGGGATGATATCAATTTCCCAATTATCACTTTCCCATTTCTCAGCAGTAACATATGGTAACATATACCCTCTGCTCCGTTATATGGTGCTTACATGTTTTAATTGATACGTTATGCTCGTGCATGTTTACACTATACGGAGTTCATACACAGGAGTGTGCTCTTTGTGAAAAAAACTGCTCCAACAGAGTTACGAGGAGGAAAGCTTAAACTGACACTCCGTAAATTTTATGGACACCATCACGAATTGGTTGATCTAAACAATGTGTCTATGTCTAAACTAACTAATGTATTTTTTTCTGCGTCATAGATTGTGGTTTGATACCTGTATGTCGTCTGTCTTCTAAGCAAAAAACGTGACCTTTTCCTGAATAATTAGATATAGGAAGATGTGGTGTGAGTGCCAATGAGACAACTCTCCATCCAAATAACAATTTTAAAAAAGTAAACCATTATAGGTCAATGTACGGCCTTCAACACAGAGCCTTGGATCACACCGAACAACAAGCTATAAAGGGCCCCAAAATTACTAGTGTAAAACAATTCAAACGGGAAAACCAACGGCCTAATCTATATAAAAAACACGAGAATACTGTTAAACCGTGTGTGAATTTGCATTGCTATACGACGAGTTTCAGTAATATAAACTTCCAATATTTATATATTTGTTTTTGATATTTCTGTTGTGGTTTCGGTTAGATAAAGTGTTATGTTTTATCGTGTATAGTCCAAATAATTATAAAATAGCCTCTCAGTACCGTCATTGTCGTGATAATTGTTTGGACTGGTATTGTTAAAATGATTTTATGTAGTTCAAGATTAAATATTGTATGTAGTTCAAGATTAAATATTGTCTGTAGTTCAAGATTAAATATTCGCTAAATAAGTAACGCAGTTCTGCCGGTTACATGTTGTATCGACTATTATATCATTTGTTTGAGCGTTTCACTGTGACGAGTTTTCTTGCGTGTGTTTGAGTTGTATTTCTGTCACGTAGTAAATCGCGGACATTTAGAGCGTGGATGACGTGATGTAAACTGTTCTGTGTACTGTGAACAGACATATACTCTGACAATCTCTATAACTATATATGACCGCCGTTGATAGTAAACTTGGAATTGATAGTAAATAGCAAAAACAATGTTCACTTTATTGATAGTATATACGCGTTTTTGGCGTATTAAATTTTAAACCTGATGCTTTTTGTTATTCATTAATCATGTGTTTCTTTGTCTAATACGTTTTCCTATTTATTTGTATTGTAGTCCTGTAATATTATGTTGTCATTTCTATGTTACATTTAACATTGCCATTAAAGTGCGAGGTTTGGCATGCCAAAAAACCAGGTTCAACCCACCATTTTTTCCTTTAAAAATGTCCTGTACCAAGTCAGGAATATGGCCATTGTTATATTATAGTTCGTTTCTGTGTGTGTTACAATTTAACGTTGCGTCGTTTGTTTTCTCTTATTTTTGAGTGTAAATTGACATTGCGATAAGACGTGTCACGGTACTTGTCTATCCCAAATTCATGTATTTGGTTTGATGTTATATTTGTTATTCTCGTGGGATTTTGTCTGATGCTTGGTCCGTTTCTGTGTGTGTTAGTTACATTGTAGTGTTGTGTCGTTGTTCTCCTCTTATATTTATGCGTTTCCGTCAGTTTTAGTTTGTTACCCCGATTTTGTTTTTTGTCCATGGATTTATGAGTTTGAACAGCGGTATACTACTGTTGCCTTTATATATATATATATATATGTTCATAGTATATAGAAAAAAGCGAAAAAAAAGTACCTATGAAAATTATGTGTAATTTTAAACAGTCTTACACGGAAGTCTTGTCGATGACTTAAAAGTTCGTCCGATGACGGGAACATTATCCGGACGCCTTTATTTTCGTTCTCCTCCTAAAATAACCCAAACAGAATAATCATAAGCGAGGATGACAAATGCGACTATGCATGGTACATAGAATGAAATTCAAAACAGTGTAGCTGTGGCCATTGATTGACACATTAAAATCATCCATTGACTGGGACAATTTACGTAAACGTTTGTCTGTAACGACCACTGTTCACGACGTACCTACGATAGACATTTAAACTGTGGGGTCACCAAAGGTTTCTTAACGCCTTTAATTTTAAAATAATTCGAAAAATTAATCAGGAATAACCTTTGTGTTTTGATTTATATAATTGATATAAATCAAAATATCGTGTTATTTCTGATTAATTTTTCGAATTACTTTATTTAGGTGTTGAGAACCTTTGGTGACCCCATAGTTTAAGTGTCTTTAAAAAGTACATAGTGAGCATTGGTCGTTACATACAAACGTTCACCT
Organism: Mytilus edulis; assembly: GCA_019925275.1. Classification (NCBI taxonomy): domain Eukaryota; kingdom Metazoa; phylum Mollusca; class Bivalvia; order Mytilida; family Mytilidae; genus Mytilus; species Mytilus edulis. Next base: position 10,383,315 of record CM034355.1, on the reverse strand, counting down.
AAATTGTCCCAGTCAATGGATGATTTTAATGTGTCAATCAATAGCCACAGCTACACTGTTTTGAATTTCATTCTATAGGACACAAAGGCATGGTGATAATTTATTGTGGAAAGAAGAGAAGCGACAAACAAAATGAGGTCTCCTCATTTTATAAAATTTTATATTGAATAGTATAGATTGTATGTTTGATTAACATTGCCATATAAGCGGGAGGTTTGGCTAATCATAAAACCAGGTTTAACCCACCATTTTTTTCTTAAAATGTCCTGTACCAAGTCAGGAGTATGACAGTTGTTATCAAAAAGTTCGTTTCTAATGTATGTTGGCGTTTGTTTTTGCTGCACTTCAGTGCTCCAGTTGTTAATTTGTTTCCTCTTAATGTTCATGTGGTTCCCTCGGTTTTTGTTTGTAACCCGGATTTGTTTTCTCTCAATCGATTTTTCACTTTTGAACAGCGGTATAATACCGTTGCCTTTATTTACTATAAAAGACAATTAAAAGAGGGTCCACAGATACAAACAGGACATGCAAACTCACAAGTCGAAAATATACTGACAAGGCATGGCTAAAAAATAAAAAGATAAAGAGACAAACAGCAGTATACAAAGCAAAGTAAAGTAAAAATATAAAGTATCGATGAGTAAAAACTTTACATTCCACATTTCGTGTAATCTCATGAAACACAGTAGTTTATGGGTACATAAAAGAGCACACAATTATAATTTATTTCTTAACATGATATAAATATATCGGATATGTATTGCATCACAATAGTTTGTTTTCTTCATGTTACTACTTTATGATATGACCTTCAAGTTCTACATGGTCATTTTTAACTTAGAACGTGGACCAGCTAGGGGTATAGCCCTGTGACTCTTGGTATTGTAATGAGGAATATAAGTATGCTTTATTTGTCGATTATAAGTTCTGCTATTTAAGTTTTTCCAATACATGTCTCATTTTGTTTCAGTATGTTGCATGAAGCTGCATGATTTTATATGATAGTCGGTTAAAGAGCTAACCAGAGCTCATGTTTTATCTGATATTATATGTGTAATTTATATGCCAGCTTTATTTTTTTTTTACTAACTTACTTTTTTACTTACTTCAATGTGAACTGTGTATGATAGTAACTAGAGGTTCCACCAATAAGCTTGTGTGTTTCTGGTAATACATAGATATGTATAATAACCACAAATGGAATCAACAGATACTTATATAGATTGTGATATGATTATGATTATGATTTTTTTATTTAGTTGTAATAAATAGATGAAGAATGTTCAATCTTAGAAGCGTGCAAATTCTGCATTAAATATTTAAAATATAATAATCTGACGCGCCACATTTATAAAGAGTTATTTTTGTTTTCATACCTGAGGGATGTATTATGTTATATAATAAAAGATGGAAAATAGCGATGCAAGATAAATAGTTTGTAGAATATAGCGATACTTGTTACAGATTTCGTAGATCACAGAACATAAATGGAACATATAATTATTACGTTGAACACACATTGCTAAATGCTTTACATCACGTTGAAAACAGAGTTATACATGTATCGTATACCACAGAGTATAGCGATAAATGATACATATTACGTAGAGTATGGCGATAAATGTTACATATTACGCAGAGTATGGCGATAAATGTTACATATAACGGTAAAGCGATAAATGTTACATATTACGTAGAGTATAGCGATAAATTTTACATATAAAGTAGAGTATGGCGATAAATGTTACATATTACGCAGAGTATGGCGATAAATGTTACATATAACGGTAAAGCGATAAATGTTACATGTTACGTAGAGTATAGCGATAAATGTTACATATTACGTAGAGAATAGCGATAAATGTATCATATTACGTAGAGTATAGCGATAAATGTTACATATTACGTAGAGTATGGCGATAAATGTTATATATTACGTAGAGTATAGCGATAAATGTTACATATTACGTAGAGTATAGCGATAAATGTTACTTATTACGTAGAGTATGGCGATAAATGTTACATATTACGTAGAGTATGGCAATAAATGTTACATATTACGTAGAGTTTGGCGATAAATGTTACATATTACGTAGAGTATAGCGATAAATGTTACATATTACGTAGAGTTTAGAGATAAATGTTACTTATTATGTAGAGTATAGCGATAAATGTTACATATTACGTAGAGTATGGCGATAAATGTTATATATTACGTAGAGTATAGCGATAAATGTTACATATTACGTAGAGTATAGCGATAAATGTTACATATTACGTAGAGTATAGCGATAAATGTTACATATTACGTAGAGTATGGCAATAAATGTTACATATTACGTAGAGTATAGAAATAAATGTTACATATTACGTAGAGTATAGCATATGTTACATAAAATGTAACATTTATCGGTATACTCTACGTAATATGTAACATTTATCGCTATTCTCTACGTATTATGTAACATTTATCGCTTAAGTCTGTGTATTATGTAGATACGGTAAGGCGATAAATGTTACACAGAGTCAAGCGATAATATCAGATTATTACATGGCATTTTTCATATTGCATGTATTATCAGCCCTAGGTTCAATATCAGCCCAAGAGCCGCATGGCTCGAGGGCTGATATTGACCGAGGGCTGATAATACATGCGATATGAAAAATGACATGTAATGATCTTTTTATCATATGCTTCAACAGTAGAGAAAAATAACAGATTCATATATTGATCCTTCTACGTTGTTCCCGGAAAGAAGTTGAAAGAGTAAAAAGTTCACGGACGTCGGACCCAAAATTTGATACATTCAATATGAAATCTTTCTATCATATGCATCAACAGAGAAAAAAACCACATTCTAACATAGACGAATCGACAAAAAAAATAATTCAACAATATACATAATGAACATTGTTTGGAAAAGTCAACTTTTTTTTAAGTAACTTTCTAAATTATGTTTCAGAAAAACTTAAAAAATGCATTTATTTAATATTTTTTTTTTTTTTTTTATTTAATTTAATTTTTTTAAACAATATACTTTTCAGTATTCAAATAATTGTTTTGTACACTACTTTGTAATGTTTTTCACTGAAAGCGTAGCACTGAGGTGAATTTTCCGGAATTTGCCGAGTATCACCGGAATGCCATGTGATAACGTTATGGAAAGGCATGTGATAACAATCGAAGCATGTGATAAACTTTTCATATCAGCCCGCTAAGCACCAATTCGAAAAATATGGAAAATACTTTAATTTAATGCTATTATCATACGGTAAAAATCATATGTTATTTAGTCTAAGTATATGATAAATGTTACATATTACACAAAGTATTGGGATAGATGTTACATATTACATATTACGTAGATTATGGCGATAAATGTTACATATTACGTAGAGTATGGCGATACATGTTACATATTACGTAGAGTATAGCAATAAATGTTACATAATACGTAGAGTATAGCGATATATGTTACATATTACGGTAAAGCGATAAATGTTACATAATACATAGAGTCAAGCGATACATGATACATATTACACAGAGTAAAGCGATAAATGATACATATTACACAGAGTAAAGCGATAAATGATACATATTACACAAAGTATAGCGCTAAATGTTTCATATTACGTAGAGTATGGCGATAAATGTTACATATTACGTAGAGTATATCGATAAATGTTACATATTACGTAGAGTATGACGATAAATGTTACGTAGAGTATTTCGATAAATGTTACATATTACGTAAAGTATAGCGATAAATGTTACATATTACGTAGAGTATAGCGATAAATGTTACATATTACGTAGAGTATAGCGATAAATGTTAGATATTACGTAGAGTATAGCGATAAATGTTACATATTACGTAGAGTATAGCGATATATTTTACATATTACGTAATAGCGATAATTAGTTATCAAAGGTACCAGGATTATAATTTAGTACGCCAGACGCGCGTTTCGTCTACATAAGACTCATCAGTAAATGTTATATATTACGTAGAGTATAGCGATAAATGTTACATATTACGAAGAGTATAGCGATCAATGTTACATATTACGCAGAATATAGAAATAAATGTATATACAATATAAGCAAATGTTACATATCGCGTAGAAAAAAGTGATATATGGTATGTATTACGTAGAAGAAAGGTCGTTAAATGTAAATATTATTATGTAGAACATTAATCTTAACCATGAAACCTCGTGGCTACCAACTTATATTGTACGTTTGCCTATTATTAATATATAAAGGTACAAGCCCTGTGTATATGTTGAACCGATGTATATCATTTATTCATTTATATATATAAAATAAACATATAAATCGTAACCAATTGGTAGCCCAGAGGTTTCATCGATATGTTGAAGTCAGTAACATTTAACAGAATTCATGGACGGGTTCGATTCCCAGTGAAGGCATACAGAAATTACAAAAATTAAAGGTAAGTTTTTAAAATAATTCCATTTGTGAACAGAAATCAGTAAATTAGTCAATTCAACCTTAATGAAATTAGACACACAAAGGAAACAATAGAATATAATCTGGTGAGTCCATTTCAGCGACGGATTTAGGAAGCGTAGATTCTAGAAAAAGAATCCACGGTAAATGAATAGGCTAACGTCACCACAATGGTTTAATTTGACATATGGTTGTTTACTTTTTAGAAATTGTGACTTGGATGAAGAGTTGTCTCATTGGCACTCATACCACATCTTCTAATATCTATCTTAATAACAACAGTTACGTTTTCTATGCAAAAAAACAGTTTATCAGGTGTTCTTACGTTAGTAAGCATAGTGTATTTCGCATGTCTCACCATAAAAAAATCACGACAACATTTCTTATAATATGAAACCATAGTTTTCTGGACTACAATCTTCATATGTGAATATCTTTGTTGTTCCAATCTTACAAATTTAAGAAAATGTGTTGTGTTGAATGAATTGGTAGACCTTTAAGTATGATAAGGGAAAATATATCGGATGCCGGAAGAATGATTACCAATTTCGATAATCAAGGAGACCATAAAATAATTGTCCTGAAACTCACTTTTTTACTGGTCTATTCTTTGTATCAAGAGAAGTCTGGTTCTGCAATTATGTTTTCAACATAAAAAAGCAATTTTCATTGATTTACAATATGTTTTCATGTCTAGTGATGATAATAAGATAATAAATAAGAAATAATATTGTCTGTTTATAGCTTCCGTTCAGTATGTGTAGACAAATTCTGAATTGAAATTACTAATATAATAAGACTACAAACAATCAGAAAGTATCATAGTCATAACACTCTATTAACTATAATTTGTCTAACTTACAGTATACATTGTCACGGAAGAATATATTCCGTAAAAATTGGCTCTTATGAAGAAGGAATTATCGTGGTATAGATATATAGACTGACCAAAGTACTATAAAAGAATAATTTAATGTTGTACTGACAGATGAGGATAGTATCAAAGCTGACGTCGATACTACTGTCCCAAGAGCAGTCTATTTTTTCGCCAGAATGCTCTCATGGTAATAATCTTTCATGTTTAGTTCTTTGAAAAAAATAAGAATTTTTAGGGAAAATTACATGAATCGTAACTAATCATTCCCAGAATGGTGGCACCAACATATATGTAGACTTTTTCATTCGTGTAAACGTGGTTATGTATCATTTTATAATCTGTCATTCAAAGTGATAAAAAAAAAAAACGTTTACTACAAGTTTATTTAATTAGAGTAATCAAAAAGCACTCTTACATCTTACTCTAACACTGACAGGTTTTGACAAATAAATATGCAAGTGTCTGAATTATTAATAAACAAAATTTCCATTTGAATACCAACGTTTGTTCAAACTTTATTCCCTCAAATCATATCCTGTCGAGGTTATATAATGCTACTGCCGCAGCCGAATCAGGCTATTAAATCGATATCAAAATTCAGAGAGTTTCAGAAACGGAATTGTTTTTATTTCTTGACACGCATTATTACTTTTATTTATAATCTGCAAAGTGTTACATTGTTCATTGTTTGCGGTAATATATTCATGATTCAAACGTTTGTAACTACTACTTGCGGGAAGCATTTTAATACTTCTATGTGAAATGAGTACCATGTAATTTTTAACTAACAATACGTTTGATATACACATGATAATTATATTTCTCTATTTTGTACTTCAAAATATAGATCACATAAACACCTTAACGAAACAAATAACCTTACTTATTATTATATTTCAGGAACATAACAATGTATTGGGGTTAAACTAGGTGTTTGCTAATTTCTATACCAAACGCCGATCTAATAGATATCAAAAACGCAAGTACAACCAAATAGGTATCAAAAACACAAGTAATATCAAAAACACAAGTACAACCAAATAGATATCAAAAACACAAGTACAACCAAAACAACAAAAAGAATATTAAAATACGTACATCCTATCAAATAATATTATAGCTACTGAAAGAATGCACAAAATACATTTTCTTAACCTGCTGATATGAAATCTTTGTCGACCTTTGATCTTTAATTATTACTCGGTTCTTATAAAGAACGATGTAAAGAGTGTTATAGTTTAGACCGTATATTCATTTATTTTTAATTTTATTATTGGGATGGAAACAGGGAATGTATCAAAGAGGCACCAACCAGAACAAAGAGCAGAAACAGCCCGAGGCCATCGTTGCAACTTGGGTCTCCGATACAGAGAGACAATCATGCACCCGGAGTTGGGCTTCAGCTGGACCCGGACAGACTCATAACATTTGAAATCGTTAAGCTAACAAGAGGTAGATATTGCTAAAATGATCAATATGTTGTTTGTATCCCTTACACGTCAAAAAACAACTTTGCTGTTCCCTTCTTGTTACGTTGTCTTTTACAAGCGGCTAATGGTTAGAAAAAACACAAACACAACATACGAAAACAGTTCTAAATAAACAAAGATAGAAACAATGATTCAAAGGAAGAGAAACAAACATGCAAGCAATGTGAATCGAAATAGTCAATAAAGTATTGAAACATGTGGAAAAAGACATTTCCTTTAAAATGCTTTACTGGTATCGTGATGTGAACTTGTACAGCTATTTGAGAGTTTATCGATTCATGTTCCTATCTTCAGCGCATAGTGCATCTTTTCATCTTGGCATATACCAATGCATCAAGTCTAATTTTCTTTACACAAATGGAAGTCTGAAAATATTTTATTAACTTAACTTTGGCGAAATTGTACTTTTATTAGAAAACGACATTATTGGTTATTTAAATTTGATTATGGAGAAGTATGATTTATATTCATATTGTCTGTAAAGTCATTTCTGTGTTATCATCAAATCTGATTTATACTTAAGGTGACTTGCCTATCATATGTATAATGCATTGTATAAATTGGAAATAACCATAGCAGATGGCAAAGTGTGCTCTAAAAACAATACGTATACCCCATTAGTTAAGTCGAACTTGACGGCAGTGCACTCTATCCACTTGTCTTATTCGATTTAATATAGTTTTGTCAGAATAACAGTTTGGTATATTACATGTATTGTCTGAAATAAATGATTATTTCATCATGTAGAAATCCTCGGAGTTTGAAACTTAAATCTTCTCCATTGAATGACATTTTTTGCTAGTTTAGAGGCATAAAGTTCCGTTTTATATCACGAACATCATTGATTTTTTTATCGTATTTTCACTTGTGAATAGACTTCGTTTTGCTATTATCCTTTAATTTAAATGATTAAAAAAAACGTTAACAACTACTCAAGAATTTTCGTTTCTAGCAAACCTGATTATCTATTGCAATTGGCAGGATATGAATTACGTGGTGTTGCAATGGATCTATAACAAACCTGGTCATCTATTGATCTGGACAGGGCATGAATAATATAATGTGACTTACCTTATACTTAAGTGCCGGGACTCTCAACAAGAGACCAAATGACACAGAAATTAACAACTATGCATTTGTAGGTCACCTAACGGCCTTCAACAATGAGCAAAGCCCATACCGCATAGTCGGCTATGACAGACCTCTAAATGACAAATGCAAAACAATCCAAACGAGAAAACTACCGGCCTAATTTAGGTTAAAAAAAATGAACGAAAAACAAATATGTATCACATCAACAAACGACATCCACTGAATTACAGGCACCTGACTTGAGACAAAAACAAAAATTGAGAATGCGGCGGGCTTAAACATATTAGCTAGATTCCAACCCTCGCCCTAAACTGGGACAGTGGTGGAACAGTACAACATTTTAACGAACTATGAAAATCAGTTGGAAAAGGCTTAACTCATCAGATGGATACAAGTAGAAATACATCTAACAAACAGAGTGGACGTGGACGGGTACTTGTATATCCCAACAACAAAAAAGATATATTTATAATAGTATATTTAATATTTTAGTATAAATGAATTATTTCCTAGTGAACGGGAGATAACTCTTTTTTGCTATGCCCATCATAAATGCAATATAGATAGCTGATAGATAAATTTTTATTTCCAATAGAGGACCCATTATAGGTGTAATACCACCGAAAATAGGTCGAAAAAAAATATTCCCTTGAATTTGATAGCTGTAGGTAATTAATCCTACATTTTATTGCAGTAAAAGATTTCTGTGTCATAAACATAATTATATATGTCTTGGGTATTTAAAAGCACCATTATTTTTTTATTTGGGATTTCTATAGAATAGTTTGTAATCTTGAGGTTACATGGTGACTAAACCTTGTACACAGATAAAATAAGGGGAGAAATTTGATTGGTTAACTTCCAGTGATGGTTATTTTCTTATATGCAATGAAATGTTATGTGAATTTTTTTCTATAGTACTGGACAGGATAAAACTTTACTCATGCCAAGTATTTCTTTATTTGAAACAAAGATAAATTCTACAGATTGTTTTTAAAAGTGCAAATTTAACAAAGACTAATAGGGGGAAATCAATGGTGGTATTACACCTATAGGAATAATCAGTACATTGATTCTCACACAATTGCAATAGACAATACACAAGAAAATAAAAAATAGAAATACAACTGAAAAAATCGTAAACCAGTATATATAGGTATATATTAAAGAAAAATGTGGTATGATTGTCAATAGACAACTCTCCACAAGAGACCAAAATGACACAGAAATTAACAATTATAGGTCACCGTACGGCCTTCAACAATGAACAAAGCCCATACCGCATAGTCAGCTATAAAAGGTCCCGAAATGACCATGTAAAACAATTCAAACGAGAATACATATGTATACATTATATATAAGTAATGTCATTTCTGGCACTTTTCAGAAGCTTACTTATATTGGGATCACCCAACAGATAAGTCATTGCTAGCAAAATGCCATATATAATGAAAGGGAGTATATATTAGAAGTGGGAGATTGAAAAAGGACGAAAACATGAAAAAGTATGACACTTTTTCGCAAAGTCGATCGTGTTTTTCGCTAGTAGAATGATGGTTAAAGCAAAATATAATCTCTAAGTAATGGAGAACAATCAAATCAAATGATGTACCCTGACCAGAGTTTACCCAATCATGAAGATTTTTGCAGAAGATACCGTACTAGGTGCAGATGTAAAGGGAATGTATCAATGAATGCATCATGTTGAGCTCAATGTTGCTATGAACATCGGTGAGTTCCTGGAGTTACTCAAAGTTTCCTCGTGTGCTAATAATCGTCAGAATAGTTCAAAATGTCCTTTTTTCTGGTTCTATCATTCCATAGTCTTTTTTAGGTAATACTGTGTCATTTCCTAACCATATAGGTTGTGAGCGGGTATGTAGGTCATATTATTGAACGTATTTTGTCATGTATTATTTTTTAGCCTTACCATGTCGACGGATAATATTGCGACAACTTCCCTGTTGTCTAAAATACATTTGTTTGTTTGTTTTATTCACGCATCGTTGTCAATATAATGGAATGTAATGCGACTACTATACAAGTGACAGGTTTAGCTAGCTATAAAACTAGGTTCAATTTGTCATTTTCTACACCAGAAAATGCCTGTACCAAGTCAGTAATATGACAGTTTTAATCCATTTGTTTGATGTATTCGAGCTTTTGATTTTGCCATTTGATTTGGAACTTTCCGTTTTGAATTTTCCTTGGAGTTCAGTATTTTTGTGATTTTACTTTTTTCATAAGTATACAGTTGAGATAAACAACAAAAAAATCCACGTTTTACCAACTCAAGTTGACAAACACTATAGGAACGAATCACAGATTTTGATATACCGAGTTTCACCAACTATTTGAGAAATCCAAGATATATGATATATTGGGATAAGTTTAAACCCTTGAATCCAATATGTTGCGGTCCATGCATAGTCAGTCTTTACCATTAGAGCAAGGGTTGTGGTTAGTGTAATTGAAAAGGTAGAGGTTAGAGTGTTAGTTGTGCTCGAATCAAAACAGTTGGAAGCCAAATCAAATTGAAGAACATATATCAAACTTTTAAGGTACATTCTAGCTCATAAGTCCAAAATAAACTATGCCAGTTAAGCTACTACAAAATCAGAATCTCTTGAATTAATATTGAAAGACGTTGTTCAAACAAAGTCAATTCGGTCAGTCAAGATATGAGAAAACAATATGTGTTTGTTAACACTTTTGTATGTATGACATTGAAATGTTATGATAGATGTAAGAATAGAATTTAAAAAATAACAATTTAAAAATCAATTTTTATTGATATTTAGTAATAATATTTTGAAATAATGTTTTTGAATACTCTTGTTTAAATTGGGTATAGAAAACCACACATTACTCAAGGTCAATATTGTATCAATGCATAATGTTCAATCTTTCATATGATTTACAGAAAACAACTAGGGACAAATTTAGAGCCAGTTTCAATCGCAATATTATTATAAGCAGCTTGTATTGTGTTGATGCGACTTCACAACTGTGAAGATAAAATGAAAACACACCATTGTACATGATAGTTTATAATTTTCCTTTTGGAGAAGAAGAAACAATACAAAAATAACTATTGGCGACTGAAGTCTTTCCTGTCTCCTTCAAACATGAGATTGTTAATATTATTGTGGATTGTATTTTTGTCAAACGCAGGCAAGTATTTATGATCAATGAAAGATTTTTTTCATTTAATTGGAATTCGTTCAGATTTTTTAGTGATGTTCGTTGTTAAGTGGATTTGTTCAGATATCATTTTTGTTCGGAGGAGTCGAATGTAGGTGGTTGACGTGCTCTGTACAAATATTTGTATTTTCTGAAATATGTTAAAGATAACAATCATTGAATTCGTACAACTCTTCTCATGAAAGTATTTTATTTTAAATGTTCCAGCTAATGGTCGAGAGTGGTTGTATTACGTGGTACAATGGGACCATTTACTAAGTCTTGAGCCAAATTCACCTCAACAGTTCATGTTCGGAACCACTAAAGGCGACACAAACAGTTGTTTTGAATTCTGCTATTTTACTGAACAATGCAATATGATTATCGAATCCGAATGCTGTTGTTATGCCAGTGACTTTCCAACAACCGACACTTATTATTTCACAATGAGCAGCAGCAACCAAAATAAAGTATGGTTAAAACGTCCAGTCCACGGTATGTCATATAACAAAAATACATACACAAATGTGTTCATGCAATATTCTTAGGGTTAAAAAGTAAAATGGTTATTTCAGGGAAAGCTATAAAAATCAAAATTGCAATGCTGTACTGGGGATAAATGCATGGAGAGAATACATTTTCTGTATGAATCTTTGTCATATATATTTAGGCAAGTTCTTAGTATATACAATAATGTATATACATGATACATGAGGAATGGAGTACAATCAAGTTTTAAAAAATAGGACGGAGACAAGGAGAGAAAAAACAACAGAATTAACAATTCAAGTTATTGGTCGACTCGGTAGAAATATGGCATTCCACTGTACACAGTGTTATTTGTTTGTGAAACTATGCCGTTGTTGTCGGTTGGATTGGTGGGGTATAAACGTATCACGTGTCTGCGATAAGTATTGTCAGGGCTGGGTTTTTGTAAGTTGAGTACCAGTGAGGCATTTATTTGAACTTAAAATTCGCATATTTTGGTGCAGCTTCTGAGCTACAATAATTTTCAAAATGCGCATCCGGAGCAATAGTATTGGTGCCGATGATGATATTATTATCCCGAGAACAGCTATAGCTCATCAGTGAAGACCATATGGTAACATGCATTTGTTAACATCCTTGCTCTTTCGTTTTCGTTGGATACTTGTCTAGTTGGTTATCATACAGCATCTTTTTATTTTTATGCACGGTCTCTACTGATGGAAAACAATTTTAAGTGTGCGACTTGGTGCATTAGACTAAAAAAGAAAGGATTGTGTATCATAAGATAATGATGACAAGATTCTTGGAACAACGAAGTTGATAAAACCCTAAACAGATGTCAGTCTTGGTCATAACTCTACTACAGTTATAACCTCGCGCAAATCACATTCAATATGATCAACCTCATTTCTACATATGAATGAATCGTTATCTGTAATTCGTCGTTTGCCTGATTTCAATTAATGGATAAGCATTCTAGTTGCACTCCGATAATAGCAGACTTGTCCTTGTTCTGTTATGGAACACAGGTTAATATTTAAAATTGATTCGATTATCTATACTTAAGTACTTAATGTTATCGAATCATGATTTTGATTGATTTTCAAAAGTCTTCATATTATTATCTACCACACCTTTAAATTATAAAGTCAAATTAAAAAAAAAACTTTTTTTTAGCATAATTGCCCAATAAGAAAGGAATACATGATCTTGTTTCAGTTTGTGATGTGCCAGGGTTTATTTATTACAAAGAGGTATGTTTTAAAATATTTGAAGAAAACGCTAAAACATGGGGTGATGCCAAGCAGGAATGCGAGCTCTTGGGAGGACGATTAATTGTATTAAATTCAGAATACAAACATAACACTACTGTGGAAGCATTACAGAATTTTTGTTAGTATAGCCTTTATATAATACCTTTAATTTATATCTGTTTGTATTGTTTACACAACGATGTCAATATAATGCAATTGTATGCGACTGTCGTACAAGTGAGATGTTAAGCTAGCTATAATTTCATTTTTAATCCACAAATTCTACATAAGAAAATGCGTGTACAAATTTTTGTGATTGTTATTACACTCAACTACTTACCGATTAAAAATTCTTAGTCCAAATTTACATTATGTTAATTCAAGAGTACAACCTTACGAAGATTTACAGTAATTGATGTTCTGGTGTTGATATTATAGCAACCTTAAACTATAACTGCATGCGTTTTAGTATTTTAGAAAATATTGTGAGGACATTATATTTTCCAAAATTTTTTAATTAATGAACAACTTGAATACACAATTGGGGTTAATGTTTAATATATTTTGTTAAAACAAAGACTAATGTTGACATCTATATGTGTCTTCCATTTTTTTCTTTTATCGAAGTAAACATCCATCTTTTTTTATACATTAAAGCTCCTAATCCATTCACTGGCCAATATTTTGTCGGCGCTACAGATATAGGTAGTGAGGATAGTTGGCGCTGGGTAGACGAACAAAGCATTGGATCAGCAACATACATGAAGTTCCATGGGATTAATCCTAACAATTATGATATGCACTACCCTGGGGAAGATGCTAATTGTGGCGTGCTGAAAATGAGACATGCTGGGATGGTAGATGATTACTGTCTCCAGGAAAAGGGGTTTATATGTGAATATGTTAAAGGACAATTGTGATAAAGCAGGGTGTCTGTCGGTGATTACTTTGACTGACAACCTCTATCAACTATTTGTTCATGCCCGCGTCACACTGTCCCGATTTTTATATACGATGGACACCCGAATGCGAAAATTGTAAGTTCGTACGAAGTTGGTCCCGATCTCGTTAAAATACCAAAAAGTGACCGAAGCAAGTACGATGAATAACGAAGTCTATTCGATGGTGCCGAAATTATATACGATAGCAAAAGATGGACATACGAAGGTTAACCGAAGACGGGTATGTATGCTTCATGTCTCAGCCGAAGCCTACACGATGGATCACGAAGGCTACACGATGGATTACGAAGGCAACACGATGGATTACGATGATGGCGCGATGGCCATACGATGTCTGAAAGATACGAACAGAATTTCGACAACATATCGTTTCTGTACAAGTCTGCCATGCATGGCGGGAAATCGATCTTTTTGTCTAATTCTTATAAAACTTAGTTTATTATCCCCTCGCCTACTACATGTAAGTTGCGTGTAGATAAAATTGTTATGGACACTCTAGAACCAAAATGCTCAAAACTTGGTATGGTGTTACTCGTTAAGAATATCTTAAAAGCGCTATTGACTTTAAAGTTCAAAGGTCAAGGTCACAGTGGCAGTTGTAATACAATGCAATATCACCCTTGTGAACACTCTAAAACCAATATGCTTCAAAAGATTTTAACCACATTTGGTATATTATTCCTCCTTGTAATGATCTGACATTTTTTACGTTCAAGGCTAAAGGTCAAGGTCATGCAGATGCTCTTTTTTTCGCTTTGAAATAGCATAATACACAGGAAATTGGTTGCTCATTTTTTTACCTGCTGGTTCTAAAGACAATATTAAAGGTATTTCCAGTTATTGAATGTTTTGGTTGATTTCTAAAAAAATAGTTTATGTATCAAATATGCATATTCAATTTACCATTTTCTGCATGTGTCATATACAAATATAGTGTCCATATTTGTCCCCAGTATGTTACATACGAGGGGATGCCACGCTTGGCATTGCCTTGTTTGAACTGTTAAATGTGTGCACTAGTCTGAATAATCACCCATAACTATGCCCATGTTTACTGGCCTATCTTAAAAGTAAGGTAATGGGTTCGTTGATCCCTTTTATTCAAAAAGAGCTCTTTCCAGGAGAATATAATAATATAGACAAAAGGAAGGATGTGGGAAAAGCAACAAATGCGACAAAATATGACGTATAGAAAACAAAATGGTTATGGAGTAAACATTCGTGTGACAACAACTCAGACGATACATAAAAAATCAGAATAATGAAGAAAGTTGGTTTCCCTATATACGTGTACCTGAAGTGTTGGTGTACGAGGCGCGTTTATGATTTTCATTATGTTACTTGATATGAAAAATTGACAAAAAATAATATTTTACTTGTAAAAGTAAATCTTGAGCCTGTAATAGCTGCTCTTCTTGTTCCATTCGAATTAATAGAAACAACGCTGTCGCCTTTCTTGTTCTCATAGAATCATATGATATGAGCTCCATGTTTTGTGAACGTCTTTCTTAACTGTCGTATTAGACTGACCAGTGCATATCGCGCATGGCTTTTTAAATGTATTTTAGCGCGAAAATTAACTTACATTTAGCTGGATTTATTGCCGTCGTAGTTCCATCTTGTCGCCTTCGTACTTTTATTCGATGGCAACACGACTGGATTACGAGGTCTTCACGAAGTCGTGTTGCCATCGTAAGACCTTCGGGTATCTTCGTGATTCATTCGTGTAGACAAAGTTATGTCAAAACTGCCCGATGGAAACGATGGAAACACGAATGCAATACGATGTGCAAAGATGCATTCCCGGTGACATTACGATGGTGAGGATGGTGATACGAACTCAATACGAACCCTCAACATCGGACGCACCTTCGGGGATTTTTTAACATGTTAAAAAATTTAGAACCCTTCCCGAAGTTGTCCCCGAAGACTAGAAAAAGTGGCCGATAGTTCTACGATGGTTAAAGATGGCACTACGAATAGCCCGATCTGGGTACGATCAGTGCCGATTTTGAAAATTTCCATTTTCGTGTTGCCATCGGCGTAAAAATCGAGACAGTGTGACGCGGGCATGAACAACAACTATAACAGTATATCTGTGTGTACATTAATTTTTCAAACAAAAAAAGTATCCAGATTAAGTACTTTGTGTGGAAAACAATCAGTTGTAAAATAACACAACTATCTCCAGATAATTAAAAACTGTTCAAACTGTGGATTCATTATTATTCGTAGGATAATATTTTGTGTGGATTTCATAGATAAAGGTGAATCACAAATATGAATATTCAACATATTGTCCGTAGGATTGCATGCAACTATTAGCGAAACCTCGAAAATAAATATCCTCAAATGTAAAGTTTACCTCAAACCAGAAAAAAATGGTATAAATTTATCCACAGTATTTGAATTCGCTGGTTTTTTTTACAACCAATATAACTGTATTCAGATTTATCCATTTATATTTGAATCCATAAATAACAATCGATAAAATAACATTCTGTCTATTCAATAATAATCGATGAGACTATCGGGTTTCTACACATTGATATCGTAATATGTATGCTGAACAAATAAAGGCAACAGTAGTATACCGATGTTCAAAACTCACAAATCGATAGACAAAAAACAAATCCGGGTCATAGACCAAAACCGAGTGAAACGCATTAAATGCAAGAAAATGACGACACAACATTAAAATGTAACACACACAGAAACGAACTGAGCATTAGACAAAATCCGATGCGAATAACAAATATAACATCAAAACTAAATACATGAATTTGGGATAGAAAAGTACCGTGACACGTCTTATAATAATGTGAATTCAAACTCAAATATAAGAGGTAACAAACGACACAAAAGAAACACAACGTTAAAATGTAACACACACAGAAACGAACTATAATATAACAATGACCATATTCCTGACTTGGTACAGGACATTTTTTAAAGAAAAAATGGTGGGTTGAACCTGGTTTTGTGGCATGCCAGACCTCCCTCTTTTATGGCCATGTGAAATATAACATTAAAATGACAACACAACATTACAGGACTACAATACAAAAAAATAGAAGAACACAATTGACAAATAAACACACGAATATTAGCTAACAAAAGTCAACATGTGTAAAATTTAATACGCCAGAAGTGCATTTTGTCCACACAAGATTTACTGGTGAGAAATAATATTTTAATTTATCTTATCTCCTATACATTTCTATGAATATGATTAGTTAAAAGCAACCGCGTGGAGAACGTGTATATTCCATATTGGGTGTTTAGGAAAACTGACACCTATGCCAACAGTAACAACTCGTTAGCTTTAAATTTGTTTTAAGAATTTGTTTTAATCGTTTATCGTCAATTTCTTCGTCTGTCAAAACCTTTTTTATATTTTTCCTCAACACTATATTGTTTTGATAAAATGATGTCACACTTCTACTAACAGTGTACTGAAATAAGCCCTGTTTACTTACTTAACATGAAACGTGCACGGTATCCACGCGATTGCTTTTATCCAATCATATTTATAGAAATGTATTTGAGGTAGGATTAGTTTAACAAACAAAAAAAGATTAGTTTCTTCATTTGATTGCAAAGTAAAAACAAATATTGACACAATGCTTCAAATTTATTCAATTATATTATGACATGAATGGATGTTAGAAAGACATTCTGATTCCACACTGCCTAGTATCCTGAAACACAGAAAAAAATAGAAAGACATATATCATCACGTTTTCTATTTATTTATATAAACAAGAAGATTGGAGGTGATTGCCAATGAGGCAGCTCTTCACAAGAGACTAAATGACACACACATTAACAACTATATCAAATCGGTTCCCGTCATACACATCCGGTTGAAACCAAAACAGTTTTGTTCATATTAAATCATTACATATTTACAAACGCGATGCATACAAGAAAACATGTAGTTGCATGTGACTGGGAAATTGGTGTAAAACCAGATACATGTATACTCGATCCACCGGATTTACTTAGTACCTAATGATACACTTTTTTTTTTTACAAGTTTCTCTTTCGGTTAGTATACCTGTTTTAAAACATTTTATGCTTGATCCGTCTTGAAATTTACGATCGATTTTCTACCGTTTGATTTGAGACTATCGAATATTTTCATTCAGCAATTGTTTAAATGTTAATTTGTTATTCACTACTGTTCTGTTCTATTGTCAATATACTAGTATGTAAGTATTTGTTATTTCTAGTATTGCATGAGAAAATTTCATGAGCTGTTGTCGATGTAGATACTTATATATGCTTCAAATAGTGTTGAGTTTAATTTTCTCATGAGCAGTATAATTGCATCTTTACATGCATTTGTTTTACGTTTTTACCTATTCTGCCACCACCCCAGTGTCCTCCGCCACCGCCCCAACGTCCGCCACCCCAACGACCGCCACCTCCTCCCCAACGTCCACCGCCTCCACCCCAGCGTCCGCCACCACCTCCCCATCCTCCTCCACCTCCTCCCCATCCTCCATCGTCGTGATCACCACCTCCTCCTGTAAAATAAATATCTTAAAAATTGATCCTTTTATAGCCAGTAGTGAGATGTTGGTTGTTTCTTAACCGTCGCTTATGTATATTATTTTATATCTTATTCCTACATCCGTCGCATGGCTTCAAGTATTATAAAGTAAAAGAATTGTGGATTTAGCACGGTACTTGTTAGTTTTATATCCTCCGAAAGCTATCAAAAAGAAGAGAGGCTGTAGATACCAAAAGGGCATTTAATACTTTTAAAAGAAAATTAATTACACCATGCAGACCCTTCCTCACACAAACAACATGATGGTTGGTGAATAAATAAAACGAAAACATTACAAAAACTTACTCCGACCAATGTATAGAGAAATCATGGAAGAAATACATGTTCGAATTTTACTAACAACTTGTATGCAAACGGACAAAGTCGATGTGAAAACGTGCACTTTGCAGCTGCTTGTAACCATATGGAAGAGATAGATGTGACAACTTACCACCAAGAATTATAATGTGTGTGAGAAAATATAGGAAATTTAACATATATAGTATGTTGCCACACTGAAGAAACATATGAAAGCTTATCATTCCCTGCTGGTTGTAAACACATGGAAGAAAACGAGGTAGGGCCAATTTGTCGGGATTTTTTTTTACAGAAGGGCCAATTTCAAAAAGTGCCGACAGAAAAAAAATTCTATAAAAACAAAAAATAAAAATGCTTTTTGATCAATATCTCGATTTACATATATTATGATATGTGTGATAAATATTTTATTTAACCCTCAAAAAGGAAGAAAGTCCGATATGCGGAATTTAGGGTGTTTTTAGGTGGGAAAACAGGGAATCCCCCAAGAAGGACATTTCAAACCAAAAACAAGTTATGTTTTTCGTGACTGTGGCAATTTATACTACCTCTTCCCTCAAAACTGAAATTGGTTTGGTGTGTCCTTATTATATAAAAAAACTACTTTTTAATGAAAAAAATGTAACATCGCTAAATTTTACCGATATATCTCCTTTAAAATAAACATTGGTCAAGGCTCGCCGTGGCTTGATCAGTAGAGCACTAAACTACAAATGAAAGATAGTTTTCAAGAAAGGGTTCGAATCTCGCCCAGTCTTTTTGCATTTTTTGTGTTGTTATATTAAATTTAAATGGTTTTATCATTATTGTTCGGATGTTTGCTTAATTCATAGAGTCATTCTGGTTCATTTTGACTATCAACTATAAATCATTTTCTTAAAGAAAAAAGACTGTATTATTGTGTGATTTTCAGATGGTTGTCCATACTCTTTACTTACTTTCTATTATGTGTTTACATTTATAACATAAATGCAAGGAAAAACTGCCGTCAAACTGAAGTAGGTGCCTATACATAACCAATTACACGAGAATTGATTCTATAGCAATAAATCCCAACTGTTGCGTGTTTAATATACACATATCACAAAAAGGCCATTGTATACAAGCTTCAAAACAACACAAACAATTTTTCAAAACCTTTTGTGAACATGGTATAATATGTAACAAATGAAGTCAACAGCAACCAGTTGTGTCACCAATTCACTAACTGTGTAGATACTAGTACTGAAATTTTAACCAACCGCCCTGCACCGGTACCTAAGTAATAAAAAAATAGACAACACCACAGAACAAATCAATTACACTACACATCGTGATTGTAGGTAAAACATCAAGAATCTAAGCATCTGTATCACAACGAAGGGCCGATTCGTTCAAATGCCAGAAAAGGCCATATAACATGAGTTAGTAACACAAGGTGTTCTATAACCAACTGATGTAAGATGTTCTCCGGTTAAAATATATGTTATCTTATCTTATCTTTTAGACGATAAAACCTTAAAAGACCAGGACAGATATACATGTATTTAGAATGAGAAAAACAACATCCCATTTGAATTTGTTCGATATTATTTGGCTTCTTGACAAGTAACGTGGTATGATACCTCATGCGCATAAAGGATGTTAACAATTAAACAAAATCAATATAAAAAAATCAATAGTCTTGGCCTTGTTTTTTGTAGGAATACCTGTTCAAGGTATGAAAATAGATAATGTGACGTATTTTCATGTGCTATAATTAGTATCTATCGGGCTATTTAAAACATGATTTGCCTATCTTATCGAATGAAAAGAATCCAGGGGAAAATGGCCATGGCTCTTTAAATTTACCACCCTAGTATGTTGCCACATGAGAAAAACATTGTGAAAAATATACCTCACTATTTATAATCACGTGGAGGAAATATATATACACGTAACCTCATAAAAGAAAACAATTTTTACCACTTCAGTATGTAGACATATGCAGAAAAAGTTAGAATTACAACCCCAGTATGCTACCTTATGTAACAAAAATATATGTAAACTTACCACTCCAGTATGTTGCCTTATGGTAGACAAGGTAACCACAACACTATGTCGCATCGTGTTAAAATTTTTATCTAAACTTTTCTTTGACATTTGTATCTGTTTGTTTTATTCACGCATATATGTCAATATAATTGAATGTGATGCGACTGTCATACAAGTGACAGGTTTAGCTAGCTATAAAACCAGGTTCATCCAAGTCAGAAATATGTTTGAGCTTTATATTTTCTATTTGACTAGGGACTTTCCGTTTTGAATTTTCCTCGGAGTTCATTAATTTTGTGATTTTACTTTTTACCACCCAAGTATGTTGATTCCTGGTAGAAAAAGTAAGTGTAAACTGACCACACCATTCTGAAGCCTCATAGTAGACAAAGATATATGAACTTACCATCCTAGTATCTTGCGTTATGGTAGAAAAGATATGTAAACTTACCACCCCAATAGTTAGCCATTGCAACTCCAACTAGCAATGCAAATATAAACAACTTCAACATCTGAAATTGACACGAAATTGGTGAAAATTTTACATTATTATATGCAAGTATTCATATATAAAAATAGACAAAATTTTGCGAAGTAGTACACACATATACCTTTGTCATATATGTAAATTTGGGAAATTATTGATGAAAAACCTGTAGAATAAATAGAGACAACAATAGTATACCACTGTTTGAAAGTTATCAATCGATTGAGGGTAAACAAATCCGGGATACAAACTAAAACTTAGGTTAATACATCAACTATAACAGAAGTGCATACAAAATCCAAAACGACAATGCAACACGCACACAAACATACTGTAAGATAACAACTGCCATTTTCCTGACTTGGTACAGGACATTTTAATAAAAAAAGTGTTGGTTGAAACATGTTTTACGGCTAGCCAAACCTCGTACTTTTATGGCAATACACACATGATAATAATTATTGAAGGTACCAGACTTATAATTAATTAAACCATACGTGCGTTTCATCTACATAAGACTCACCAGTGGCGCTCAGATCAAAACAGTAAAGAAATCCAAAACAAGTACAAAGTTGAAGATTATTGATGACCCAAAATTCCAAAAAAGCTGTTCCAAATACGGCTACGGTTATTTATGCCTAGGATAAGAAAATCCTTAGTATCTAGAATAATTCGCACTTTTGCAAGCAGAAAATCTATAAAAACGACCGTAAAATTGATGATCATGTCAACACCGAAGTGGTGACTTACAGAGACAACAACGTAACAAGAAAGCTGTGACTGTTTAACAAGTATCATCGACTTTGTGTCTCTTAGAACCTGTCATATTGTAGACACATGGGTATTGTAAAAGACTGCATAATTATCACTATATGTCTTTGATTTTGTTTTGCTGTTCTATTGATGTTTTAAGAACTTTCAAATTGCCCGATTATAAGAATAAAAAAGGGATATTTGGTAAGATTGCAATGAGGCACCTATCTCATAGAGAATTAAAAAAAATTATAAAAGCTATTATAGTAATATATTTGAACCAGTTGAATGATTTTTTTTTGGTGCTGGATGCCTACAGAAAAAAGAAGACCACGATGAGACAGCTCGTTGATTCATTTTACCTTTTAATGGGTAAAATTTGATAAAATGTTGAACCAACTAAATATATTAATCTTTTGATCTCGTGTTTTATTTATTTCATAGATATAGGAAGATGTGGTATGAGTGCCAATGAGACAACTCTCCATCTAAGTAACAATTCATAAAAGTAAACCATTATAGGTAAAGGTACGGCCTTCAAGAAGGAGCCTTGACTCACACCGAATAGCAAGCTATAAAGGCCCGAAAAAATTACTAGTATCAGTACATTTTAAAATTTTGTGTAACGATATACTTGATATACAAACACAAAATACGCCCCGTACTTGATGAGACGATTTTTTGAAACCAAGAATTACACCGAATGTATAAATCTTGACATATTGACAGTCGTAGAAACTATGTTAAAGCGAGTAATTATTCTTATCCCTTATTTTAGGAGAGTTTCTTTGACAACTTGGAAAATGAAGATACACATTTTATAAATTTGAAGCTTCCGAAGCATTTTTCTTGATTTACCTTCATCATGAACACGACGTGAAGCCAAATATGTTTCAGTATTTGAAACTGATTGCCAGTCTTTATCTTATTTATCTTTTTGATTTTTGAGCGTTTTAGTTTCTATTTTAAATATGCAATATTGTTTTTACATCAGTAAAACGTAATTTGAAATTGAAATGGACTTTAAAGAATAAATGAACACTTACCTTTTGTATTTGAATGAACCTCAATACTACGATACTACTAGTTATTAGAGTTTATATAGTATGACCAGTACAATCTACTTGTACGTTCGCCATGTTCTACATCTTTTTTAGAAGGTTATAAATTGGTTATAATTGTTCAACCTGTTTGTTGTCTAAACTGTTAAGTAAAAGGTGATGTTTTTAACACAATGTATAAAGGTTATTACCCAATAATTACACGATATTTCGCAGTAATGACTCTGATTATTGACTTTGTTGACAAACATATAAGGAAAAAGTATAAGAGTGAAACCACAAAAATAATCGTAACTTCAAAGCTTAATAATGTCATACAAGTCCGTAGGATGAACAACTCGTTATTACAAGTTAACAACCGCATGTAATATGCACAAGTCGCGTTATATTCCGCGTGAAGTTTTGCGTCGTATCATCGGTATTTTCCATTTATATATAAACAGATTAAACCACTTTACCCTGTTGACTACATACATATATATCGAAAATTTTAAATTCATGTTTTCAGTGTAATGATTAGTGTTATAATTTTGGGAAAGTGTGGTAGGATCTATGTTTATTACCTTTTAATATTGTCATTGGTATATCAAAAGATATCTACAACATTCGACTAAGAAACTTTAATAAAAAAGGACAAGCAGAGCAGAAAATATTTTTGTTTTTAAAAATTTAATCTTAACTTCTTTAGTCAAACTAAGAATCAAAAGATGATTCAGCATATTAACACCCAATCCACCATAAAACCATGTATTGAGTGACACATGGGGGGTCTTCAAATCTCCATAAAACTTGGTGAATATAAACACCATAGTAGTACAAGACTTCACACAAAATATTTCCCCTGGACCTTATCACTGGAACGAGTAATGCAGTATTTTATACAGGGAACCAGTTTTTTGGCTCAGAAAAATGAATTTCTTCGATTTTGTGACAATATTGAGATGAAAAAAAAAGCAACAAAGTATAAATCTTACTATTTTAACTTTTATTGACAGTAAGTTTGATGGTAAAATAAACATTTTACACAATTATAATCAAAATCAAATTTCAAAGTTTTGCCTGTCAAAGGGAGATAATTATATTAAATTTTCCCGTATTTTTGTTGTTGAAAATTACACATTTTAAAACAGATACAAAATCTCATCTACCACTGACAATTGAAAAAATCATATCACACTGCAAAGTTGAAGTATAGTACAAACTAATTTAAGAATAAAATTGGTGGGCACTCATATTCTTATGTGTCTGGCAGAGACATGAAAATGATGAAATTTTGTGATTTTTCTTCAACACTGTAAAAATCAAAATTTTTGCACATGAATAAGTAACATTAAAACTAGAGCTATTAGGTCAATTATGTTGAAAAATTATTGAAATTGTATTAAAAAGATATTCTATCAACATAAGATATGAATGTATGGAAGGGGCAAATAGGTTTACCCCTGTTAACAAAATTATAAATACAAGTTGGCATCTGGTTGTTCCTAAGTCATTTTGTAAGTCACAATATCATTTACAGATGAACTCAAAGAAACACATCTTTGGATTTTCATGAAACTTAATCAACAAACACCCAAAGGAATGAGGAGAAAAGAAATTGATTCAAATTTGGCTCTGTAGATCAAAGGTCATGGTCACAATATATACAGATAATAGCAATTTTTTATATTTTTTTTTTTAAGATTTTCATATAACAGCACCTTCAAACAAATCAAGTTTTCATTAAAATATATGGTACAAACATGCACCTAACCAACAAGAGGAAACAGTCTCTTATCAGTTTCAGGCTCTATAGTAGCCTTAAAGGTCAAAAGTCAAGGTCACAACTTACTTTAAGACAACAGCATTTGATATTTTGTATTTTTTTCACAAGGAAAATTAGAGGGTAAATGATTTGTACAAAACATGCACCATCAAAGGACGATGCCTAATTTATTTTTAAAAATTTTCATCTCAGGCAATGGTCATAGCTTAGATTATTTTTTTTCTAACTAGAGGATGAATGCACCACCTGGCAAGTTAAGACTTTTGGAAAGCAAGGACTGTCTTTCATTATCCTTCATTTTTAATGATTTGTACAGCCAAAATTGATATGATAAAAGGAAGAGTGAACAAGCCTGACTTCAATTTCTCACTTCATTCTGAATATTTTAAAAGACAATTAATCATTTATAATAACATTAAAGGGAGACAATTCATAAGTGTATTCATAAAAAGTCCATGATCTGCTACAAACACTTTCAATTACATGTATCTGCGTGAAACGGGTCAAGTTCTGTTGACAAAATTTTGTCGGTTAAGAGTGACATGTTCTCTTGTATCTCCCAGTTTTCAATTTCAGACAATACATTTCTCAATTCAACATCATTTACATCAACTTGATCAGGAGCTACAACATGTAAAGCAGGTGGGATATCCCTTCTTGAATGTTGTTTAGATGCAAAACCTGCAAACAAACTTTTAATTTGACTAACAGATAGCCATTCAGCAGGGGAAAACATTTTGGTTCCATTTTCTGTTCGTTGTTTCCTTAACCTGTCACAAAGATCGTCATAGTAGGGGCGTTTTCCTGTTCTTTCACCCTCATCATAAATGTTTTTCAGGAAGATTTTAATTTGCGGAGAAAAACGAACAACTTTTCTATTTTTCTTCAAAGCCCATCCTTCAACAACAGAATCATCTTCAGAGCCTGAGATAACAGATTGGTCAATCACAGATTTGTATTCACTTCCGATATTATTGCATTTGTCAACCCACATTTGTTTTACAACATCTGTTCCTGCTGGTTTAACATATTGATGGGATCCTTTCAAAATGTGCCTTTCAAGACCATTTGCCGAAACAAACTCCCTTTGGCATCCAGGCTCCGGACAGGCAAATCCAATGCTGTTCACAGCTTCTGTGTCCTCCTGATAACAAAAAATAAAACAAAATTTATGAGACAAGTCGCCTGACCATTGCTTATGAAGCAAGAATGCATTATCCTGACAAATGCCTGCCATGAAACAATAGGACCAAAAAGTGAAAATGGTCAATGATATTTAGTATATGGAATTATCTGCTGGTATACCTGTCTGTCCAACTCCTGTCAGGTGACATTGACCTCTTTTTCATGGTCCACTCATCATGTTTTTTTTTTTTTATTGGGTCTGTTCCTTAATATTTGTACATTGTAGGTAAATGACATTTAGTGTATGAAATCAACCAAAGATGTTCATGTCTGTCTGACTCCTGTCACCTGACCTTGACCTCACTTTCACAGTGTATTGATAATGCTAGCTTTTCTTATGTTTTTTGTGTTTAGATACTTTTAGCAATAGGTAATCAATATTATATTATGGAATTTATTAAACAGGCAAGACATTTCAGCACTCTTGTTTATGTTATATATGCTGTTTTTGTTGGTCCTTATGTGTATTATTTATTCTCCACTTTGTGGTTTCTGGCTGGCTATAGCCTACTTATCGGTGGGATTTTTTTTTCACTATTCATTGGAGACCAATGGGTCATCCTGTGTTGTATTTTTTTCCTCGCTGGATGAGTTGTTGTCTCTTTGACACATTCCCCATTTCCATTTACTTTCCTACATGTACCTCAGTATTGATATGGCTTTTGACAAATATTTCTTACCTCATCTTGTTCTTCAGTTTCAGTTGAATCTGTGTCTGGAATATCAACCCTTTCTGGAGATGTCTTCAAAGTAACTTTTCCTACTTTCACACTGTCACTGTTTCCGAATGGATGTAAAATCTACAAAACATTTATATATCATTAGATAGTGTGAGCTTCTGCCATCATTTGTGTCTATAGCTATTGTCAATCGTAAATTCTTCTTCCAAGATATTCATTTCTGAATACACTAAAGGATTTATTCATGCATATATATATGTATATAGGATGTCTTGTATCAACATGACCAAATTTGTGAAATGTATGATTGCCTGCCAAAAAACATTGGCGCCATGGCTAAATATATACCACAGGTGTCTAAACTGCTTTTTTTAGAATTACACATAAACTGTAACATTTATCACAATTTATCAGCACATTACATTATGCATTTAGATTTACCTAAAACAAAAATTTATGGTCTATCAAAAAACTTGTCTAGGAGTTATGGCACTTGATTTGACAAAATGGTGACAGACAGATGGACAGACACACAGAGTGATCACTATAGGGCATCTGACACCAAGTGTCATGGCCATAATGAGGCTCATTACCAGTATATATATATATATATATATATATATATATATATATATATATATATATATATATATATATATATATATATATATATATATATACTGCCTTTGTTAGTCTTGTATTATTTTAATTTTAGTTTCTTGTGTACAATTTGGAAATTAGTATGGCGTTCATTATCACTGAACTAGTATGTATTTGTTTAAGGGCCAGCTGAAGGACGCCTCCGGGTGCGTGGATTTCTCGCTACATTGAAGACCTGTTGATGACCTTCTGCTGTTGTTTTTTCTATGGTCGGGTTGTTGTCTCTTTGACACATTCCCCATTTCCATTCTCAATTTTATGTATGTAACCTGAATATTTCATTTCTCCTTATATAGCAACCTCAGTTATGCTGATAAACATACCTTCAAACTGTCTATATCTGTACACTGTCTAAGTGAAAGCTTAGAATTTTCAAACATCTTTCCATTTCCAATCTTGTAGGCTTTTCTCACTACTATTCCTGCTTCAGTAAATTGAAAGTTGTTCAGCTGATTTATACCAGGAATCTTTATGGACACTTTAGGTTCCAAATGTTTATCGACAGAAACAACTGATGTGAATGTCCCCCGTAGTCCTCCATAACTTTCTAGAGCCTGCTTCATGTCAAATGGGCTTGTCACGTCGTGCCCTTCATCAGCATATCTGAGGATGTGAAGTTTACTATGCGATGTCTTGCTGTCACACAAGTCTTTACCTGACTGTGCCTCACTAAAATTATACTGTTTGATTTGTATTGGAGCACCTTTCAGATTTTGAGCCTGTATAAATGCAAGCAATGAACCACAGTGATAACAGCCAGCATTGTCACTTTTTAGGAAAGCACATGTTAACATTGGGTTCTGCTTCTTGAGAGCAACCATGACATCTGATAGAATGTTTGCTACAGTGAACCATCCTTGAACTCCATCATCTAATATATGTATAAAGCATTTCAGTTCAAGTTGATCCTTTGGCTTTGTTACTGCACATGCAAAATGCCATGACATGCCCTTTTTTCCAAAAAAGTCTGCTTGTTTTTCTCGATGAAGAAATGGGATGAACTTCATTGCCCAATCCATAATGACTAAAACCTCATTTGGCTTTAAGTTTGACAAAATGTCTTGCTTTGCCTTGTCTTGGTGTACTGTACGAATACAGTGTGAATGCCATGCAGTGATTTGATTACCAGACATCTCCAAGTCATGTTCAATTTCCTCCTTTTGCTCAGATGGAATGTTATCTTGTATTTCCTTATACAAATCTGTCACCTTTGACTCGCATTGCAAAACAGCAGAGCAAACTGAGCAAGAATTATCATGTTCATGCTGACATTCCCCAGAGAAATCATTTTCCTTATTGTCACTAAGAGCATATGTTGAGCAATGGTTTACAACGTCTGATTGAAATGCTATATGTCCTTTGATGTCAAACTTTAAATGCTGACTTGTCCTATACAGGAAGAGAGTAACTTCTTTGGTTGAAGTGGTATCAAGTCCAAAAGTGTTCAGCTTTCGTACAATTCTCTCTAAAGTATCAATCCCTTTCATACCATCAGCGATTGTATTGTCAAGACCTTGAAGGCTAGTCTTTTGTGATGAAGCACAGAGTTTTACAATTTTATAAAGGGATGATCTCCTCAATGAAGAAAAATCTGTTGATTTGCAAAATATATCATAGAGCTGAATAACACGTGACGCCATCACGGTTCTAACAACCTTAGGAATTTTGATTTCTGCTCCATTAGATAACTTGATTACCTTTGATCCAAAACCAACAATTTGACAGTAAGCAGGTGATGACAAAAATTCTAGAAAATGGGCAATCTTTGCTCTTGTTAATCTGTCTCGATGAATCTCCTCTTTTTTAACAACATCACCAGGTCCACAAAGTGTAGCATGCTTTCTAGCTCTATCGATTTTGGAGATGGTTAAACCAGGCACCAGTTTTTTCAGCTCTTCTTTTGTGTATTTATTAGCGAAAATAGACAATATTTGTATTTGGATATCAGAATGGTTACTGGCAATATATGCTACAATGAGTTCATCTATTAGTGTGTCCTTCTCAATGTAATTGGCTGGTGCAAGTTTTATGCATACATCAGGGAGAATCTTATCTTCTTGACCAGGAGCAATGTAGCTTACTACTATGTTGATACTCTCTACTGCTTTAGATAAGTAGTAATTTTTGGTACGGCGTTCAATGATATCCCAATCATGTGACAGTTGAGACCGTAATGGTGTGAATTCTTTAGAAATAGTATGCATAGCTTGGTTAAATTTGTCTCTTGTTGTTAACTGATCATGAAACCAATCAGAAGTCTGGCTATCTGTCACTTGGGATGATGGTGTGCCCTGTATTGTGCTTGCTCTTTGGGAGTCCTGTGACCCTTCCACAGACTTGTATTCTTCATGTTCAACTAAAATTAAATAAATAACATAAAATACAATACATTGTATAAGGTCATCAAAGACGTTGAGGTTAAACTAATTTTGTCATGCATGTATTGAAGTCTAATCAGATGAATTCATCACTTTGCTCACTGCTTGATAGCCCTGTATATGGAACAACCCATGAACATGGATTGCTCATGCAACTGTTTATTTGGAACTAAATGATCGAACACTAGAAAATGACACAGTCAATTTTCATTATTATTCCTGATATATGTATAGCACTCTCAGCTATGATTATAAGTAATTTTAAACTTTTGACCATTTTAATTCTTGTAAATACATGTATATGCAGTTGTTTTTTTAACATTTTCCTACACCCTAGCACATATAAATTATTATATATTTTTTAAAAACCTTATGATGACAATCCTATGAATTAATTATGATATCTATTATTTAGTGAAATACATTAATTATTGATGTTTTTTTAGAAAAACAATTGGAATTTCTCTTTGATGACATTTCCTGCCATTTGTAGAGTCTATGCATTTGATATATATGTAGTTGTAAATAGTTATCAAAGATACCAGGATTATAATTTAGTACGACAAACACGCGTTTCGTCTACATTAGATTCATCAGTGACGCTCATATAAAATAAAACAGGTACTATTTTTAATTAGTCATGCGTTGTTTTCAGACTCTTGATGACTCTGATTTTAATTCGCTACGAACGCACTAGTAAACATATTTTGAAATGAAATTATATTTTTGTTCATAACAG
Source organism: Mytilus edulis (assembly GCA_019925275.1). Classification (NCBI taxonomy): domain Eukaryota; kingdom Metazoa; phylum Mollusca; class Bivalvia; order Mytilida; family Mytilidae; genus Mytilus; species Mytilus edulis. The sequence goes on along the minus strand of CM034355.1, from coordinate 10,352,895 downwards.
CTCTTAATATAATGTATCCGTCAGTCGTTCAATTTAATTTTAGAATTATTTTTATAGGTTTGAAAATACATGGTCATGTTTAATGAAGATTTAAGTCCAAATATTGTATTACCAATTTAGAACATATTCATATTTTCGAGTGACCTTAAAAAAATAGTCTTTCCCATTGTAATATTCAAACCTAAATTATAATGAAGTGAATGTAAAACATAGGTAATGATAATTTCGATCGATGGAATGAAATAGCAATGACATAGTCTGTGATGACAATAATGATAAATCAGGCCTTTAGTTATCTCGGTTGAATTGTTAAATACATTTTAGTATGCTGGTGATATTACATTTTACAATCTGAAAAGTCAATCTATTTACGTTTGTTTTATATGTTGCACCACAGTCAGGGGTTGTACAACACTACCACATTACAAATGAACATGATCTATGTTAAGGAAAAAACCTATTAAAATCATCAGTATTTTTGTGTCAACCATAATAATAGGTAGATTATTTTAATCTTCTACGTTACATAGATTTTTTTCAATTTGTTTCATGCAAAGGCTGAAAATGTATTTATGAATCTTGACTTTTACAAACGCATCACTGAATTAAAGATTTTACAAACGCATCACTGAATTAAAGAGTTATCTCCCTGATCAAAGGTCTGCAACCTTAAGAGAAAGTTATAATTGTGTTTCGTCCATAGATTTACGAGTTTTGAAGAGCGGCATACTACTGTTGCCTGTTTTAATTGTTTTATCATAACTCAAGCCTTTTTTTTTGTTTGAATTACCATTGAGCTAACCATACAATTTGTGTATTTTTTTTTTGAAGGCCATTCGTTAATATGTGAGCTGAAAGGCTAATTCAAAACCTAAAGTCTCTTATACTCATCTAACGAATGGAAAGCAACTATCCTATTCCTGACTTGGTACAGACATTTCGTTAAAAAAAATCATAAAAGACCCAGTACGTTGATCCAATTTAACATTGTAGCATATACGATTAAATGATAATTTACCTTTTGAAATAATCAATACCATGCAATATCAAGAAAATTGGCAGTAGGCACAAAATGTTTTGTCGTTAAAGCTCACAACCCATGGTATTCTTACAATGCAATAACGAAAACGGCGAAAAGAAAATAAAATCTTGAAAAAAGAAGATAAATTAGGACTGAGCGACATGCACCAAACCAAAAAAAAAAACGATCTATGGTGAATCGGATAAATTCTTAGTTGCACTAATTGATAATCCATTTAAAATCTAAAATCCATGACTCTTCATGCTGAAGCCTATGGACATATTGTGAGTATGATTATCATCGACTTTGATATGCATCCGAATTTAATGGTTCTTTCAATGTATGCCGTTTCCTGTTCACTTAACTGGTTCCTCTGTGGGATTTCTCGATGAATTGAGCAAGTATTTGTATTTAATGGTTTTCAATTCTTGATTTCAAATAAAGCACTAAATGTAGAGTTATCAAAGGTACCAGGATTATAATTTAGTACGCCAGACGCGCGTGTCGTCTACATAAGACTCATCAGTAACGCTAATAACAAAATATTAAAAAAGCCAATCAATTACAAAGTTGAGGAGCATTGAAGATCCAAAATTCCAAAAAGTTGTACCAAATACGGCTAAGGTAATCTTTTAACCTTTTTTCTAGTAGATTTAGGTATTTTCTATAACTTCTGTGTCTTTTATATAGCTTATTGGCCCTTTATAGTGTTGAAGGCCAAAAATAAACAGGATAATGAAGACAGTTTTGTTTATTCCACAGAATAAGAATCCGTGGTCTCTAAATTATATAGATGACTTAATAAACTGCCACTAGATCTAAGTACAGAAGACCCATAAAAGTGTACTATATTATTTAATGCTTGACTTGTTTTTAGTCTGCATAAATGTTTTATGTTTCTTATTTGCTTTATCCTTCGTCAGGAGTATGATAATTGTTATCCATTTTTTTTGTTTTAGCTTTTGACACATTTAGAACACTTTATCGACACGGACTAATGTGTGTTCAGATTATTTGACGAAAATAAATTCCTAGGCACGGAAGGAATACTGAATCCATTGTGTTGCAATGAAAGCCTTAAAAGTAGTAAGTCATTGATTTATGTTTTGCACTGCTACTCTCTGAATTGAAGAGTAAGATAAAATATTATCTTGTAGCCAAGGTATTGTTACAAGGTAGAACTTAATGTACAGCGGCAACTATTTAATGCATATGGAGGTTGAAAATAAGGTTAATGTTATATGTTTATATTGTATGAATATATTCAGCTTTTAAAAGATCAACACTCTGAGTTGATGCATAAGGTTCGAATTTTTAATATTAACCTGGCTCCAAGCTTCTTATACATGTATTTACTTAACTCTCAAATTCAATGTGTATACGGCATAACATAACAGTGTAGAATATATATCAACAATCTCCAATGTTCGAGGCTAACACACGTTTCATTGCAACCCACGGATTCTGTATTCTTACACACGTCTAAAGCTCCGTCAAACCTACTACGTCACCCATCAGTCGTTAACGGTTTGATTTCATTCAAGAAATTCATTACCTGCTTATAACACGTCAATGCTATTAATCATCCGTGTAATTTTCTACATAGGTGTATCCAGGATTTCCTATAACCACGGGTGATAATCATACCTGAACTTCGTTAATGTACAGGGAAAAACTATGAACCTTACAGTTAGGCTTGCCTTTACCAAATGACAATAAGATTTAAAAAATTCAGGCTAAATTAACGGACCAAAATTACTTTATTTTACGTTGTAAGTAGAAAACACTTCACAAATACGCAAATATAGTTGTCTCCCATTTTCGGCTAACCGTTATTTTGCGTCACGACCATCTGCTAACCACCAGTGAAAAGTAAAACAAAACAAAAAATCAAAACACACTTAATCAACAGGTTTACTGATGGAGTAATGCCCCACCCTTTCGATAAAATGTTTTTGAAAGAAATAAATTTTCGATAAAGATACGGAGCACATAAATTATTTTATTAAGAATCGGAGCCACATTGGAAATAGACATAATTCTTCCAATTATTTGAAATTAAGAATAGATGAACATAATATAGTCTTACTGTTTAAACATATAAAAAGCACACACAAAATAATGAAACATGTCTCACATATTTAAGAATATTTACAAAATAAAAAGTTAAAATACAGAAACAAAATATGTTAACTAATAGAAAATAAATTGTTTACTTTGAACATAAATTTTATTTTTACTTTGTCCCAAATATGCTTCCGTACTTTTCTCTCCATTGTTCTCATTTTAAATCATATATTCCACGGGTATGAAGGTTTGAATCATCAGCATATATGAATAGGGGACCTAAAATGAATCATTGAGGATCGCCTTATTTAATACAAGTAGATGCTGAAGCTTTATTACCCGACCAAACGTTTTTTCATGTCTATTATGGAGGTAGGACTCGAACATCTTTACTAAATGATCTAAGACTTTGTATATGAAGATGATTTTTGCTATTTGTCAGATTTTGAAATACTGTTCCTCTAGCATTGCCGTCTTCAATATGTTTAAGCCAGATATCTATCTAGCGTATATCTCATTTAATAGTTTATATTTTGAAAGATAAAGATAAAAATGTGATCAAACATGTTTTTGCAAATACTTTATATAGTGCGGGAATATTATTATAGGCCTTTAGTTTTCTGGACAGGTATGTTTTTATTTTCACTAAAATATATTGAATTAAATTATGCTATTTTATACGATCATAACCACACAAGACAGAAATTGAGACGTAAAACTCGATGTCTTGATTAGAATACGTACATTTTAATTTTGTAACATAAATTGTATAAATACGGATCATTATAGAAAATTAATTATTTCGTAAAAGTTCTGGTTGAAATAAAATTTTAATCTTAGGAGTTTGAAAATGATGTTATACAGATACTCTCAGAAGTTTTCGATCTATGTAGACTGTTCGATTATATAAGTTAACAAAATCAGTGACGCGTAACAAATACATTGATAACCATAAACATAATAATTTGTGTGCCAATAAAACAAAATTATAATTATTTTTTAATATAAAAAGATAATGTAAAATCACCCAAACCTATTAAATTTGATAGTCCACTTTTGACATTAATGACTTAATACAGCTTCTTCCATTAGCTGGATTAACAATATGATTTTTTTTTAATTTATCAATTTGTTTAAATGAAAAATAAATGTCTATAAAATGCAAACACTTGACATGAGCGGATCCAGCCATTTTAAAAAGGGGGGTTTCCGACCCAGGATAAAAGGAGGGGGTTCCAACTATATGTCCCCATTCAAATGCTTTGATTGGCAAAAAAATGGGGGTTCCAACCCCAGAACCCCTCCTCTGGATCCTCCACTGCTTTGCCGCAACACTAACAACCAAGCTCATATGGAACTTAAGGTAAAACCCCAAATCTGCATCAGTTACTTAAATAGTTCTAAAATATGTCAATGTTTTGTGACATTTTGAAGAGAGACGAATTGGTGTACATTGAATCTATAACATGTTTTGTTCTCTTGTGAAGTAAAGTATCATTGAGGATCATTTAACATTTCCTTATTGATATATTTCGAAAAATTGCTTATTATTTCATATTAATTTCTGGAACTATGACATATGTATAAATATGAAAATGCAGACAGTCAAACAGAAATTTGAAAATATGATTATTACACTATCATACTATAGTAGTCTAAAATACAATATTATATATTTGAACGAAATATTGATGTTTGATTCCAACTTTAAATGCTTTATATTTTTTCAGTCATTTAAAATGTATTTTACAGCACAATAATTTTCTTGCTTAAAAGTTCATTGAACGCAAATAAAAACCACCACACTGTGCTTGCTTATGTATACTCTATAAGGTATTCAAGGTAGTACTGAGTATCGTGAAAGATACAGTATATTTTTGGACTAAGAACGTTATCAACACAGCTGTCAAATAATCTGTGTTTCATATCTGGATTCGTTGGTGGTCTCTGATACTCTGGTTTTCCTCTGCAAGATTTGCCAGTCAATACATTTACCATGAACATAAACTTATGTCCCTTACTGTCGGACATTGCGTACAGATCAGAGTACTCTGCAGCGATAGCAAAATATGCACCTCGTCCTAAACGTGAACCCTTACGACTGCCAGCTAGTCTAGGGTCAAGATTCTGTTCCGTGATCATGTCCAAACTGTCTGGAGTAGTACCATGAAACAGAGTAAGCTCATTAGAACAACCCTTTCCATAAGCATGTTCAAATTGTTTTTTCTTCCTGCAACAATTAAAAAAATCTTTTGAAAACAATTTTTTTTTTTAGTTTAAAACTAACCATCTTATATTGAAGTAAGTAATGTCTCAACATATAAAACTTTATGAATTAGAATAACTTGATTTTGTGCGTTCAAAGGTCTTTTTAGAAACGTTGGTAATTATAAACTTAGTTTTTTTTACAAACAATTACTCTTTTTGTGTTAACGCTATTTTCGTAACTTTTTTTTTGTTAATTTCTAGTACTGGATCGGTTCCGTTGAATATTCAGGAAAAACATCTTCCGTTATCCATTTCATTATCAAATAATTTTATTGATTTACATTCCAATAATGATTCATGTAAATGGTTGTTGAATTTAAATAACTTCAACCTTGATTATGAAATTTCAAAGTAAGTGCTAGAGATAGAGTTAAACACAAATACGATTATTTTAGTTGGAAGAGCGTATAAATAAACATTATTAGGGACACAAAATACATTTTGTTTTTCAAGCCTTTGTTTTTAAATTTAGGTAAACGCGTTTTGTTTAGTTCGCTGTCGAGAATAGCTAATGTTGGCACTGACAATTGTTATGACTACACACATGGACATTTTGTCCCTCTTACACTTGTGAGAATTGTATTGAATTGCCTATTTACCTTATCACGCCAGGCTTGTCTCTTTCATTCACATTCAATAAATAGTATACCCTTATGGTAAACAATCTTTATGGTTAACTAATGAAAAGCATTTTTTTTTTATCAATCACAGATACTCCTATTTGGAAAATAAAAAAGACAAATTCCCACTACCAAATTCGAAAGTTTTACTACTAAACAGCAAAGAAGTTGAACAACTGACAGATGCTGATCTAGAAATTAAATGGAGACCTACAAACCGCATAAGAAGAGGCTGTTTCTGGACATCCATTAAATTTTATATAAATATAATCACACATATTGAAGATAGAGCTTGAGAATGATGCAACTTTAGATTAATACTATTCTGATATATTGTACTGCATATAATTTTTTACTGACAATGAATGATATCTTACAGGTAATAATGTTCCCACATAAAAATATTCTGCAGTCTTTGAATTGCAATTATTTTAACATTTGGTAGTGTATATTTTATTTTTTCCTGTACATTTTCCCATTCCCGTTTTTGACAGATATCCTGATTAGGATCAATTTTGATTTTAAGAACATTTTCGTCTCCCAAACTGGCCCAATGTGTAGGCGGCCTGATACCTCTCTCAGTTGATTGAATAGCATTTCTGAAAAAAAAAGAAAATCCAAAATTATAAATCTATAAATAATGCAGTCTGAATTAATCTGTTATAGGGTATATTTACAAAAGGTAATATCATCATTTGCTTTATAAAGTACCAATGGAAAGATTCATGAAACCTATTTTGCAATGGAACATAAATAAAAATGAGTGGAATATAAAGATAAAGTCAAAATACTAATCTTAGCGCAGAGTACATGAACAAAACTTAAAAACAATTAAATATGCTAGTATATAATGCTACACAGAGGAACAAATGACCAGTATGTTGTAGTTTCTTATTGATAAAATATTGTTCAATTAGTAGGTTGATTCTGTCCCGAAATTGTTTGCCTTTCGATGGGAGCGATCTGTGCGGCAGCAACATTTTCGTATACTCATCTGAGTCTGAGTTCCTTAAGACATTTGTTAAAAACAAAGAAACCATATCATTAAATTTCACATTCAAATATATTGTTCTTTCTGTTAACAATCGAAACTTTTCTAATTGGATTCCATTTATATATCCCAAGCACTAGAAATTAAAGGAACAACAGATACGGATTTTTCTGCTTCATTTTTAGAATTAAACCTCGAATGTGACATGAGCGGTCATCTCAGTTTCAGATTCTATTACATACGAGACGATATTAATTTGAAATTATCAGCTTCCTAAACCTTAATAGCAATATACCATCTTCTCCTGCATATGATATACAGATATATATTTCCGAACTCATCTTTGATATTTAAGGGCTTACAGATGTTATTGAGACATTGTAAACCGTCGCCAAAGTCTGCGCAGAAAGTTGTTGAACCATTGGTATGTCAAAGAAGTTCTCATCCTTTATCCAAAAAAAAAGGTTTATCGAAAGAAACCAAAACTTTGTGAAAATATTCCTTATCAACTTCACAAATAATAAACGATAGTTAGTACTGATCTGTTTGTCATCTTTATGACGTGTTACGGTATTCATTTATTTGTCTTTGTAAATTATGTATTTAACTGTTAAGTCTCTTTTGACCCAATCCATTTGACATTGATCGTTACTTATACATCCCGACATTATCTTATTGTGCTATGTTATTTTTTTTTGTATTCTTGTGTGGTGTTTAGAATAAACTGGTTATATCACCAGGTTTAATACACCATTTTCTTCAGAAAAAAAAATTCTGTTGCAAGTCAGGAATATGACAGTTATTATCCATTCATTTGCTGTATTTAATGTTTGACTTTGCCATTGGGCGCAGCTGGTTACGACCGCAGAGGTCCAATCCTGCGCAGTCTGGGCAAAAATTGAAACAATATTTGGGCTTGATACAGGTCTGAATTTGTTGACATAACAATAGTGTGGTCATTTTTATAAATTTCCTGTTTATTAATTTTTGAATTTTTCGAAAAACAAAGGATTTTCCTATTCCAGGCATAGATTACATTAGCCGTATTTTTGCACAAATTTTTGGAATTTTGAATCCTCAATGCTCTTCAACTTTGTACTTGTTTGGCTTCATAAATAATTTAATATGAGCGTTACTGATGAGTCTTATTAAGACGAAACGCACGTCTGGAGTACTTAATTAAAATCTTGGTAACTATAACTATTTGGATTGAAAATAAATATTTGACACATACTTGGTTTGTGAATCAGAATATGTAATATGATTTGAAATTATTTATTTTCAGCTTTTGTGCAATACACTTTGATGTTGCCTATTGATCCCCCTCCAAAAAATTAAGTTATTTATCCCCCCTTTTTTGCATAAAGTCCGAAACCTGAAATGACTTTATACATAATTTAGAAGTGTAAGTGAGGTAAATCAAAACATACAAACTATTGTATTTTAAATGTATTTGAATTACCTCACTTACACTGCTTTTACATTGTCTAAATTGTCCTATAACAAGAAACAACTATTTTTCCCATCCCTCCCCCTTATTCCTACATGGTTTGCCCTATAAACCAACAAAGTCAATCACAATCATCTCTTTGTGGTATGAAACTTGTGGTATAATTTCAGAGAGATTCATCTACTTAAACATGAGTAACTGTCCTAAAATAAATTCCAAAATTCCTTTTGTGGTATTAAACCTTCTAGTTGTTGTCTAGAAATTACAAACATGATTATTTGATCCCCTTCTTTTTCCTTTAATTCCTCCTAAAGTGTTGAGACCATAAATCCAAAAATCAACCCCAAAATGTCTTTAGTGGAGTTAACATTTATACACAGTGGGAAAGCCAGTGACATTGAAGAGCTACTTCCGGTAGTCCCGCGGGAAAGGGGACATAATCTAAAAATTTTGAGGTGGCGCTGTAACCAGCGTGTAAACAAAAACGTAGCCTGTGCTTCAGACAATAAATCTATTAAAACAACTTATCATCCATTAGTATTTGAGTTTAATTTTTCATTAGAATAGATTTTGTCAGACGACTGCCAAATTCGGTATTCAAATAAGTGCTCCGTTACTGAAATAAGATAAATCATAAGACTACCTCCGTTGATTTCCAAAAAAACGCGGGTAATCCACACGACTACAAACAACTGACACAAATGCATCCTAAAGCTTTTCATTGGTCGAGATATAAATAAATGTGACCTAGAAACATATGGGCACATGACTATGTACAGGATTCCCCGTCACTCTGAGTCTTGTTTACATAATAAATACTTCAACCGGAGGTCAAAATTCAACATTTTTCAGACGTTTTGGGAGTTATTTCGGTGCAAAATCAATCAAATTATGTCAAATTTTACAGATTTTTAGCACAAAATTGATTGAGACAACGAAGGGTGATGATGTTCTCAGGATTTTAAATATATTTTACTTAAAATGTTGAGTGGTTAAAGGCTTTACAACGTCATTTGTTGATGTTTACAAGTTGCTCAAACTCCTCGTATCACATTTTCTGTAGTTATTTAATTATGCTGCTGATGTATAATAGATTTATGGGCGAGATTTATGTAGTACATTGAAACTGGTTTAATCTATGAACGAATTTGTCCATATAAATAACTTCCACTGTCTGGAAGTAGACCCACCCCCCTTTTTTCAACAAAAAAAAATTAAGTTAGTCAAAAGTTGTTGTCTGAATAAGCATGCAAAAATGCAAAGTGTAAGCACTCAGCTAGTCTTTGTTTTTAGCCAGTAATGGTTACAGTCATTCTTTGATTCTGTAAATTATTATAAATCTGAAATGTTTCAACTTGTCAATTTTAAAAAGTACATGTACCAATCAACAAATATTGCCTGCCTAAACACTCACACATGTTAATAAATGTCTGTCCTTATCATGCTTATCAAGCAACCTGATGTACACTGTGACCAACTATTCATGTTTGAGTGTTTCTGGGCCCTGGGGCATATTTAACTCTTGAGAACTTGGAGATTAAAATTCAATATGAATGCCCAATGCCTAGCACATCAAATTCTTAATACATGTTAGAGCTATATGACCATTTAAAGCATTAACAAAATGCTATGTCACTTCCAAGGTCTACTTTAAAAATGGTATATGAATGTCTCACTCTGATTTTGGTGATCCTGTTTTGTTGCATTGATATAACTGCTTGACCCACATTTTTATTTTACACCAGTTTACAAGAAAACAAATCTTGGACACAGGATCTATAGTTTATTAAGAATCATACTATTCCTATATCTGTGTGCTGATTTTTCTGCAATAGAATACCTTTTCACACATTTTACTCCATTCTAAAAGCACACAATTGCAATAATTTGCAAAATCATGTGTTAACATATCCAGGAAAAAGGTACATACAATGACATAGACATCTCATTCATAATACTACACAAAGCTCAATTATATGTTGTGGGTTCAAGTTGATCAGTTTTCTTTTTTCTAATTTGTATATTAGTTTAAACTTTTCATCAAAAAGTCTGAAAAAAAAATATGTATCTACTGAAAATGATTTATTTAGGTGCAGGGGTTACCACACTTTGAAATCTACATGCCATTGGAAGCAAAACAGTGAAAAGTCATGTCATGATAGGCTACTTGAGAGACCTCACTATGTCTAGGAGAAGTGAACAATTCTAGAAACTTTCCATTTAAGTCATTCAAACCTTATAAAGAATAAAAGACCATCATTTTGACTTTTATATCTTTTATTTTTCTTACATGTATGTCTCAAATACTACAGTACATACATGTATATGTCTGACACCAGTGACCGATCAAGAACTTTTCTATTTGGGGGGGGGGGGGGGGTGCTGCTGCTGACTAACTTGGGAGGGGCCCGCTCCAGTGATTCCCTATTTAATCAACCAATTTTTTTCCTATGAAAGGGGGCCCTATGAATATGCTAGCTTTGCATCAATGAATCTCAGGTTTTTCAATGACATTAAGTAATATTGTATTGCAACAGTTTAGTGTCTCATGTACATTTACCCCACGTTATCAATATAAAATGGTGGAGTGTTTCACATTGTATGTATATTTGAAAATATAAAAATGTTTAGAAATAAAAGTTTATTAAGTGATGAATAAATACAAAGTCATAAAAATAATGTTAAAATGAAAAATATGTAAAAAGTATTTTAAACAATTAAGGAGAACTATTTAAAAAGTAAAATCAAGCCAAATAGTCCTCTGTCCCATACATGTAAATCCTCAATATAGAAATCCTGCTCTTCTTATTCCTATTGTTATCTGAAAATATATAATTTATGCAGATGATATTATCAAATAAATATAATTTCAAACTTCTCTAGAGTTGCTATATGATCGGTAAATTATAATATATTTTAATTGTCTACTGACAAAAACATGCTCTTCTGAGGTCCCAATTTAAAAAAAAAATGTTGAAAGGAAATACTGGAATCCAAAGGATCAATTCCGAAATCCTCAGCTAAAAATACCCAATCCAGACGTCCCGAAAAAGGTCCTCTAGAAAAGGTAATATTTATACACACCAACAGATGTTTGGAAAAATTTTCTACTTATAAATTCATTTACTTCAGTATTTAAAATTCATCACCATAATAACATATCAACCTCTTTAATAGATATAAATAATGTTTAAATAAAGTATAACATAATATGCAACATTAAATTATCTTACAGGTATCTGTTATTTAAAAGATAACTTTTCATTCAATCATTCATATCTTTAATTCTTTATACCAGTAATTGATAATAAATGTATCCAATGCCAATAAAACCTGGCCACAACACCTAGCCAATACTGAAGGTGGCAATAAAATTCAACAATAAATCACATATTTTTTTTTAGCATGGAAGGAGGGACAGAATTTATACTTTCCTACTGGCGAATATTTCATATACCTGAAATCTTTAAAAGACACTAGAAAACACCCGTGATATCGCGGGTCTGTGAATGAATTAAAGTATATAACTATGCGCGAGCCTTATTTTAGTATTAGTATTCAAGTTGTCATCTGAATGAAGTTGAATTCTTTGATTCGCTGTTTTATGTCATGCATGCCCACAAACAAATTGAAAACTGTACATATACGCCTTATTTTTAGTCCAGATTTGTTATCTTTGAAAGTCTTACTGATTAAAATACTACAATAGGTAACAATTTGACAATTTAGTAGTGTCAACCCTGTAATTATGACCGTGTATATAGCATATTAATCCTGATTACACCGTTTGGTGGTGAGCCTGTCAGATGCGGAACATACAGATAAGGTAATAGGTAACAGGTGAATATACTATTGGTATCTGTATAGGACTCGAACCCGAACTTCTTTATTATTGGCAATATTAATTACGTCAAAAACAAAAGGGCCTGGAGTGGTGTAATTTTTAATCTACACTTTTGTACTATATTAGTTAAATATAAAGTTGAATTATTTGATTCGTCGTTTTTACGTGATGACGGCTGACAAATTGGACCTCGTAATTTTAGTATTATAGATTTTACATGCCCATATGCAATATTGAGCAAAAATAATAGTACTGTTGTTCACATAGACAAGGGTCTGGATGGGGTCTTCTGCATTTCTTTATCATTTAATCTTTTAGTTCATTGGTCTCTATTTTTTTTATACTTTTTGTCCATAATTTTTCTTTCCTCAATATATAAATTAGCACATCAAAAGTTCAAAATGATTATGACCAGACCTCTGGCTTGCTGCTAGGAATATTTTGATTTTTTTCTGGGATGCATAGGAAGGTGTCCCAGAAAAAAAGTAGTCTATGGTCCGCAAATAGTCAAAAAATAACATAAGGACCTAAGAGCTACGGTTCCGCAGCTAGCATGTCATTTGCTCTTTTTTTAACTTATTTTATGGTAAATTTTCTCTATTCTTGTTCCTTTAGTAACAATTCTCTAATTCTTTATACGTTTTAATAGTCATAGTTCCCAGTGGCAGATCCAGGGATAGGGTTCCAGGGATTGGAATCTCCCTTTTTTGGGGACGATCAATGCATTTGAATGGGGACATATAGTTGGAAACCCCCTTTATCCTGGAGATAGTTATTTTTTTCCTATATTTTTATTTTGTTTGTTTTTTGTGTTTTTTGTCACACTTTTTGGGTTCAAAAATAAAAATATTAACCTTTTTACTATTCGAGACAACCAAACAAATCAGCACATATGCATTACACAACTGTAAAACTTTAATTAAAATTTAAATGCTAACATTGACCTGCCAAAATTGAAGTTTTATTCAAATTGAAGTCTCACGCTGGAAAAGGGGCGTTTATTTACATGTGGTCTACGGAAATTTACTGGATTTAAGAATCGAAAAGAGGCAAACATGTAGCCATAACCCGATCAGATCAATAAATCATGTTATGGATAGTATTAATATCTTTCTACTAACCATTAAAAGTAATAATACTAGGATTTCGTGAGCTCAGAAACCTTAATCTGTTGAAAAATGGCGTCGATTTGTGTGCTTCCTTTTCGCAGCCTCAGTTACAATTTGACACGGAGTGATGGGTATTTATGCAAATATTTAGGGACTCCTATCATCATAGATACTATTTTTGGTCATTTTATATTTAAATAGCCAATAGGATGCAAATGTGTCAGTTATTTTCAGAAGGGGAAAACACCCGCCATATTTTTATCCCCAAATTAACAACGTCACTTGCCATTTTCAGATGTTCGTTTCTTGTAAAATAAAATCTTCTAAGAAGAAAAAATAGCATGGTCACCTGTAAAACTTACCTATATAACTAATTGATGATGAAATGACACAAGTTTAATTGTCTTTAATGATAAATTTCTCGAAAAATCACACGTACACGATGTAAACAAATTGCCGCGATGGCGCGATAGTGTCGCCCTCTATGAAAAATCGCGATTGTCGCCCTTGATTTTCTGGCCGTTACGTCATATGGAAGGAGGCGCAGAATCGATCCGTGGCTTTCCCACTGACAGATTCATTCATTTAAACTAAAGCAATTGTCTAGAAACTAAACGCTTCTTCAGACGACGACGCAGACGAAGACATGATAGCATTATACGACGCAAAAACTTGTTTGAGGTCGTATACAAACTAACCAAATGACACCAAGGGGACACAATAATACTTCAACCATCCACGAAGCAGAATGTGAACGCGTGACCTGGACAACAGTTAAAACTTATTTGTTTTATATACTATTAGTAAAATAAAAATGAAGATAAAAAAATACACACACGAATATTAGAAAAGGTCAAAATTTCGAATTGTCATAAAGCTGATTTAATGTCGATTTAACAATTATAATTACTAATGATAAAAAATGATATGTTTTGTAATATACGTTGTTTTTGTACATAATTTTTTTATAGTTTTATCGGAGTCTTTAAAGCTTGCAAAGAGGTATGGATATTGTTCATTCTTAAATGCTGTACTGCGACATACAGTTGCATGTCATTTTGGTCTCGGGTGGATAGTTTTACTTAGTCGCAATCAGACCTCATGTCCTGCATATATATCATACTACATTTAAAGTGCGTATATGTGTCCTTTTGTATTACAAATAAAACGTTTTAATAAAGAGCATTTCAATAGTTGTATAATGTCTGTTATTTTAATCGTTAGTCTTCCTTCATTTGCGATTAGAATCCAATATCTGAGCCATGTTCAACATGCATTAAACAATGACAAGAAAGAACAAAACCATGACACCGATTTTTCTGTAACGTCAAATTGTGTGCAGTAGGGGCTGTTTTCTAGAAAATTGACGACAGTATTATATAATACAAAAAAATTGATGTAGTAGACAGTAAGAAAACCACATTTCTTTATGAATTAAAAATGAATAAGATACCGGTATTTAATGTATTCACTAAAAAATGTGAAAACTATCATTAAACATGATTAACTTTAAAAAAAAAAAATTTAAAAAAAAGAAACGAATCACAACTTTGAAATCGTGACATACGCAAGTATTATTCTGTGCAAATTAATAACTTCATGATATAAATTACTAACATATTTGCTTCAAACAAAGATAGTTACCAGCTTTAATTTGTTGTCATTATTTTTATTTAACAATAAATATTCGAATGTTTATACTTTGGCAATGATTGTCATCAAAAACACCTAACACAACCAAATTCATCTTAACCAATATATGACATATTAACTGAACAAAACGCTCATCGATATGACGAGGTTGTTACCCGTGGGTATGGACAGGTAATTTTATAATTAGTTTGACTACAATCATAAGACATAACAGATTGTTAAACCAATACCATAACAGAATCATCAAATAGTTATGAAAGGTACCAGGATTATAATTTAGTACGCCAGACGCGCGTTTCGTCTACTTAAGACTCATCAGTGACGCTCACAACAAAATATTTATAAAGCCAAACAATTTCAAAAATTTATTTATATATCTTGAATGTACAAAACATATAACAGCAAGATTCGGAAATATGACAATTATGATATTGAAAGGCAATTCTATAATTATTTAGACAACAAAAGATACGACATATAACACATTACCCAATCGAAACAATCACAAAATCATCAAAAATAAATACATGAATGTTTGGTATACAAGTTAAGATACCTATTTATAGCTATGCAAATTACCTCTCGGTATCAAAGTCACATTTGGGTACTTAGCAGACAGACGACACATATGTTAAACTGTTGCCTTTATTAAACTACTATCTTAGACGTGGTTTAACAGACATTAGTAAATTGTTCGTTATAATATACCCAAGCGATCAATAAATGATGCTAATCATCTTAATATAAGATCATTTCATGAATATTCAGTATAATTTTTTCATTCTTTGATATATTTTATTTGAATATGTAGAAACCCGGATTCCCATTACAATAGAAGAAAAAGACAGCACAGTTCTGATACTTGCTTTATCTGTGTGCAGATTTTATATTTATGCAAGATGAAAGCGTCATCTGTAATCCAACTGACTATGTACTATGGGTGTGGCTAATTTTTGAAGGCCGTATTGTGACCTATAGTAGTTTATGTTGTGACATTTTGTCTCTTGTGGAGAGTTGTGTAATAAACAAATGTACCACAATTTTTTTTTATATTGACAGACGCAAAAGATTTTAGAGAAAGATAATTACCTCTGTGAATGTGATGGATTCAAGTCGCTGTGTTTTGCAGCGTTATTGGAATTTTGTTCTGTCAGTAATGGATTTACAGAAGTATTTAATTTATCCTTGTTTTCTTTTGTTTTCGCATACTTGTCTGTATTCTGGTATGCTGACAAATCTGAAATAAAGATGATGATAGAAATCTTTCAAATTGGCATATTCTTTACGCAATATTAACAATACAAAAAAGTGTAATTGAATCCGAAAAGAATCATAATTATATCTATTATAATCTTTTATAAAGTAAGGAAAAAACCCCAGACAATTGATAAAGTACGTATATTACAGCACGTTCTTGTTGTGTTGTATGTTTTTCCTTACCGGTAGACGTGTATTTCATAACTTTGTCATGTTATTTATCTGCGTATGCTGTATAGAATGCACACTATCTTTTACTTATGGCTGCATTGCTTGCTTCAAATTCGGGTTCATCATTGAAATAAGAAGACGTAAAATGATGTTTTTAGTTCTTGAAGCTTATCATTTTGCTTTAATGTGATGTGTTAATCCTTTTACATTCATCTCTCTCTATATATATATATTCAACTTCAGATACTTTATTTCACTAATAGTTGTTAACAAAGTCCCTTATTAAATGTTACACCAATGGCGCTAAGGTTCTTCCCTGTATTCTTAATTACCAATAAATAAAGGCAACAGTAGTATACCGCTGTTCAAAGCTCATAAATCCATGGACAAAAAACAAAATCGGGGTAACAAACTAAAACCGAGGGAAACGCATTAAATATAAGAGTAGAACAACGACACAACATCGAAACGCAACACACACAGAAACGGACCAAGCATCAGACAAAATACCACGAGAATAACAATTATAACATCAAAACCAAATACATAAATTTGGGATAGACAAGTACCGTGCCACGTCCTATCTTAATATCTCAAATACAAGAGAAAACAAACGACACAACGTTAAAATGCAACATACACAGAAACGAACAATAATAAAACAATGGCCATCTTCCCACAATAAATGACAAAAACCAGGGGATTTCATTGGAAAACTTTTTATAATTCTATATAGTATTACGCATTCATATTTCTAAATATTAATAAAAAATAAAACAGTTCAGATGTTCAGCAATTATATCGTACATTCTGTTATTGTCGTGACCCGTTTCATTTATGTATCTACCTCTTGCATGAAAAGTTGTTTCTTGTATCACACTGCAGGGAATGTTTTTCTAGAAATATATACGAAAATCTCCCTAAATTTGACGGACTCATACATGATCACAAGACGATATTACGTCCTTTTCATTGACTTTGTTAGTCATAAATAACGATGCACATCTCGCCCATGGCTTCGGACATGTATGATGTTTTAACTACATACAAAACATTCACCCTGCAAATCATGTTTTGTCAAATTTTATTACATTATGAAGCGTACAAAAAGTCTTAAAATATCTGATGTTAATGTTAACACTGGAAAAGGACATATGGCGTTATACTGGAATATGTAAAACACTGGATCACGGAAGTTTTAATTTAAAACATCGAGAGTGGTGACCATAACCAAAAATAGGTTTAACAACTTGAGAAAATTTGATATCGCTCGATATCAACTCTTGTTATCTAATTTGAATATTTATAATGAAATCGACGAAGGCTCGACTATTACAATAATGTTATTAAATAACTGGAGTTCATATCTCATATTTTGAATGTATCTAAACTTGATTTTTCTCACATATAAAAAAAAATGAAATTCTAATTATATTAAGATTAATTTCTATTCGTCATTAAACTATAACCTAAACCTAAACCCAAAAGATTCCAATTCCTAAACCCTCAAAATACAAGATTGCCAAGACGTTGAATACAAATTGTGGGAAAAAAAATTACTTTTAAATTTTCCTTATTTAGTACATACATATACATAATTCTATATGCTTCACCTTAAGAGTAATATTGCATATTAATCTTATCTTATATAGAAAAATATCGAAAATAATAACAAACAAAAATGTGTCTATAGTACACGGATACCCCATCTGCACTTTTATTTCTATGTTAAGTGGACCATGAAAATGGGATTAAATCTCTAATTTGGCACTGAAAAAGATCATAGTATAGGAAAAATGTTCACTAAGTTTCAAATTGATTGGACTTCAACTTCAATTAAAACTACCTCGACCAAAAACTTTAACCTGAAGCGGGACGAACGGATGGACGGACGGACGAACGGACGAAAGGACGCACAGACCAACAAACATAATGCTCATAAATGGAGCATAAAAATCAATATTACCATCCATTGAGGAACATTCCTGGCCTGTAGCCGTTCGCCTTTGTGCCTTTTTTTTGGTGGATAATTTGCTTTTTTTGTCCTTTCGTTCGATGACAAGTACTGCGGTATTCTTGTCTGTTATATTGGTAGTATCTCCTTCTTTAAATTGAGACACCTAGAATAAAAGCATTAAAGTCAGTTTACCTGACATAAACAAGTCTTGCTTATTCATTTTCATGAATTAATCTCGGGAGGAACTCGAAAAAGCATTATACCCAGATTTGGTATGCTACATGTTGTTTTGTCTATGTATTTATATGATGTTTGTACCATCTTACAAGATTTAAAAGATTCAAGAGGAATTAATATATTCAACGTTAACAAGTGTACCTTAAATATGAAAATATAAAACCAAGGGAACGTCGAGACTTCATCAACAGAACACTAAAATATTTGTACAAATCAGGCCAAACAAGAATATTTACAAATACAACGTTTCCCCTAGAACCATCAGAGATTAGCATATACTACCACACGAACCAATAGAGATTCAGAGTAGTGAGGAATTCAAGACCAAACCGGTTAAGCTCCTCTGTAGTGGCTAACAAAACAATAGATGGAAGATGTTTTAACCTGCACCTGTATATAAATTTTGAGCACAATTTTGAACTTTGTTTTGTAAATGTTCTTTTCATGTTGGCAGAATTCAAAGTTATACGTTGAGTGATGGGTCAATGTACCTTGTTCGTGTTTTGTGATGTCGATGAGCTAGTTGTAGATGTAAAAGTTGAGCTAAATCAGGTAAATTCCGAATTTGGTCTATAATATTAATTGCACAAATCTCGATGTTGGTTAAATTTTTAAAACCCTGTCTTGGATCTTTTTCTATTGTTTTGAAGAAGAAAAAAGAATATAATGAAAACAAACTAACAATGACAATGAGATAACTCCCCATAAGGTACAAAACGACATAATGTTTTAATGATTCAAATTCCTACAATGCTCGCTTATTTTTGAACACTTTTGGTGCAGTTGATGTGGTGTAACTGTAAACTATAATAATAAGTCCTTAGGACAATAACTCTTTTACGGATTCGTCTTGCATTTTATGCTCGTCTATTTGGTGGCCATGTTCATGTTGTTCAAATCTCAGGGTCATCGGGTACTTTTTTCAAACAAAATGTCTTGATGATGATTGTGGGAAAAATCACACTGGTCCATTGCGGCAAGAGAGCAATTTAGAAGATAAACTCAAAGAGTGTAATCTAACAGGTTCTAGTTTATATTTTGTCAACCTAAAAGTAAATTATGTAACATATCACATAAAACTCATCAGTGACGGTCAACTAAAAACTTTGAGAGGCCAAACAAACTAGGAAGTTCAAAAGCATTGATGGCCAAGCATATCGAAAAGTTGTTATCCAAACACTTGATTCATTGGCGTGTTGACTCATACTTTCATAATGGTGTATATTATTTTAAGCTTACTGTTATGGTTTCTTTTGTCGTCGCTCTTTTTTTATGATTTTTTTTAAATGACTGTACTCAAAGCTATTCAGGGGAATACTAACATTTTAAAAAAAATCTAAACTTACTGTTACTTTTTCTCTTTCTTTTTGAAATGTATCTCCTCCAATCGGAGTATTTTTTCTATCTAAAGACACGCTGCAGGCCTTAATTTCTTGAGGTATGACAGTAGACGCTTTCGCTGTTAATTAAAATAAATATATACATGTATCCCTAGATAATAAATTTATGAACCACCGTATTACGAAGAAAATTCAAAATGAAAAGTCCATCAGAAAATGGCAAAATCAACAAGTCAAACAAATAGATAAAAACTGTCATTTCCTTACTTGGTACACGCATTTTCGTGTGTAAAAAATAAAAGATTAAACTTAGATTTATAGGTTGCTTAACCTCTCATTTGTAATAAAATTAACGGTACCAATGTTCTTGCACCAGATGCGCATTTCGACAATACATGTCTCTTCAGTGATGCTCGTGGCCAAAATATTTGAATTCCAAAGCTTATATAAAAGATGAAGAGCTATAATCCCAAAGGTCCAAAAAGTATAGCCAAATCCGTGAAAGGAATCAGAGCTTTGCATGAGGGAGATACATTCCTTAATTTATAATAATTTATAATATTTTGTAACAGCAAATTTTAATAACACAAACAATCCGTATTTTCATGCCAGTACCGACGTACTGGCTACTGGGCTCCGAGCACTGAGCAAAGTTTTATGCCTTCAAGGCCAGATCCTGTTTCTTTGTTATAATCACTATAAAACAAAATAAAGGTGAACAAAGAAATGCAAACACTACATGTAATCTAAGCGCAGCTTCAAATTGAAGAAAATACGAACATACAATTGTATCACAATAACACAATGACGGAATACATAAGTACCAAACCACGTTAAATGCATAATACCGAAAACAGACTAAATAGTAAAAGTAAGTATTTTTAAAAAACACAAGCATACTGTAACATGTCATTTAGATAATTAACGTCAGCACATACATCTATACTTTACGACCATTGAGTATTATTTGTGAGGTTAATACTGACTATTGATCATTATGGTCTTAGTGATTTCCAATGAAGTTTAGTTAAGAAAAAATGGCGACGTTATTTGACACAACTCTGGTACATTATTGTTCGACTTAGAGACTGGTGGCGTTTTACAAAGTCTGGGTCGCACCTGCTAGTTTTGGGATACCGGATCATTTAGAAAATGTATATACATATGTCATATGCAGGTCAAGTTGGTATATTGCTACGATGGTGAGGAAATTGATCATTTCAAATTTAGAACATGCATTTTGGTATCGAGAGGATTGTATATATGAAATTCGAGGTATAAGTCTAAAATTTCTATTCTTGTTAGGCCTATTTCTTAAGGATAAATTAATGAAGCCTATTAGAAATTTTTAAATTCTATATGGGAAGAGGACAACAACAATCAAAACCAAGGAGTAAACAAAGACTCACAAAATCAAAGGACATTTACATCAACAGTTATAAATAATAATTAAGAAACAACACGAACTCCACTAAAAACCGGGAGTGAAATCAGGTGCTCCGGAAGGGCAAGCATTTCCTGCACCGTATTCGCACCCGTCGTGTTATTTCTTTGTTCAGTTCGATAATGATGGAAGGTTATTATGACGGAGGAAGTATATCAGATATGATTTCTGACAAAATTTTGTCATACAGAACATCATCAATTTATCTGAAAGTTAAATTAAATTATCTGGCCTCTTTGATTCAAAAGTGATTGTGTGGCAAGCCCGTACGTTGCAGGTGCAGCAAATTCAGTTTCATTTTCAATTGCATAGGATTGCCAGATTTTATTCAAAATGTCGGTTACCTGCCGGCAGTGGGGTATCATTCACCACACTGATAAACACCGTCATCTCAAATAAAAAATTGCCAGTAGTGCAAAAAGTGGCGTTAATCACCAATCGACCAATCAGTCAATCAATCAATCAATAAATCATTTTGTGGCAGGTATTTGCCTGTATTTATAGAAACTATTTGATTAATTAGTTGATCAATTATATGCTCGAATACTCCATTGGCACTGTACGATCTTCTAGATTATCAGGAAAGCAAGACAAAACAGTTTGATACATATTTGTATTTACGATATGGGTATTTGTAAATAACAAAACTGTTTTAGGAATTCTGTTTCCCAAAGCTTGTTTCTAAAAGATGTTATACTTTTATTATATTTTAAATAAAATGAGTCAAAGATTTCATATATCAAATAGTCCTGAAGCAAACTCTCTCATTTGTCATACTTCGCTAGTATTTGATATAACATAAATGCTTAGACGGCCTACATTATTGAGTAATGTCAACGCCACCCAATCTAAACGACTTTACCAAAACATTAATGCGATTCAGAATCGG
This sequence comes from Mytilus edulis, assembly GCA_019925275.1. NCBI lineage: Eukaryota > Metazoa > Mollusca > Bivalvia > Mytilida > Mytilidae > Mytilus > Mytilus edulis. Next base: position 10,330,577 of record CM034355.1, on the reverse strand, counting down.
AAAATATGGTATTCATACATCTATCGAAATGGCCGTTTTACAGATTGGACTTGACAAGAAGAATTGTTACGCTACATGTTTTGTTTGGCTCTTTTTTCTAACGACCCACAAGGTATCTTACAACTAACAGGTTTTAGTCGATATTGTTTGGTGCAACATGCTCATCATTTATTTGAAATACTACTCTACTTAAGCATTTGGACGAAAATGAAAATAGTATAACACAAACGATGAAAAGGGACCTATATGTAGACACAATTCTGTCAAATATTGAAACTTATGACGAAGCTTGTACATATATTTTAAGTAGGCGAGGAATGTCATGTTGAAGGGAGGATTTAATTTGAGATCTTGGAGATCAAGCAATAGTCATTCAACTGAAATTTCAAAAAAGGATTATTTACGGTGAAAATGTTAGAAATGATATGGAACACTGAAAAGGATACAATTTCTTTTCATAAGGTTAATGTAACAAATATCAATGAACCAAGCATTACGAAACGTGAAATACTGAGTCAATCATCTCGAATCTACGATCCCAAGGGATTACTTGCGCCAGTGTTCGTTAGGGTCAAAATCTCAATGATGGATCTTTTGAAAGACTAATTTGAGTGGGATGAGCCACTACCGTTAAACAAAGTGGATGGAATTAGCTAGAGACTTAGAATTTTCAACAAACTCACAGTTACCGAGACAGTTCTTTACCGAGAGTACTGATGAACAAAAACAGAAACATGTTTTCGTTTATGACAGCCAGAGAGCCTACGGGTCAGCTGTTTATATGACAAATGGACAGCAGTCAATATTAGTATTTGCTAAGGGTCGTGGTGCACTTTTGAAGACATTGACATCACCACAACTGGAACTAATGACCGCCGTGGTTGGAGCTAGAATGCAGAACACGTAACATCAGCTTTATTAATTAACAAAGTTACGTTTTGTTAGTACAGTCAATTAGTTTTAGACTGGTTAACAACGACTTAAAATTTGAAAAAAATCTTCACAACAGAGTTACAGAAACTAAATCTTTAACACAGGTTTAAGAGTGGAAATATTGTCCGATGAATGACATCCCTGCAGACCTGGTGAGAAGAGGGTCATCGTTTCACAACTAGCAAATCCTCAACTGTGTATAATGAACCGGAATGGATCAACCGTTATACATCTTGACCATAGAATTCCACCTAAACATGAATTCTTTTAACGATTATAAATCAAGAGGAGAACGTGACAAATACAATCGAAGTGCAGAATACGCATGGGATTTATTACATACTGAATATAGGAAAGATACAGCACGTTAACAAAAATACTACGTATTAATTCATGAATTTACCAATTCAAATCTAATTGCCGTAAATCACAGTTTAATAGAATACAGAGTAAATTCATCAGATGCAAGAAAATACAAGATGCAAAAGACAAATGGATATCAGTGATCAGAGGATTTTATTTGATAATAGAACCCGGACTTTGAAGTCGCAATCGAACACTCACAATACCTTAGTTCGACAAATACGAATAACATAGATGAAAAATGAATCTTTCGTTGCCGCGGGAGAATTCATAATGCTCTTATTAGTTAATATTTCCGATTTCCGTGCTAAGTATCGAATAATCATCAATTAACGAAGTTACCTATATCGAAAGTTCATCAAATTTAAATCATTCAGAAGTATAAGCCACAGTCACCGAGATTCGCCAAAGTTATTGGATACCTAGAATACGTCAACAAATGAAAAAAAAACGTCTTTGTAATGAGTTAATTGCCTTAAAGTAACCTGAAGACCGCACAGTGCGCCAGATCCTCCACCTCTATCAAAGAAAAAATTAATTGAAGCACCATCTTTAATAATATACAAAACACTCTCACCTTTCATTTGAAAAGCATCTTTATGTCAAATTGTGTTGCATTATGACACGTACAAAAAGTCAAAAACAATCTGATGTTAAAGTTTCACACTGGAAAAAGACACATGACGTCATACTGGAATGTGCAAAAGACTGGATTAACAGTTCGTGGAAATTTTAATTTACCATATGGAGTGTTAACCATAATAGAAATAGGTTTAACAACCATTGACAATTTAAGTCACTATTTTGTTAGTTATATCCTCAGGATATTGAAGAAAAATTAAACAAACGAACAGTCTTGAAACTCCATATGAGAGTTTTGTTCTCTTCTATATTTAAAATAAATAAAATGTACATGTGATTGTTAAACAATAAGTGATATAATATTTTGATTGGAAGTCATTGGTTCTTAAAAAAGAAGATACAGTCAATATCATTTCTGAATTCGAATTATGCCTTATTTTTACCTCTTTTCAAACACAATATTAGATATAGGCAACATATTTATAATTGTTAGTTGCGACATGTCATAACACATACATATTGGTTTAAAATGTACGCTTACATTACACAAGTGTTTTCCCCACTTTTATTTAAAAAAAATGTGTATGGTGATATAACTCATTTACCAAATATAATTAAGACCTAGGGCCATAATAAATAATAGGTTCGTTTGCCCAAACGCTACCTACTCAGAAAAAAGCTGTCTACTCAAAGGAGTAGGTCCAGTAAGACCCCTTTTTGGCCCCAAAATATAGCAGTTTTACAAAATTGTTAAAATGTAAACTTTAAGATATTTTTTGTACAGTAGAATGGTCCTGCGACAAAAAAACGGGCTGTTTTTGACAATGCAATGCAAATATATCAGGTACTATCACCATTAGTTAGGCTAAATTACAGAAATCTTCACAATTCTAGCATTTTTGTTAAATTTTAGGCTGTTTTCGTGTGAAACGAAAGTGGCCGCATTCGTGTTCATCCTTAATATTAAAATGTAAGTTGTATTTTATGATAATACATAGCATATATAAAGATTGAGGATGAACACGGATGCGGACACTTTCATTTTTAACGAAAACCATCTGAAAAGTGACATTTTTTGGCATATTTGGTAGATTTTACATATTTGAGCTTGAATCGGGTCGTTTTAAATGACAGAATCAGTTAAAATCTTTCACATAAACTTATCGATTCAGATTATATAGACACTTAAGTGTTTAAAAAGTGGTCAAAATCCTTCGTAAGATAAACCTGAAATTGGAGGCCAAAATCGGTCCTTACCGGACCTACTCCTTTTTATTGTCCTGATTTGAGGAAGTTTTTTTTAATCAAATAGGCATGACGACTAATAAACCTCTGATACTTCAATTTCTTTTTTTGAAAAAAAAATGCCTTCCTACCTACCCACTGTCTCAACCTTTGGGTATGGTTTTGGCAAACAAACATATTTTTTAATGTGGCTTAGGGTCTTTTAATTTGAGGTTCTTTGTTGGTGACCATGGAATTGAGCTCAAGGTCATAGGTTAATTTGACGTTCTAGATTTTGACCTTTGCATTTACCTCATATGTATACATGATAATGCAATGGGACTTTTTGCTTAAGGTTTCAAGCCATTCAACCTATGAAAAGCTAACTGGACGTAGCTATAATTGTACTAAATTGATATAAAAGTATATAGATCAAATATGTTTGGTATCAGTGTCAAGTAAACATTTAAATAATACAGGAAGTAACATTTTTCAAACCTGGAGTAAAATGATCTCTCTTATTAAAAAATATTGTATAAAAACCATGTATTGGGGTACACTCAGCTATCATTGGACACTATAAATGACCCAATAACACCGAAGTTAACTATTTTCATGTTAAAAAACTGTTTCTTTGGCGAAAAGAACTTTAATTGTACTCTGAACAGTTGGTATTTAATTATATTTTTTCTTCTTCAGCCGCATACAGTGCTTTGTGGTTTCGCAAGATGTCGATTAGATATGATGTACATAATAACGAAATTGCGCTTATTGCGATATAACGTATTTTTTTCTTTCACCACTTTTCTTTCAGATGGTGTTTTAAATTTGGCAAGATGTCGCTTAAATTTTTACATATGATATCGAACTGACCCTGATTAACCGAACACTTTTTTATTAAAAGAATTATCTCCCCAATCACTATTTTTCAGGTGTACGCATTTGCTTTTAAAACTATCTGTAAAATATAATGATAAATTGATTGAACCAATGTGATCGTTATATCCTGTGGATCTTAAGAATTAGTTATACTTCGACGGAGTATATGAATATGAATGTTTAAAAACTTGAAGATGCCAATTCCTTAACCCTAACAATGAAAAGACCGAAATACAAAATTGACAAGACGTTAAACACAAATTAAATACAAATTGTGGATGTAACAGAAAAAATCTCATTACTTTTGAATACTACTTATTTAGTATATACATATAAACGAGTCTTAATTGAAAACTACGTTCAATCCATGATTGCGTTGGATAAAAATCGCAATTTTTATACGTGTGCCTGTAAAACAAATTTCCTTGTAAATGGGTCTAAAAACAGCACAAACAACATTTTCCAAAAGACCAAAAAAGTGAAAAAGTATATTTAAACGAAACGCATTTGACTAACAGATTGAACAACTGATGTTCTTTAACCCTGCTAACTGCCATTGGTGATTGCCAAATTAAAATGATCACAAGATGTAACAAAGTGGAAATTAAATACTAAACAGAAAAAAACCAAAAAAGTGAAAAAGTATATTTGAACAAAACACATTTGACTAACAGGTCGAAATATATATAATTATATATGCTTCACCTTGTTAGTATTATTTTAAATATCGAAAATAATAATAAAATATCAATAATATACCAGTCATTGGAAACCATTGCTGACTTTGAGAGATTGGCCTTCGCCTCACTTCTGCGGATATGTTGCTATTTTCCTTTCGGTCTATATTCTGTATGTTCTGTACAGGTACTGCGGAATTCTGGTCTGTTATATTGTTATTAACTCCTTCTTTAAATTGAGACACCTAGAATTAAAGCATTAAAGTCTGTCAACCTGACATAAACATATCTGCCTATTCAATTTCATGAATTAATCTTGGGAGGAACTCGAAGAAGCATAACATACAAATTTGATATGTTAACTGTTGTTTTGTGCACAAACTAAGACGGTTTCCATACAAAAACAACAAATTACAAGATTTAACAGGCATTAATCTATTAAAAGTTGAGTTAAATCAGGAAAAAAGGAGTTTGTTTCATAATATAAATTACAGAAGAAATAAAAAGAATAACCAAGAAATGATTAAAATCTCGAGATGGTTAAAATATCAAAACCAAGTCTTGGGATCTTTTTTGGTTGTTTTGAAGAAAAAAATGACGAAAATATGACAATAGTTATCAAAGGTACCAGGATTATAATTAATAACAAAACTTTCCACCAGGTACTATACGACATAGGGTTCTAATGATTCAAGTTCCTACAAAGCATGCTTATACATTTATTTGTGGCAAATATCACACTGGTCCATTGCGATAAGAGAGCAATCTAGGATATTAACTCATAAGTTGTAATCTTACAGGTTCCAGTAAAAACATTTTGAAATATTTTTTAGCTTACTGTTATGGTTTCTCCTTTCTTCGCTCTTTCTTTTTAAAATGAATGAAATCCAAGCTGTACAGGGGAACTCTAACATTTTAAAATGTGTGTTTACTTACTTTTTCTTTCGCTGTTTCTTCTTGAAAGTTATGTTCTTCAATCTGAGTATTGTTTTCAACTAAAGACACACTGAAGGCTTTACAGTTTTCGGATATTGCAGTAGCCGCTCCCGCTGTTAATTAAAATAACTATTTATACATGTATGTCACTAAATAAAAGTTAAATTTGGAAACTATCGAATAACGAAGAAATTTCAAAACGAAAAATCCCTAAGCAAACGGCAAAATCAAAAGGTCAAACACATCAAACAACCAAAAACATAATTTGTCTTTTCCTAACATAGTACAGGCATTTTTTGTGTAAAAATTATGAATTGGACGTGGTTTTAAAACTTGCAAAACCTCTCATTAGTATGTCAGTTGCATAAAGGTCGTTTACCTGCCGGCATTGGGGTCCCATTCGCCACACTGATAAACTGCCACCTCCAACAAGAAATAAGCAGTAACCCAAAATAAGGCGTTAATCACCAATCAACCAATCAATCAATCAACCAATAACTATTGTGACAGGTTTGCCTGTATTTATAGAAACTATTTCATTTTTTTACATAAAAAAGGCCGTTAGTTTTCTCGTTTGAATTGTTTAACATTGTTTTATCGGGGCCTTTTATAGCTGACTATGCGTATGGGCTTTACTCACTGTTGAAGGCCGTACGGTTACCTATAGTTGTTAATGTTTGTTTCATTTTGGTCTTTTGTGGATAGTTGTCTCATTGGGAATAATACCACATCTTCTTTTTTATGTCTGATTAATTAGTTGATTAAATGCTTGAATATTCCATTGGCACTGTAAGATCTTCTAGAACATCAGGAAAGCAATTAAAAACAGTTTGATACATATTTGTATTGACGATATGGGTACTTGTAAATAACAGAACTGTTTTAGGAATTCTTTTTCCCAAAGCTTGTTTCTTAAAGATCTTAGATTTTTATTTTTAATCTAAATACGTTGAGTCGAAGACTTAATCTATCACATAGTTTTGAAGCAAACTCCCTCATTTGTTATACTTTGCTAGTAGTTGATATGACATTTTCAAATCCTTTCTACATCATTGTAAACCTATATGTTATGCAGCGACACCGTAAGAAAGGTCGTGAACTAATATCTAGACGTTATATACATATATATATTATCTATGAAACAACATTCCCACTCAGATTCGACAAAATGAAAGCACAGTAATATCTTTTTTTCGGTTGTTCCTTACTTTAAAGTCAGAGTGCAAAACGAAAACAGGGATATGTTATATATTATTTTATAGGAGTGGCCCGTTACATTTATGTATCTACCTCTCGCATACATAGTTATTTCTTGTATAATTGTAAAATTTAAGCGATTTCTGTAATTACTAATATGTTATTTTTTTATTTCGATATTACATCTTTTTCTCCTATTAGTTCAACAGAAAAAAGGACATTAACAAAAATGTTTGCTTCTTCCAGAGGCAGATTGTGAGCTTAATTAAACGGTGATCCCATCTTTTTATTTCATTTTTCAAGTATATTATAAAAAAGTATATCGAAAAACCTAAATTAAAAAAAATTTGGATTTATACCAGGAGCCCCCTAATATCTTCTTTTTGTCAAATTTTATTATATCATGAAGCGTAAAAAAGTCTTCAAATATCTGATTTTATAAAGTTTAACACTTGAAAAGGACACATGACGTTAAACTGGAATATGCAAAAGACTGGATCAACATTGCGCGGATTATTTTATTGAACACATCGAGAGTGTTGACCATAATAGAAATAGGTTTAACAACTTGTGAAAATTTGAAATCACTTGCTATCAACTCCCGTGATCTAATTTGGATATGTTCCGGACCATATGAGTATTTCGACCATACATAAAGGCAACAGTAGTATACCGCTGTTCAAAACTCATAAATCCATGGACAAAAAACAAAATCGGGGTAACAAAATAAATCCGAGGAAAACGTATTAAATATAAGAGGAGAACAACGACACAACACCGAAACGCAACACACACAAAAACGGACCAAGCATCAGACAAAATCCCACGAGAATCTAAACCAAATACATAAATTTGGGATAAACAAGTACCGTGCCACGTCTTATCTTAATATCTAAAAAATAAAAGAAAACAAACGACACAACATTAAAATGCAACACACACACAGAAACGAACAATAATATAACAATGGCCATCGTCCTGACTTCGTACAGAACATATTTAAAGGGAAATAAAAATGGTGGGTTGAACCTGGTTTTGTGGCATGCCAAACCTCGCACTTTAATGGCAAAGTTAAATATAACATTGAAATGACAACATAATATTACAGGACTACAATACAAATAAATAGGAAAACATATTAGACAAAGAAACACATGATTAATAGATAACAAACAGAATCAGGTTTTAAATTCAATACGTCAAAAACGCGCCTCGTCAACACAAGACTCACCAGTGACGCCCATATATAAAAGATCGAAAGTGAAGAAAAGTACAAAGTTTTACAGCAATGAAGATCAAAAGTTGAAAAAGGTTGTGCCAAATACGGCGTAGTTTTTATGCTTGGGATAAGAACATCCTAATTATTTAGAACAATTAATGCTATTGTAAACAGTAAATTGTATCAAATGAATATGAAAGAGATATACATAATGAAACTGAAGTATTTACTAATTACTGAAAACTAAACCCGAATACATAATGCTAACACCAACACATAATAGACACACCGAATCAGTTCAGGCCTAAACTCAGTAAATCATAAATTTTAAAATGACGTCACATACGATGGCGAAAAGGCACAAACATTACGCCACATTTGAATTTATGAAATTTAGAAACAGCATGACGTCACATATGAAAAACTATAATTAAAAGTAAGATAGAATTAGGATTGATTTAAGATTATATTAGAACTAAATACTGATATTACATTTAACAATGCATATTGCAGTACTTATTAATAGCAATTAACTATAATATATATATGTCCAGTTTGTTATGAATCCAACTTCAAACGTAAATTATGGTACAAAATTAAATATAATTAATAAAGGCGGTGATAAATTTTTCTTCCCGTAACTCCTAAATATAATAAAAAAAAGACGTCAACACATACACGTATGGTCATGACCGTATGGATTTATACTCTTATGGTCCAACCATACGCGTATGTCCGACCGTACGCGTATGGTCGGGATAATCAACACGTTTACAACTAATATTTAACTTTTTACAAAATAACCAGTTTTACGCATGTTATTTTGATCACTAGTCACAACTACTTATAAATACATGTTATACCTAATAATCTATTTGTTTTTACGATAGATTGGTAACATGACGACTTTATTGGGAAGATATTTTCCCAAATTTATGAAAGAACTGTTACGGAATTCCCAAGACATAGATATCACTGGACGAAGTTGATAAGAAGGTTAATTTTCACTCGAAAACAAATACTGTGACTGCGTATGATCTTACACAACCATAAATGACAAACGAAGAAAATCTATGGTAGTACAGTGTGGATTTTTTTTTATCCTACACATAAATATAAAAGCAATTAGCGATGCAAACTAACTTTGACATCACGACTTAATGTTTATGAATTCTTTGAATTATAATGTTTATTGTAATATTGAAACGGTTTTAATGCGGGTTCAAAACTTACCTTTACGGTAAAAATACTCAGATGGTCTGGCTCGTTAATAACCAAATTAATATATATATACTCATATAGTCCGAACATACACGTACGGTCAAACCATATGCATATGGTCATGACCATACGCGTATGGTCAATATACTCATATGGTCTGGAGACGAAAGTTCGATGTTTACTTTATTGAAATTTTATAACTCGAGTTAGGTTATACCTAACACTACAGGAAGATAACTCTGTAAAATCAGCAAAACGTTTTAATTACGTTAGTTAAACGCTTGCCGAAGTGGGGCGTCCGTTTGGCTGTGCGGGATGTATCAAGTTCGCAGTCACTTCCGGTCAGAAGAGGGTCGTTAATATCGATGCCTCGTGTAAAGAGAGTGCCACGTTCTTTGCACGCTTTGAACCCTTGCAATAACTCGTTGAGCGGTATGTAGGTGGCCTGTTGCAAGACAAAATTTTCGTCCCTATCCAATATACCCTCATTTTCCAGTGGAAGTTCAAATTTAGCCGACCATCATCCCAGATGGCATCTATTGTATCAACCTACCTATTGTTTTTTTATTGTGAACTTGTTTTCGTCCTGAATATGCATGACATATTGCCACTGGACGTTAAGCAACCAACAATCAATCAATCAATCAATTTTAATTAAGTTGTGTTGTTAAGGGAATATCAAGCTTTTCAATGATCAAATTAAGTGTTTGTAAAACTGCTATATAACCAGTGTATTTTTTCTGATTAAACAATTGGTTCATTTTTTTTTAATTTCAATATTTTTGTCTGAGGGTAAAAGTAAATACTTTGTCAAAATTCAAAGAAAATTAAACGAGCCAAATTAATTTAGATTAAGGTGTTGGGTTTAACCTTAATATAAAGCAATTTCAAATTAAAACTCCTGATAAAACCTATACTTATCTATTCTTTTAGTGTTTTTCTCATAGGGAAAGATAGAAAAAAAAACACATTTCTGTGCCTTCATTATTTTATTGTCCGAACGGAAAGGAATTGTATTTTATGGATACAAAATATATTACGTATAACATGTTTCTCTTGTTTCTATCTTCTTCTTTATATTTTTAAACATCATATTATGAAATATTTCTAATAATTTGCTTAGATAATGTTTTTTTTGTCAACATTTTATGTGAATGATCCTGCTTATTTTAATTTGAATGTTTTCATGACGACTTGATGTTGAGTTTTTGTACGTATCTATTTAAGATTAATCTCACATACAATGTTTGTTAAAGATATTGAAATTCTTATAATTATTAAGATTTTGAAGCACAAAACCATTGGACATTTCAAAGAGTTACACGCTTACGAATGTTCCTTTTTCTATTCGTCTACAACCTAAACTTGAAGATTTCAATTCCGTAACCCTTACAATGGAAAACCGACATACAAGATACCCAAGACCTTAAATACAAATAGAAGATATCAGAAAAGCCAACCTGATTACTTTTAAATATTATTCATTTAGTACGTACGTATATATCATTATATATGATTCTCCTTATGAGTCATATTGAACATGAATTTCATTCTATAGAAATATAACGAAAATAATAACAAAATATCAATAATACCAGTCTTTGAAGAACATAGCTTTCTATTAGAGAATGGTCTTCGTTTTATTTCTCTGGATATTTTGCTATTTTCCTCTCGTGCGATGTTTTGTTCGGATACTGCGGTATTATGGTCCGTTGTTTTGGTATTAGTTCCTACTTCAAATTGAGACACCTAAAATAAAAGCATTAAAGTCAGTCAACCTGACATAAACAAGTCTTGCTTATTTAATTTTATGAGTTAATCTCGAAAGGAACTCGAAAAAGCATTACACCCAGATTTGATATGCTAACTGTTATTCTATCTATCCATGTATATGAAGTTTGTTCCAAAAAAACAACTTGCAATATTTGACAGGGATTAATATATTCAAAGTTGAGTAAAGGTGGTATGGGAGTCTAAAATAAAAATGAAAGAATTTGTTCATACTTTGCAAAAACGTAGTATATATTGATATATGTTCAAAAATATTATAAAATTGAAAGGTCACTGACCATTTCCGCAAGCTACAGGTTGTGACAAAATGGCACTTCTTCTATGGATTTTACGGGAAAACATGTACCCTTTTTATTCGAAACTAAACTTAATGATAGAATTGAAAATGATTTACGAAAGGATAGCTTTCAAACAAGACTTTTAGAATATCAAAAGAAAAGATTAAGTCACCGTACGTTTTTTTTCCTGGTTACAATACAAAATAGGAAATTCCATGAAGATTCCTTCAATGCACTATTCCAGAGTTATCTCTCCTTAAAATACCATTGTAAAAAAAGAATCAACCAAAAAAATCAAACAAAGTAATATATACTTGTTAAATATTAATATTTATGAGTAATATTCTAATAAATTGGCTAATTTGAAAATTCACATTAATTATCTGCATTTCTGCATCTAATTTTGCTAACTTTATTGATAATCTGGACCATAGAATCTCTTGTTTTTACAATCCAGGATGACGAAAGATACCCATACCACCTTAAATCAGGTAAATGCCGAATTGGATTCCTAATAAAAATTGCACAAGAAATAAAAAAGTATAACCAAGGTATGATTATACATCTCGAGATGGTTTAAATTTTAAAAACCCTGTTTTGAATTTTTTTCGGTTGTTTTGAAAAACTTAAGGCTCTAAAAAGCGTGTGTCGCTCACCTTGGTCTATGTGCATAGTAAACAAAGGACATAGATGGATTCATGAGAAAGTCGTGTTATTGTGTTGGTGATGAGTTTGTAGATCTTACTTTACTGAACAATCGTGCTGCTTAGAAATATCTCCAACTATAATGAACGTGTTCTAGAAGTGACAGTTAAATTATTTTGTATAAATGTACAAAAAATTACAAATGTTATAAAAATTGACTTAAAGGGGCAATCACTTTTTAAGGAGTCAATTGACTGCTTAGATTATGTCGACTTATTTGTAACTCTTACTTTTTTGTACTTTAGTGCTGTTTACAGTTTATATCTATCTATAATAATATTCAAAATAATAACCAAAAGTTGCAAAACTTTCTAAAAACTACAAATTCACGGGACAGCAACCCAAAAACAAATTACTGGATTAGTTTAAAAATTCAAGGGTAAACAGATGTTTGGCCTAAAATAAAAAAAAATTACAAGAGATTTGCTCCAAATGCTTTGGTTTCAGAGATATAAGCCAAAAACCACATTTTACCCTATATACTATTCTAAGCCATGTTGGCTTTTGTACGCAGATGGGGTCATCAGACACATTTTTAAACAAGTTACCCTAAAATTGATTGTGGACCAGTTTGGGTAAATGTATCTCAGTACTCTTAAACGAGACGATTTTTGTAAAAGATTAAAAAAAATGACTTTAAAGGCCAATCATAAGGGTCAGTTGATTTATTTGTAGATCTTTCTTTGCTGAATATAGTTTCTGTTTACCTATCTATGATTATATTCAAGATAATAACCAAAAAACAGCAAAATTCATTAAAATTTCAAATTTATTGGCAGCATTCAAACAACGGGTTCTCAGATTCAATTTTAAATTTCAGAGCAGATAGATCTTAACCTCATAAAAATGTAACTCATATCATATTTGATCTAAATGCTTTGGTTTTGAAGATAAAAGCCAAAATTAACAGTTTATCGCTATGCTCTATTTTTACAGATGGCGGCCAGTTTGGTTAGTTGTCCTGATCGTCGGACACATTTGTTAAAATAGATACCCAAATAATGATTTCGGCCAAGTTTTGTTTAATTTGACCCGATAGTTTTAGAGGAGGAGCTTGTTGTGAAAGTTTATGACGACGACGACGGACGACGGACGCCAAGTGATGGAAAGAGCTCACTAGACACTTCAGGCCATATTAGCTAAAAATGAAATAAAAGAATATTGACAATGACAAAACGACTAGGGTTTTCAAAATTCAAGTACAAACGATGCTTGTTTATATTTGAACACTTTAGGTGCAATGGTTGAGGTGGTTTAATAAGAATATATAATAAGACATTAGGACAATACCACTTATACGAAGTTTTCTTCCTTTATGTTTTTTTCTATTTTGTGGGGCGTGTTTTTCAACTCTCAGGGTCATCGGATACATTTTTCAAACAAAATAATGATAATTGTTGACAAGATTTGATTCAGTTGGGTCAATGCTTTTTTCAAAGATTGTTTAACTAATAAAAAAAAGGACGACAAACACAGAAGATTAGTACGGACGCCTAATCATGGGTAAATATCACACAAGTCCATTGCGGCAAGAGAGCTATCTTGGAGATAAACTCACAGAATGTACTCTAACATGTCCCAGTTTAATGTTTGTCGACCAAAATTGATTTATGTAAACAAACTAATGGTAATTTAGTATACCAGATGCTCAATTAATCTACGTCACACTCATCAGTGACGGTCAACTTAAAACTTAAACACAAAGTAAGAAGTTAAAAACATTGACGATCAAGCATTCCTGAAAGTTTTATCAAAATACATGATAACAACTCATACGTCAAATACTGTAAAGTTTCAGAGGGAAAACAATGAAAATGAGAAGAAAATACTAATCTTAATTGATGACAATTTGTGTAAATGGCTTCTGTGTGTGAATCAGTTGTGATCTAGTAACGTGGTACGAGAAACAACTAACATTTGAAATTATTTTTTGTTTACTGTTATGGTTTCTCTTTTCTTTGCGCTTTCGTCTTGAAAGAAATGTACTACAAGCTGTACAAGGGAATACTAACATTTTAAAATGTGTTTTAACTTACTGTTTCGTTCGCTCTTTCTTCTTGACATTTATCTTCTTTAATCTGAGTTTTGTTTTCAACTAACGAAACACGGCAGGCTTTAACTCCTTGAGGTCTCTCTGTTAATTACAATAAATAATTTATATAATACTTTTAAAATATGACTCCTAATAGAAAGCAAAGTTTAAAAAACTACCGAATTACGGGGAAAATTCAAATTGAAAAGTCCCTAAGAAATGGCAATATCAAAAGATGAAACAAATCAAACGAACAAATAACAATTGTCATTTTCCTGACCTGGTACAGGCATAAACGAGTGTAAAACAATAAAATAATTTAACGTGGCCTAGAGCTGATAAACCTGTCATTGGTATGCAAGTCGCATAAAATGCCATTATATTTACAACAATGAATGAACGGAACAATAGAACTAATAGGTACAAATGTCACAAATACGGGTACAACAGTCAACATTATGTTATAAATTTTATCACTATACAAAAAAAAATTGTGAACATGAAATGCATGAAGACTAAGCACAGCTGCAAATTGAAAAATTGAAGACACACACACAAATTGATCATAATAACACAATGACGGAATGTATAAGTACCGACCAACGTTAAACATGTTAAATGGATAAAACCTGAAAACAAATTAAACAGTAAAAGTAATAATTTTCAAACAACAAAACATACTTTAACACGAATACAGAATGACTTTTGCAAGTTAAGTCGGTATATTGCTACCTCGTTTGGACATATGATCATTTCGAATTTAGAATATAGATTTAAGTACTAATAGTTATCAAAGGTACCTTGTTTATAATTTAGTACGCCGACGCACGTTTCGTCTACATAAGAGAAACAGGTATTAGCCTTTCAAAAAAGAACTAGCCGTCTCTTAGCTGATGAAAATGGAAAGTGTTCTCGCGTTGTAAATTACTTCATTTAGAACAGTCACATGCATATCAATCAACTAATTTTACCACACACGTGAGTTCACACGTTATGAAGAAGTATATGTTGTTTACAAAACTCCAGAAGAGTCGGCTATTTATAGATAAAAGTTACCTGTGTAGTAAATGTCCTTCAGTCCCGTAGAGTATCGGATTTGTCCTCTCTATTTTAGCAATTAGAGTTTGCCTGGTCATTTATCATGCATATTCATATTTTTTCGGTTGTTCCTTACTTTAAAGTCAGAGTGCAAAACGAAAACAGGGATATGTTATATATTATTTTATAGGAGTGGCCCGTTACATTTATGTATCTACCTCTCGCATACATAGTTATTTCTTGTATAATTGTAAAATTTAAGCGATTTCTGTAATTACTAATATGTTATTTTTTTATTTCGATATTACATCTTTTTCTCTTATTAGTTCAACAGCAAAAAGGACATTAACAAAAATGTTTGCTTCTTCCAGAGGCAGATTGTGAGCTTAATTAAACGGTGATCCCATCTTTTTATTTCATTTTTCAAGTATATTATAAAAAAAGTATATCGAAAAACCTAAATTAAAAAAAATTTGGATTTATACCAGGAGCCCCCTAATATCTTCTTTTTGTCAAATTTTATTATATCATGAAGCGTAAAAAAGTCTTCAAATATCTGATTTTATAAAGTTTAACACTTGAAAAGGACACATGACGTTAACTGGAATATGCAAAAGACTGGATCAACATTGCGCGGATTATTTTATTGAACACATCGAGAGTGTTGACCATAATAGAAATAGGTTTAACAACTTGTGAAAATTTGAAATCACTTGCTATCAACTCCCGTGATCTAATTTGGATATGTTCCGGACCATATGAGTATTTCGACCATACATAAAGGCAACAGTAGTATACCGCTGTTCAAAACTCATAAATCCATGGACAAAAAACAAAATCGGGGTAACAAAATAAATCCGAGGAAAACGTATTAAATATAAGAGGAGAACAACGACACAACACCGAAACGCAACACACACAAAAACGGACCAAGCATCAGACAAAATCCCACGAGAATAACACATATAACATCTAAACCAAATACATAAATTTGGGATAAACAAGTACCGTGCCACGTCTTATCTTAATATCTAAAAAATAAAAGAAAACAAACGACACAACATTAAAATGCAACACACACACAGAAACGAACAATAATATAACAATGGCCATCGTCCTGACTTCGTACAGAACACATTTAAAGGGAATTAAAAATGGTGGGTTGAACCTGGTTTTGTGGCATGCCAAACCTCGCACTTTAATGGCAAAGTTAAATATAACATTGAAATGACAACATAATATTACAGGACTACTATACAAATAAATAGGAAAACATATTAGACAAAGAAACACATGATTAATAGATAACAAACAGAATCAGGTTTTAATTCCACATTTGACTAACAGGTCGAAATATATATAATTATATATGCTTCACCTTGTTAGTATTATTTAAAATATCGAAAATATTAATAAAATATCAATAATATACCAGTCATTGGAAAACATTGCTGACTTTGAGAGATTGGCCTTCGCCTCACTTCTGCGGATATGTTGCTATTTTCCTTTCGGTCTATATTCTGTATGTTCTGTACAGGTACTGCGGAATTCTGGTCTGTTATATTGTTATTAACTCCTTCTTTAAATTGAGACACCTAGAATTAAAGCATTTAAGTCTGTCAACCTGACATAAACATATCTGCCTATTCAATTTCATGAATTAATCTTGGGAGGAACTCGAAGAAGCATAACATACAAATTTGATATGTTAACTGTTGTTTTGTGCACAAACTAAGACGGTTTTCATACTAAAACAACAAATTACAAGATTTAACAGGCATTAATCTATTAAAAGTTGAGTTAAATCAGGAAAAAAGGAGTTTGTTTCATAATATAAATTACAGAAGAAATAAAAAGAATAACCAAGAAATGATTAAAATCTCGAGATGGTTAAAATATCAAAACCAAGTCTTGGGATCTTTTTTGGTTGTTTTGAAGAAAAAAATGACGAAAATATGACAATAGTTATCAAAGGTACCAGGATTATAATTAATAACAAAACTTTCCACCAGGTACTATACGACATAGGGTTCTAATGATTCAAGTTCCTACAAAGCATGCTTATACATTTATTTGTGGCAAATATCACACTGGTCCATTGCGATAAGAGAGCAATCTAGGATATTAACTCATAAGTTGTAATCTTACAGGTTCCAGTAAAAACATTTTGAAATATTTTTTAGCTTACTGTTATGGTTTCTCCTTTCTTCGCTCTTTCTTTTTAAAATGAATGAAATCCAAGCTGTACAGGGGAACACTAACATTTTAAAATGTGTGTTAACTTACTTTTTCTTTCGCTGTTTCTTCTTGAAAGTTATGTTCTTCAATCTGAGTATTGTTTTCAACTAAAGACACACTGAAGGCTTTACAGTTTTCGGATATTGCAGTAGCCGCTCCCGCTGTTAATTAAAATAACTATTTATACATGTATGTCACTAAATAAAAGTTAAATTTGGAAACTATCGAATAACGAAGAAATTTCAAAACGAAAAATCCCTAAGCAAACGGCAAAATCAAAAGGTCAAACACATCAAACAACCAAAAACATAATTTGTCTTTTCCTAACATAGTACAGGCATTTTTTGTGTAAAAATTATGAATTGGACGTGGTTTTAAAACTTGCAAAACCTCTCATTAGTATGTCAGTTGCATAAAGGTCGTTAACCTGCCGGCATTGGGGTCCCATTCGCCACACTGATAAACTGCCACCTCCAACAAGAAATAAGCAGTAACCCAAAATAAGGCGTTAATCACCAATCAACCAATCAATCAATCAACCAATAACTATTGTGACAGGTTTGCCTGTATTTATAGAAACTATTTCATTTTTTTACATAAAAAAGGCCGTTAGTTTTCTCGTTTGAATTGTTTAACATTGTTTTATCGGGGCCTTTTATAGCTGACTATGCGTATGGGCTTTACTCACTGTTGAAGGCCGTACGGTTACCTATAGTTGTTAATGTTTGTTTCATTTTGGTCTTTTGTGGATAGTTGTCTCATTGGGAATAATACCACATCTTCTTTTTTATGTCTGATTAATTAGTTGATTAAATGCTTGAATATTCCATTGGCACTGTAAGATCTTCTAGAACATCAGGAAAGCAATTAAAAACAGTTTGATACATATTTGTATTGACGATATGGGTACTTGTAAATAACAGAACTGTTTTAGGAATTCTTTTTCCCAAAGCTTGTTTCTTAAAGATCTTAGATTTTTATTTTTAATCTAAATACGTTGAGTCGAAGACTTAATCTATCACATAGTTTTGAAGCAAACTCCCTCATTTGTTATACTTTGCTAGTAGTGGATATGACATTTTCAAATCCTTTCTACATCATTGTAAACCTATATTTTATGCAGCGACACCGTAAGAAAGGTCGTGAACTAATATCTAGACGTTATATACATATATATATTATCTATGAAACAACATTCCCACTCAGATTCGACAAAATGAAAGCACAGTAATATCTTTTTTTCGGTTGTTCCTTACTTTAAAGTCAGAGTGCAAAACGAAAACAGGGATATGTTATATATTATTTTATAGGAGTGGCCCGTTACATTTATGTATCTACCTCTCGCATACATAGTTATTTCTTGTATAATTGTAAAATTTAAGCGATTTCTGTAATTACTAATATGTTATTTTTTTATTTCGATATTACATCTTTTTCTCCTATTAGTTCAACAGCAAAAAGGACATTAACAAAAATGTTTGCTTCTTCAAGAGGCAGATTGTGAGCTTAATTAAACGGTGATCCCATCTTTTTATTTCATTTTTCAAGTATATTATAAAAAAGTATATCGAAAAACCTAAATTAAAAAAAATTTGGATTTATACCAGGAGCCCCCTAATAACTTCTTTTTGTCAAATTTTATTATATCATGAAGCGTAAAAAAGTCTTCAAATATCTGATTTTGTAAAGTTTAACACTTGAAAAGGACACATGACGTTAAACTGGAATATGCAAAAGACTGGATCAACATTGCGCGGATTATTTTATTGAACACATCGAGAGTGTTGACCATAATAGAAATAGGTTTAACAACTTGTGAAAATTTGAAATCACTTGCTATCAACTCCCGTGATCTAATTTGGATATGTTCCGGACCGTATGAGTATTTCGACCATACATAAAGGCAACAGTAGTATACCACTGTTCAAAACTCATAAATCCATGGACAAAAAACAAAATCGGGGTAACAAAATAAATCCGAGGAAAACGTATTAAATATAAGAGGAGAACAACGACACAACACCGAAACGCAACACACACAAAAACGGACCAAGCATCAGACAAAATCCCACGAGAATAACACATATAACATCTAAACCAAATACATAAATTTGGGATAAACAAGTACCGTGCCACGTCTTATCTTAATATCTAAAAAATAAAAGAAAACAAACGACACAACATTAAAATGCAACACACACACAGAAACGAACAATAATATAACAATGGCCATCGTCCTGACTTCGTACAGAACATATTTAAAGGGAATTAAAAATGGTGGGTTGAACCTGGTTTTGTGGCATGCCAAACCTCGCACTTTAATGGCAAAGTTAAATATAACATTGAAATGACAACATAATATTACAGGACTACAATACAAATAAATAGGAAAACATATTAGACAAAGAAACACATGATTAATAGATAACAAACAGAATCAGGTTTTAAATTCAATACGTCTAAAACGCGCCTCGTCAACACAAGACTCACCAGTGACGCCCATATATAAAAGATCGAAAGTGAAGAAAAGTACAAAGTTGTACAGCAATGAAGATCAAAAGTTGAAAAAGGTTGTGCCAAATACGGCGTAGTTTTTATGCTTGGGATAAGAACATCCTAATTATTTAGAACAATTAATGCTATTGTAAACAGTAAATTGTATCAAATGAATATGAAAGAGATATACATAATGAAACTGAAGTATTAACTAATTACTGAAAACTAAACCCGAATACATAATGCTAACACCAACACATAATAGACACACCCGAATCAGTTCAGGCCTAAACTCAGTAAATCATAAATTTTAAAATGACGTCACATACGATGGCGAAAAGGCACAAACATTACGCCACATTTGAATTTATGAAATTTAGAAACAGCATGACGTCACATATGAAAAACTATAATTAAAAGTAAGATAGAATTAGGATTGATTTAAGATTATATTAGAACTAAATACTGATATTACATTTAACAATGCATATTGCAATACTTATTAATAGCAATTAACTATCATATATATGTCCAGTTTGTTATGAATCCAACTTCAAACGTAAATTATGGTACAAAATTAAATATAATTAATAAAGGCGGTGATAAATTTTTCTTCCCGTAACTCCTAAATATAATAAAAAAAAGACGTCAACACATACACGTATGGTCATGACCGTATGGATTTATACTCTTATGGTCCAACCATACGCGTATGTCCGACCGTACGCGTATGGTCGGGATAATCAACACGTTTACAACTAATATTTAACTTTTTACAAAATAACCAGTTTTACGCATGTTATTTTGATCACTAGTCACAACTACTTATAAATACATGTTATACCTAATAATCTATTTGTTTTTACGATAGATTGGTAACATGACGACTTTATTGGGAAGATATTTTCCCAAATTTATGAAAGAACTGTTACGGAATTCCCAAGACATAGATATCACTGGACGAAGTTGATAAGCAGGTTAATTTTCACTCGAAAACAAATACTGTGACTGCGTATGATCTTACACAACCATAAATGACAAACGAAGAAAAGCTATGGTAGTACAGTGTGGATTTTTTTTTATCCTACACATAAATATAAAAGCAATTAGCGATGCAAACTGGCTTTGACATCACGACTTAATGTTTATGAATTCTTTGAATTATAATGTTTATTGTAATATTGAAACGGTTTTAATGCGGGTTCAAAACTTACCTTTACGGTAAAAATACTTTGATGGTCTGGCTCGTTAATAACCAAATTAATATATATATACTCATATAGTCCGAACATACACGTACGGTCAAACCATATGCATATGGTCATGACCATACGCGTATGGTCAATATACTCATATGGTCTGGAGACGAAAGTTCGATGTTTACTTTATTGAAATTTAATAACTCGAGTTAGGTTATACCTATCACTACAGGAAGATAACTCTGTAAAATCAGCAAAACGTTTTAATTACGTTAGTTAAACGCTTGCCGAAGTGGGGCGTCCGTTTGGCTGTGCGGGATGTATCAAGTTCGCAGTCACTTCCGGTCAGAAGAGGGTCGTTAATTCCGATGCCTCGTGTAAAGAGAGTGCCACGTTCTTTGCACGCTTTGAACCCTTGCAACAACTCGTTGAGCGGTATGTAGGTGGCCTGTTGCAAGAAAATTTTTTCGTCCCTATCCAATATACCCTCATTTTCCAGTGGAAGTTCAAATTTAGCCGACCATCATCCCAGATGGCATCTATTGTATCAACCTACCTATTGTTTTTTTTATTGTGAACTTGTTTTCGTCCTGAATATGCATGACATATTGCCACTGGACGTTAAGCAACCAACAATCAATCAATCAATCAATTTTAATTAAGTTGTGTTGTTAAGGGAATATCAAGCTTTTCAATGATCAAATTAAGTGTTTGTAAAACTGCTATATAACCAGTGTATTTTTTCTGATTAAACAATTGGTTCATTTTTTTTTAATTTCAATATTTTTGTCTGAGGGTAAAAGTTAATACTTTGTCAAAATTCAAAGAAAATTAAACGAGCCAAATTAATTTAGATTAAGGTGTTGGGTTTAACCTTAATATAAAGCAATTTCAAATTAAAACTCCTGATAAAACCTATACTTATCTATTCTTTTAGTGTTTTTCTCATAGGGAAAGATAGAAAAAAACACATTTCTGTGCCTTCATTATTTTATTGTCCGAACGGAAAGGAATTGTATTTTATGGATACAAAATATATTACGTATAACATGTTTCTCTTGTTTCTATCTTCTTCTTTATATTTTTAAACATCATATTATCAAATATTTCTAATAATTTGCTTAGATAATGTTTTTTTTTGTCAACATTTTATGTGAATGATCCTGCTTATTTTAATTTGAATGTTTTCATGACGACTTGATGTTGAGTTTTTGTACGTATCTATTTAAGATTAATCATACATACAATGTTTGTTAAAGATATTGAAATTCTTATAATTATTAAGATTTTGAAGCACAAAACCATTGGACATTTCAACGAGTTACACGCTTACGAATGTTCCTTTTTCTTTTCGTCTACAACCTAAACTTGAAGATTTCAATTCCGTAACCCTTACAATGGAAAACCGACATACAAGATACCCAAGACCTTAAATACAAATAGAAGATATCAGAAAAGCCAACCTGATTACTTTTAAATATTATTCATTTAGTACGTACGTATATATCATTATATATGATTCTCCTTATGAGTCATATTGAACATGAATTTCATTCTATAGAAATATAACGAAAATAATAACAAAATATCAATAATACCAGTCTTTGAAGAACATAGCTTTCTATTAGAGAATGGTCTTCGTTTTATTTCTCTGGATATTTTGCTATTTTCCTCTCGTGCGATGTTTTGTTCGGATACTGCGGTATTATGGTCCGTTGTTTTGGTATTAGTTCCTACTTCAAATTGAGACACCTAAAATAAAAGCATTAAAGTCAGTCAACCTGACATAAACAAGTCTTGCTTATTTAATTTTATGAGTTAATCTCGAAAGGAACTCGAAAAAGCATTACACCCAGATTTGATATGCTAACTGTTATTCTATCTATCCATGTATATGAAGTTTGTTCCAAAAAAACAACTTGCAATATTTGACAGGGATTAATCTATTCAAAGTTGAGTAAAGGTGGTATGGGAGTCTAAAATAAAAATGAAAGAATTTGTTCATACTTTGCAAAAACGTAGTATATATTGATATATGTTCAAAAATATTATAAAATTGAAAGGTCACTGACCATTTCCGCAAGCTACAGGTTGTGACAAAATGGCACTTCTTCTATGGATTTTACGGGAAAACATGTACCCTTTTTATTCGAAACTAAACTTAATGATAGAATTGAAAATGATTTACGAAAGGATAGCTTTCAAACAAGACTTTTAGAATATCAAAAGAAAAGATTAAGTCACCGTACGTTTTTTTCCTGGTTACAATACAAAATAGGAAATTCCATGAAGATTCCTTCAATGCACTATTCCAGAGTTATCTCTCCTTAAAATACCATTGTAAAAAAAGAATCAACCAAAAAAATCAAACAAAGTAATATATACTTGTTAAATATTAATATTTATGAGTAATATTCTAATAAATTGGTTAATTTGAAAATTCACATTAATTATCTGCATTTCTGCATCTAATTTTGCTAACTTTATTGATAATCTGGACCATAGAATCTCTTGTTTTTACAATCCAGGATGACGAAAGATACCCATACCACCTTAAATCAGGTAAATGCCGAATTGGATTCCTAATAAAAATTGCACAAGAAATAAAAAGTATAACCAAGGTATGATTATACATCTCGAGATGGTTTAAATTTTAAAAACCCTGTTTTGAATTTTTTTCGGTTGTTTTGAAAAACTTAAGGCTCTAAAAAGCGTGTGTCGCTCACCTTGGTCTATGTGCATAGTAAACAAAGGACATAGATGGATTCATGAGAAAGTCGTGTTATTGTGTTGGTGATGAGTTTGTAGATCTTACTTTACTGAACAATCGTGCTGCTTAGAAATATCTCCAACTATAATGAACGTGTTCTAGAAGTGACAGTTAAATTATTTTGTATAAATGTACAAAAAATTACAAATGTTATAAAAATTGACTTAAAGGGGCAATCACTTTTTAAGGAGTCAATTGACTGCTTAGATTATGTCGACTTATTTGTAACTCTTACTTTTTTGTACTTTAGTGCTGTTTACAGTTTATATCTATCTATAATAATATTCAAAATAATAACCAAAAGTTGCAAAACTTTCTAAAAACTACAAATTCACGGGACAGCAACCCAAAAACAAATTACTGGATTAGTTTAAAAATTCAAGGGTAAACAGATGTTTGGCCTAAAATAAAAAAAATTTACAAGAGATTTGCTCCAAATGCTTTGGTTTCAGAGATATAAGCCAAAAACCACATTTTACCCTATATACTATTCTAAGCCATGTTGGCTTTTGTACGCAGATGGGGTCATCAGACACATTTTTAAACAAGTTACCCTAAAATTGATTGTGGACCAGTTTGGGTAAATGTATCTCAGTACTCTTAAACGAGACGATTTTTGTAAAAGATTAAAAAAAAAATGACTTTAAAGGCCAATCATAAGGGTCAGTTGATTTATTTGTAGATCTTTCTTTGCTGAATATAGTTTCTGTTTACCTATCTATGATTATATTCAAGATAATAACCAAAAAACAGCAAAATTCATTAAAATTTCAAATTTATTGGCAGCATTCAAACAACGGGTTCTCAGATTCAATTTTAAATTTCAGAGCAGATAGATCTTAACCTCATAAAAATGTAACTCATATCATATTTGATCTAAATGCTTTGGTTTTGAAGATAAAAGCCAAAATTAACAGTTTATCCCTCTGCTCTATTTTTACAGATGGCGGCCAGTTTGGTTAGTTGTCCTGGTCGTCGGACACATTTGTTAAAAAAGATACCCAAATAATGATTTCGGCCAAGTTTTGTTTAATTTGGCCCGATAGTTTTAGAGGAGGAGCTTGTTGTGAAAGTTTATGACGACGACGACGGACGACGGACGCCAAGTGATGGAAAGAGCTCACTAGACACTTCAGGCCATATTAGCTAAAAATGAAATAAAAGAATATTGACAATGACAAAACGACTAGGGTTTTCAAAATTCAAGTACAAACGATGCTTGTTTATATTTGAACACTTTAGGTGCAATGGTTGAGGTGGTTTAATAAGAATATATAATAAGACATTAGGACAATACCACTTATACGAAGTTTTCTTCCTTTATGTTTTTTTCTATTTTGTGGGGCGTGTTTTTCAACTCTCAGGGTCATCGGATACATTTTTCAAACAAAATAATGATAATTGTTGACAAGATTTGATTCAGTTGGGTCAATGCTTTTTTCAAAGATTGTTTAACTAATAAAAAAAAGGACGACAAAAACAGAAGATTAGTACGGACGCCTAATCATGGGTAAATATCACACAAGTCCATTGCGGCAAGAGAGCTATCTTGGAGATAAACTCACAGAATGTACTCTAACATGTCCCAGTTTAATGTTTGTCGACCAAAATTGATTTATGTAAACAAACTAATGGTAATTTAGTATACCAGATGCTCAATTAATCTACGTCACACTCATCAGTGACGGTCAACTTAAAACTTAAACACAAAGTAAGAAGTTAAAAACATTGACGATCAAGCATTCCTGAAAGTTTTATCAAAATACATGATAACAACTCATACGTCAAATACTGTAAAGTTTCAGAGGGAAAACAATGAAAATGAGAAGAAAATACAAATCTTAATTGATGACAATTTGTGTAAATGGCTTCTGTGTGTGAATCAGTTGTGATCTAGTAACGTGGTACAAGTAACAACTAACATTTGAAATTATTTTTTGTTTACTGTTATGGTTTCTCTTTTCTTTGCGCTTTCGTCTTGAAAGAAATGTACTACAAGCTGTACAAGGGAATACTAACATTTTAAAATGTGTTTTAACTTACTGTTTCGTTCGCTCTTTCTTCTTGACATTTATCTTCTTTAATCTGAGTTTTGTTTTCAACTAACGAAACACGGCAGGCTTTAACTCCTTGAGGTCTCTCTGTTAATTACAATAAATTTTATATAATACTTTTAAAATATGACTCCTAATAGAAAGCAAAGTTTAAAAACTACCGAATTACGGGGAAAATTCAAATTGAAAAGTCCCTAAGAAATGGCAATATCAAAAGATGAAACAAATCAAACGAACAAATAACAATTGTCATTTTCCTGACCTGGTACAGGCATAAACGAGTGTAAAACAATAAAATAATTTAACGTGGCCTATAGCTGATAAACCTGTCATTGGTATGCAAGTCGCATAAAATGCCATTATATTTACAACAATGAATGAACGGAACAATAGAAATAATAGGTACAAATGTCACAAATACGGGTACAACAGTCAACATTATGTTATAAATTTTATCACTATACAAAAAAAAATTGTGAACATGAAATGCATGAAGACTAAGCACAGCTGCAAATTGAAAAATTGAAGACACACACACAAATTGATCATAATAACACAATGACGGAATGTATAAGTACCGACCAACGTTAAACATGTTAAATGGATAAAACCTGAAAACAAATTAAACAGTAAAAGTAATAATTTTCAAACAACAAAACATACTTTAACACGAATACAGAATGACTTTTGCAAGTTAAGTCGGTATATTGCTACCTCGTTTGGACATATGATCATTTCGAATTTAGAATATAGATTTAAGTACTAATAGTTATCAAAGGTACCTTGTTTATAATTTAGTACGCCGACGCACGTTTCGTCTACATAAGAGAAACAGGTATTAGCCTTTCAAAAAAAAAACTAGCCGTCTCTTAGCTGATGAAAATGGAAAGTGTTCTCGCGTTGTAAATTACTTCATTTAGAACAGTCACATGCATATCAATCAACAAATTTTACCACACACGTGAGTTCACACGTTATGAAGAAGTATATGTTGTTTACAAAACTCCAGAAGATTCGGCTATTTATAGATAAAAGTTACCTGTGTACCAATATCATGAATATGCATGATAAATGACCAGGCAAACTCTAATTGCTAAAATAGAGAGGACAAATCCGATACTCTACGGGACTGAAGGACATTTACTAGGTTTGGATTGTCCTAACCAAACAATAAACTTTGATTATTCACGTCTCGTTATATCTTCCAATCAGATAGAGTTGGCATCCCTTTAACAAAACACATCAGCCAAAAACGAAACACAAAAATACCGAAAAATTACCATAGCACAATAACACAATGATTATATGTAAAGTACCACTTCATGTCAAATCTTCTTACCTTACTCTTAAGATATTGAAATTACTAATGAATATTCAGGTTTTCAAACACAAGACTTTAGGACAAAATTCAACGATGAATATGCTTACAAATGTTTGTTTCTTTATTCGTTTTTAAAACTCGTAGATTCAAATCACTTAACCCTTACAATGGAAATACCGAAATACAAAAATGTCGAAACATTAAAATCAAATTGTGGGAATAATGAAAAAAAAACTATTCCCTTAGAATACTAACGATTTAGAAAAAAAACGTATATGTAATCTTATATGTTTCATAATATAAGTCATTTTAATCTTTACTGTTTTTGTCTTTAAAAAAGACAGGAAAATAATAAAAAAAAACATATTAGTAATACCCGTCATAAAAGAACATTGCTGACTGGTAAAGATTGTCCTTTGTTTCATTTCTGCTGCCTTTTTGATATTATCCTTTCTGTCGATATTGTGTTCATTCGATGTAGGTGCACGTTCTATGTAATGATGGTCAGGTGTATTGGTTTTAACACTTTCTTGCAATTGAGGTATCTGAAATTAAAACATTTAACTCCGTAAACCCTTTTCAATTTCTGAATGCATCTCGGGAGTAACTCGAAGAAGCACAACTAACAAATTGATTATGGTTAACTTCGTCACAAAAAAAACCTTACAAGATATAACGTTATAATGATTATTATGACATAACAATATATTATTCAGTACTAAAAGTGAAGCAAGCAATACAATATAATATGCTTTATTTCAAAAACACTCAGTCACATTGACATGTGAAACAAGATGTAAATTACAACTTACAATCACATACAATTAAAGAAATAAAGCAATATATTGTATAACACTTTTATGGAGTAATACACATTTAATATTTGCATACAGTTGGAAGGTTTTCGGAAATGCAGTCACTTAATTTCAATGTTATTTTAGTCATTAACCATATAAAGTTTTTAAGACATGACACGTTTGATAAGGATTGACATTCTTTGGTACTATAGTGCAAAAAATATTTTTTTGCTAATCAAAAGAAGAAAATTGTAAACGATAATAAATTTCATCCTCAACATCATCAGAAAAATACCTGTCACGTATTATTTCATCATAAGGTACATTTGGTTTGATATGTCGCCTAGTTCCAACTTTTAACTTGTGAATAGTTATTCTTAATTTTGTGTAGTTTTGTCTGTTATTGGAATCCAGATATTTCTCATGTTCAAATGAACATTTAAATTCTAAATATGTACGTAGGTTACCGTTTATCATGACTCGTTTCTTGTATCTGGTCCAAGGACACAGTTATCGTCCTTTGGATTTCGTTGTCTATGAATATATTCCATAGTGTAAACAGTGTATAACTTGCATGTTTTATTTGATACACTTTCCCAATTCATATAATTTTTAATTAAATGCATGAAATATAAGGAAAGGGGATTTAATTACATGTTAAAAACATTGGGTGCTGAATCTTTATGTTAGGTAGTGATTTGGTCAGTTCAAAAAGGTCAAATTTTATCACGTCTGAAGCTGTGAAAATAAATTTCACACCCCTTTAACACAGAATTGTCAATACTTTGAGTTAGAGACCAGAATTAAAATTTTATATATACGCCAGACACGCGTTTTGTCATCAAAGGACAAAAGTTAGTATTTGTTTGGCAAACTAGAGTTCAAGTTGAGTGAATAACTGCATTACCAAGTGTAAATTTAAAAGGAATATAACTTATACTAATAAAAAGTGTACAGTTTCAAAGTGAAAACGATGAAAGAACTAACTGTGGAGTCATAAATGTTCGTGTTAATCAATTTTCATGGATGGAGGAAAACTTGCATTTTCTTGTATTATTGAATTCTCTGTTGTTCAAAAGTCTGCATATAATTATACAACAAATTTACAACTCGTCGAAAGTTACAATCCGTGGTTTCCTTGTTCCAACGAAATATACCAAAATTGGTATCGAACGAAAATTAATGAATAACTGATGGAAAGCATTTGAACCATGTAAGATTTTGTACTGTAAGTCGGGTGAATATCATCATTTAACATAATTCCAATATAAATCTTAGTTAGCTTACTATTCTTCCTTTTCTCTCTGTTCCCGAATGTTCGTTCTGAACAGTATTGTCTACATTCTTACTGCTTTCTACATCTACAGACATACTGCAAGCTTTACTCTGTTGAGATGGGACAGTAAACGCGTTCACTATTAATAAGAAATACACATAACACTACATTAATTGGTTCAGTGTTACCTGTCTTCCGCACGTGGCAAGTGAATTTGACTTTATTCTTAATAGTAAAGGATCGGAAGTTTTCTTTTTTCAGTATATAGTTCTTGTCTGGCACTCCGACTCCAACGAATAAAAAATGCCCGCCACATAACAACCGTTAGTGCAGTACGTGATACGTTGAACACGAATAAAGTAATCAATTTATTAATGACGTGGCATATATTCGAATATATTTTAGAAAATTCTGGGCTAATCAATTACTAAAAGGAATTGACTATGGCAAGATGGAGTAATAAAAAAAAAACCCGGTATAATGTATCTTTTGTAGACGAAACGCGCGTCTGCCGTAAATAAAAACAATAATCCTGGTATTTATGATTAGTTTATTATTAGTTTATTTACACTGATGACGTAAATATATTTGTATAAAATAAGCCTTTTTAAAGCGTGTGTTTGGTCCAAGCTTGTTTTTAAAATGTAGTATTCGAAAAATGAAAATAGTGAAAAATTCAAAATTAAAAGAACGTAGTCAAATGCAAAGTCGAACGGTCAAACACATCAATCGAATAGATAACAACTGTCATATTCCTAACTTGGTATAGGCATTTTCTAATGTAGAAAAGGGTCAATTAAACATGGTTTTGTAGCTTTTTGAACCGCTCAAGTGTATGACAGTCCAAATTTTCCCCCCATTTTATTGAGAACGACGTGTGAACAATAAAAACAACCCTAACAGGAACAATGTCAAATAGTTATCAAAGGTACCAGGATTATAATTTAGTACGCAAGACGCGCGTTTCGTCTACATAAGACTAATCAGTGACGCTCATATCAAAATACTTATAAAGCCAAATAAATACAAAGTTGAAAAGCATTGAGGATTCAAATTTCCAAAAAGTTGTGCCAAATACGGCTAAGGTAATCTATGCCTGGAATAAGAGAATCCTTAGTTTTTCGAAAAATGCCAAGTTTTGTAAACAGGAAATTTATAGAAATGATCAGATAATTCATATTTCTGTCAAAACCGAAGTGCTGACTCCTGGGCAGGTGACACCATCGAGGACGAAACGCCCACCAGCAGGGGCATCGACCCAGTGGTGTAAACAGCTATCAAAGGTACTAGGATTATAATTTAGTACGCCAGACGCGCATTTCGTCTACATAAGTCTCATCAGTGACGCTCATTTAAAAATAGTTATAAAGCCAAATAAATACAAAGTTGAAGAGCATCAAAAATCAAGCTTCAGCAGCCAACAATGTGTTATAATCGAATAGTGTGTGATGGATACAAACACCGTGTTATATATTCAATATGTCTCTTTTTAAAATTTTATTCAGAATATCTTTAAAATGTTTTTTTTTCAATCAATCCCAACATTTCATGTCAATTTGACTGTTCGTCATGACCCAAGCATTTTGAGCATATTCTATGTACGCGCACGATTAATCTTACAAAACATGTTTACCCCAAAACTTCCAATGAAAGATCAAGTTTCAAAATTCAAAGAACATTTAAATAATGCAATACTTTCGGATACTAATGCCAAATTCTTTATAATTAAAGAAAACGTCCTTCGATATGTTATTTATTACCACTGAACTGGTTAATATTTGTTTAAGAGCCAGCTGAAGGACACCTCCGGGTGCGGGAATTTCTCGTTTCATTGAAGACCTGTTGGTGACCTTAAGCTGTTGTCTGCTTTATGGTCGGGTTGTTGTCTCTTTGGCAAATTCCCCATTTCCATTTTCAATTTTATCTATCATACAAATCATTTTGAACATAACAGATTATGCCTCAAGAAAAGAAAATAAAATCTAAGAAAATATTAAAAATACTTATCATTAAAGAACATCGCTCACCGTACGAGATTGGTCCTTTTTCCATGTTTGCAACTATTTCAGTATTTTCATTTTGGTATATTTTCTGTTTATCTGGTGCAAGTAGTGAGTCTTTTTTTGCTGATATATTTGTTACAGAACCTTCTCTTAACAGTTGAGGTATCTATAATAAGAATACTAAACTCCGTGAACCTTGTTAACATACATGACCAAGTCTCGGTAATTCAAATTCTATGAAAAATATCGGCATAAACTTGAATAAACATAACAAACAAATTCCATAAGATTAAAATTGTAGAACATATACAAAAAATAGAATAATTTCATTTAGATTAATGCCGAATTACATCCAGAAATCCCTTGTTGTAAATTTAACAAGAAATAAAAAGAATACCACAAATATAATAGAAAATCTCAATAAGGATTACGTTTGTTACAACCCAGTCCTGGATCTTTTTTGTATACTTTCAGCCATAATATCTAACTAAAAAGATGTGTTATGATTGTCAATGAGACACAAGAGAACAAGAGATTAAATGTAC
This sequence comes from Mytilus edulis, assembly GCA_019925275.1. NCBI lineage: Eukaryota > Metazoa > Mollusca > Bivalvia > Mytilida > Mytilidae > Mytilus > Mytilus edulis. The sequence goes on along the minus strand of CM034355.1, from coordinate 10,298,803 downwards.
ATACGTACATTGTAGTAGTCAGCTATATAAATGAAAATGTATCTAACAAGAAAACTAACGCTCTTACTAGTTTAAGAAATAATGTACAAAAAAAATATATTGTATACAGCAACGACTGAATTAAAAACTTCCGACTAAGGACAATCACATATGAAATATAAGTATGTTTTCATTTCCAAACCTCTCATAACCTAGACAATAGCGTAATAGAACAAATTTGAACAAACAATAAAAATCGGTTGAATGGGCTTACTTTTCAGATCGAAACAAAGCAGAAAAAGAAGTTACAAAACTGAAACTGACCTAAAGAGGCAATAGGGTTATACATCCGAACAACAGCAAAAAAGACCGTTAGTAAATACTAGAAAGTAATTGCTGTATTTGACACCTATAGTTTGTTTAAAGCAAATAACAACTGTATTTAAAACTAACATCGCAATAAGTGCACAACTAAGACCCAATTGATATAGTGTAAAGACGTTATTAACAGTCAGGGCAAAATCATTATCTTGTATATAAACGCAGTTCTTTCACATGCAAAACAACTCTAACTGTAAAATACAACATAGTATAAAAAGACGATTTGGTATTATAATTGCCAATGAGACAACTCTCAACAAGAGCCAAAACGACACATTAATTGATATTTACGGTTCACAGTACGGCCTTCACAAAGCCCATTCCACTTAGTCGGCTAGAAAAGGTTCCGACATATTTGAATGCATCCACACACCATGAACAACAATCCATGTAGTTAATATTAAATTGTGGTATAATTTTTATTCAGAAACTATATATGCTGTTGATACACACGGTCTGTTCAAATGTTATAAAATAATCCTACGGTCACTGATTATGTTTTCGTAGTCATAACCTATATATATATCACCTAGTAAATCGGGGGAAAATGTTAAAAATTGTCGTTTTACGTTCTTCAACAAAGTGAAGATATTTCTATTTCGACGTTTTCCTGTACTTTTCACCTAGGATAACTCTCTGAATCATGTATACAATAAAAAGACAAGTTTGAATCCTTATTTTTTGTTCACAAGTTAAAATAAAAATTATGAATCCACAACAAATAGTTTTTAAGGAAATTATTGTATTCAAAATTGGAGCTTGAATGAATTTAAGAAAAGTTGAAGAACTTTTATTGCCGATTTTATGACCTAACACTACCTAGGTATTTTATATAAATGTTACCAATATATTTCTGAAAATGAAAGCAAATAACAATTTTGATTTTCAGTTTATGTTCAACAAATTAAAGCGGATTATGTAACAACGCCCACTTACTGTCACTTGACGTTTATAGACAAAAATTAGTCTAGTACAATGAAAATTAAAGCTTGACAATGTCAAAACTCTCATGAAAACAACTAGGCTTATAATTGTGTACGCATGATACAAGTTTTGTCTTCATTCATTAGTAAAGTCAAAATAAAAAAAACAATTAAAAGAAGTTGAACAGCCTTGAGGGACAAAAGTTTTGTAATAGTTTTCAATGTGGAGCATTATTAACTTGATCCATTACCGAGTTTATAATACTATAAAAAAGGACATAGTTTCAATTCGAATACTTTGAAAATTTGAACTAATTACAAACATTAACCGACGATGTCACTGTCTTAAACTGTTGTCTGAATAGTTTTGTTATCGTCTGTCAAGTCAACACTATCATTTAAAAACATTGCAATATACATTTCAGCTAACTTACTTTTATTGCTTCTCTTTCTTTCAATAAATTTCCTGTTTGTATGTTACGATCAAGACCTTGTCCAATCTGACTATTTTCTACACCTACATGCATACTGCAAGGTTTTCTCACTTGGGATATGGCAGAAGACGTTTCAACTATGAAATAGAAATATAAATTACACTACATTAAAAATTCAGTATCAACCCATACATTGATAGTGCATTATTTATTGCCTATAGCTAGGATAGCCACTTTTCCTGTCGGAGTTTGTTATTTCTCTCTGGACATTCTGGCTCTGAAACAGATACAGACTACCCGCCACAAAATTTCAAACAGTGCTAGAAATGGCGATTAACCCGAATATACCAATCTATTAATCCAGGATGTTGAATTTATTAGCATATATGTGCAGAAACTACTTGATATAGTATGTACTGTTATTAACTAGTAAAATGCACTATGTATGCAACTGGGCCTTTACTAATTAAAACAAAACTTCTCCTTTACTGACTAACAATTCATTAATACAGGGCCAGTGTGAATAAACAGGGTCATTATGAAAAAAAATATAGGATCATTATAAATAACAGGGCCTAATGAAAAAGTGTCACTTTGAAGAACAAAAAAAACCTCGGGTAGTTATGAATAAACAGTAAAATGGAAAATGGAAACGGGGAATGTGTTAAAGAGACAACAACCCGACCAAAGAAAACACAACAACAAGGGTCACCCTCGGGTCTTCAATGTAGCGAGAAATTCCCACACCCGGAGGCGTTCTTAAGCTGGTCCCTAAACAAAAAAATATATACTAGGACAGTGACAATGAACGCCATAGTGAACTCCAAATTGTACACAAGAAACTAGAACTAAAATAGTACAAGACTAACAAAGGCCAGAGGCTCCTGACTTGGGACAGGCGCAAAAATGCAGCAGGGTTAAACATCTTTATGAGTGCTCAACCCTCCCCTATACCTTTAGCAAATGTATAAGAGTAAAGGCATAACAGTACGCACATTTAAATTAAGTTCAAGAGAAGACCGAGTCTGATGTCAAAAAATGTTACAAAAGAAAATAAACAAAATGACATTAATACATAGATAACAACAGACTACTAACAGTTAACTGACATGCCAGCTCCGGACTTCAATTAAACTGATTGAAAGATTATATTTTCATCATATCAATATCAGGCACAATCCTTCCCGTTAGGGGTTAAGTCTCATACCATCATACCATATATAAGAAGAACATAACCAGTGTCATGCTAACAACTGTTTTTATTTTATTTGTTTTAATAAATGTGTTGACCTCCGATGCAAAGACCCTATAAGTGAATCAATATATACGTCAAAATATGCAATCTTTAATGACCTGACAACAGTCTCGTAACTATATCCCTTCTTAATAAGTCTATGTAAAGGTTTTGTTAGTTTCGGAGGTGAATACAGACATTTTTGTGCTTTAAAAAGAATATTTCCATGACAAATTGGATGTGAAATACCTGAACGTATAAGAAGTCTGCATATTTAGCTACATTTACGAATGATGTCCTTATACCGATGAAAAAAATCAGTAAAGGTTTTGACAAGTGATATTCAATATCTTTCAATGCACATATACTGAGCCAATAAAGTTTAACAACAAAAATGAGAAATTTTATTGTATTAAAAAATCATAACAACATATAATTTTGATATTAGCATAATTGAATTATGACATGTCGGAAACAACATGAATTTCTATCACTCTCATTCATTAGGATTTTCTTTGTATGGAAGCGGGAGTGTCAAAATGCGGAAATGAGTATAATGTCATTCAAAATTAATTTCTCAGCCATGCCCTAAGTGCACCAATGAAGGATTGCCAGGCACATCAGCAGCTGCCCTTAGTCAATGTTCTACTCTTGTGGCCGTAACAAAACTTGTCACGTGTTGACGTAAAGCGAAGTTAGACCTCCTTTGACGATAGATATTTTGGTCCAAAAGATATCGACATATCCTGTGCAGTTGCAATTTGTCGATATATGTTTGTTAGTATCTAAACTGTGGCCTTATGTATATTAAATCGAGCCACGATGTCAGCAACACTCATTCTGGCATCAACCATTCCTACAGCTTTCTGACGGTCATTTGTGTGGAGGATTGATTTACGCCCCATGTAAATTTTTCAAAGGTGTATGTGTTTTTCTTACCAATGGTGAATTTCTGAACGTTAGTGAAAAATAATTTTAGTATCGTTTGAAAGTACAGGTACATAAGGTAAAACATCAATTACACGTGCAAAGCTGTTTAAATGGCGCGAAATTAATCACAGGGAAAAACGTCCAACTGTTTAAGATAACAAGTAAAACTAAGGATTATATCAATAATGTTTAATTAAATTTATTATTGAAACAACAACAAAAAATTTAAAAATAAAAAGTGTTGCTAAACTTTTTTGGCTCAGAATACATTTCTAGAGTAATGAATCATCATATTCATGCAAATTCAATTTCCCCACACTTAAATAAAAATATATTTGCTTGGTTTAGTTTTAACAATATGGTTAAAAAAAGTGTTTAGAAATGAGTTTTCGTTCAGCAACAATTACCGCGGATTTGTATTTATTACAATTTACATTGATGATTTTATTACATCTGTATATCAGAAACTTCTTTAGAAGCCTGTTAATCATAGAAAGTAAAATAAAAAAAATAATGAACTCCGAGGAATATTCAAATCGGAAATTTTGTATTCAAATGAAAGATCAAATTTCAGTCATATTCCGGACTTGGTACAAACATAGTTATATGTAGAAAATAGTGGATTGAACCTGGTTTATAGCGCTTAACCTCGCACTGGTACGACAGTGGCATCATATTCCATTATATTGCCAACAATACGTAAACTTTGCAAACAAAAACATAAATTAGGGGTACAGTAGTCAACATGTCTAGTTTAAATATTTAAAACATATTTTATTGTTCAAAAATGACAAAATTGATATATCTGGTTTTTTTTTCTGTCATTTGAATGATCTAGGTATGACTGGCGCTCTGACAATCAAAATGAGTGTTTGAAAAATCATATTCTATTGTCTATAGTAAAAACATTAGAAAATACTGTTATGCAAGAATACCCATCAGTGGAAGTTGCCGACTGTAGGAGGTTGATCCTTGTTTATTTTCCCTTATCATTTTGTTATCATTCAGGTTCATGTACAGCTGTTCTGATTTAGTTGGTAAGGTATCATGGTCTGCTATGTTGGTGAAAGATGTCTTTTTAAACAGCTGAGGTACCTTAAATTAAAGAATTTAACTTGGTAAACATTTCATTTCTCCATACAAAACATAGATTTGTTCATTCAAATTCCATGAACATATCGTAGGGAGTTCTAAGGAAGCTTGAAAATCAAAGGAGTAGGTTCAGTTGGACCACTTTTTGGCCCCAAAATATAGCAGTTTTACAAAATTATGTAAATGTAATCAGTTATCTATTTACTGGAAATTAAAATGCTTCTGCTACATAAATATTGGCTGTTTTTTTGACAATACAATGAACACATATCGGGTACTAACTTCATTAAGTCATGCTACATTACTGAAATTTTCACAATTTTAGCATTTTATTTAAATTTAAGATGGTTTCCGTCTTTAACGAAAGTGGTCGCATTCGTGTTCATTCATAATATTGAAATTTAAGTTGTATTTGAAGATAATACATAACATAAATAAAGGTCGAGGATGAACACGGATGCGGCCACTTTCATTTGTGACAAAAACCATCTGAAAAGTGTCGTTTTTTTTGGCATATTTGATAGATTTTTCATATTCAAGCTTGATTCGGATCGTGTTAAATGTCTAAATCAGTTAAAATATTTTACATAAACTAATTGGATCAATTGAAAAAGACACTTAAGTGTTTAAATAGTCTTTCGTTAGATGAACCTGAAATTTAAAGGGAAATTTTTTTTTGTTTTAGAGTAAAACTTAACAAAAAGTTCCCTTACTAAGAGTACCGTTGCTCTAAACCACTAACACGTAACATAAGTTGTTATAATGCAACAACGTTTGTAACGTTCATTTTGATTAAATATCGTCACTTATTTACATGGCATTAATTGAAAATTGATGCTACGGGACGTACGAGCTAGCTCAGACGGCATATGACAGATTTTAATTACATGTTTTAACGTTGTTTTCTGTCAGTGTCATAAGAATGGAGATACCAGTATTTTATGTTAAGCTCCGACGGCATGATGGTCGCAAATACCCGTTTACCGTCTCCGCTAACGCGTCGCCAGTACACTAAATTTGCGGCTATCAAATACCCAATTGGAGTTTAAAATACAATACAGTTATCTCCTAATTAGATAGCAGCGGACGTCAAACTTATTAAGCTACAGGGCTTAAAGATCTTGTGTCACTTAAGGAATAACAGAACTGGTTGAAGAGTTTCCATCGTCAAATCAAATTGACGGTAGCAACTCTTAAACTACAGTACGATTATTCCGATTATATTGGATTAGAAATAACACGTTAGAGTGTGGACATATGTTTAGAATTTTTAAAAATAAAATGAAATTTCGTGAAGCTTTATGGATAATTTTGACGCAAAGACGTCATTGATCAGCATGACGTCAAACAAATGAAAACTCACAAACTGAAGGTAATTTCGTTACTTCTACGATTCAAATTTGGATTAGGTAGGTGTTGTTTGTTTTAATTTTAATAGCATTGTACTAATTGAACATTTCTCCGCTAAGCACGCGGGATAAAGTGGAACAAACACTGGTCGGTTCGGAGTCAAAATAGTATGTCCGGGTAATGTGAAATGTTTTTCTACGGACCCTTTTTGAACTAGTAAATATCCAGCTTACCTTCATTCATTATCATCATCATACAGGAGCGATGAATGAAAGAAACTGGCATTTTCTTTAAGTTTACTTTCCGCTAAATGGATGATTACCTCTATAGAATTGAAAGATTTTGATTTAAATATGTCTTATGTTCAAATGAACATTTGAATTATAAATGTGTGCGCAGTTTACCGTTTACCATGATTAACTCGTGTCTTGTATCACCCCGCGTGTTTTTGTTAAACTTTGAAAAGTGCGTTTTGAGTTTACCATTAAATGTATGGGGCTTGTATTTATTAAAATCAGATTTTTAAATGTCATTATTGACAATGTTCGACACATGTAGATAATATGTGTACCAAGTGTTAATCCCTTGATAATGTAACATTTTATATTTTATATAAACACTTTGCAATAATGAGTTTTCAGACTTTTCTAATCGAACCCAATATTCAATCGTCTGAAAAAAATTTAAAGGAAAGCGTCCCGGTTTGCACATCACAGGTAACCAGGACGCTTTTACCCCTAGAATATTATTTGATAAATTTTGGTGCTTCTTTTCTGATGGGAAAACACTTGCTAAATTAACAAAGCTGCATACAACATCTAATTTAACCTTTAAATTAATATAACTTCATCATATTTCAGAGAAATATAACAAAATGGGTTTAATTGTATGGTCAAAAACATGATTTGAAGTTTAAATTGATGGTTATAGTGAAAGTAGATCTTTTTTCAAGTTTCGATAGGGCATTATTGGCCTTTTTATAAAGTTACAAGTTCGAGGTTGAAGAGTAATATCACGTGTTCGTACTTTTTGATACAATAAAAAGTGAAATTGAACCATTTTGGGTGAGGCAATTTTTACTAACATACATATACCACCATTAGGTATGCATATGTGCATATGTGATACAGGAACCTAAATTTTCTTAATTTATATCGTGCACCTCCCACCAGCTGAGTATTTATTTTCACAAACAATGTGTATTTCTTAATTCTGATTATGAGATGGTGAATGAGTGTGAATGTCAAATGGTAATCATATCAATGCACCTAGTCTTGAATTCTACGGTCAGACGATTCCCTGAGCTTTTTATCTGTTATATTGACATACTTTACTTATGATGAGTTAAACTCCATGTACCGGCATGAAAATACGCATTTCTTGTGTAATTTAAATTTGCTGTTACTAAATATTAGAAATTATAATAAATCAAGGAATGCATCTCCCTCGTGCAAAGCTCTGATTCCTGTCACGGATTTGGCTATACTTTTGGCCCTTTTGGATTATAGCACTTCACCTTTTATATAAGCTTTTGATTTCAAATATTTTGGCCACGAGCATCACTGAAAAGACACGTATTGTCGAAATTCGAATCTGGTGAAGGAAATTGATACCGTTAATTTTATTACTAGCACTGGGTCGATGCCTCTGCTGGTGGACTGTTGGTCCATGGGGGTATCACTAGCCCAGTAGAAAACACAGACTTCCTGTTTTATTAAAATTTGCAGTTATAAAATGTTAGATATTATTATAAATAAAGAAATGTATCTCCCTCATGCAAAGCTCCTCATCCTTTTACGGATTTAACTATACTTTTTTTACCTTTTGGATTATAGCTCGTCCCCTTTTATATAAGCTTTGGATTTCAAATATTTTGACCACGAGTAATACTGAAGAGACATGTATTGTCAAAATGCGCATCATCTTGTGGAGGAAAATTGGTACCGATAATATTATTAGAGCTGTACATCTTTAATGAACAAAAGTTAGTATTTGATTGGCAGACTATAGCTTTATCAATAACTTAAATGGTGAAATGCATAACCAAGTGTAAATGTTTGAAGAAATATAACTTATACTAATAAAAATTGTACAGATTCAAAGTGAAAACGATGAAAATACTTACTGTGGAGTCATTAACCAATTTTCGTATACTTTCATATTCGTGTATAATTGATTTTTTTGTTGTTCAAAAGTCTGCATATACTCGTACAACAAATTTACAATTCGTTGAACTTTTACTTTCGTGGTTCCCTTGTTCCAACGAAATATTCGAAAATTGGTATTCAATGAATAATAAGGAATAACTGATGGAAAGTATTTGAACTATGTACGATTTTGTACTGTTTGTCGGGTGAATATCATCATTTCACATTATTCCAATATAAATCTTAGTTAGCTTACTTTTCTTCCTTTTCTTTCTGTTCCCGAATGTTCGTTCTGAACAGTATTGTCGACATTCTTACTGCTTTCTACATCTACAGACATACTGCAAGCTTTACTCTGTTGATATGCTTCCACTATCAATTAAAAAAATAAATAACAGTACATTTATTGGTTCAGTGTTACCCGTCTTCCGCACATGGCAAGTGCATTTGACTAAAATCTTTATATAGTATAGGATCGAGTTTTCCTTTTGACAGTATATGGTTCTTGCCGGGCACTTCGACTCTAACCAATGCAAAATGCCCGCCAAATAATAACCGTTAGTGCAGTATTGATGTTGAACAAGAATAAAGTAATCAATTAATTAATGACGTGGCATTTATTTGAATACATTTCAGAAAATTCTGGGTTAGTTAGTTATCAGAAGTACCAGGTTTATAATTTAGTACGCCAGACGCGCGTTTCGTCTACATTAGACTCATCGGTTACACTCAAAAGGGAATATTTATAAAGCCAAACAAGTACAAAGTTAGCAAGCATTGAGGATCAAATTTCCAATAAGGTGTGCAAAATACGGCTAAGGTAATTTATGCCTGGAATAAGAAAACTCGTAGTTTTTTCGAAAAAATCATAGTTTTGTAAACAGGAAGTTTATAAAAATGACCAGATGATAGATATTCATATCAACACAGAAATGTTGACTACTTGGTAATTTACTAAAAGGAAATTACTATGGCAATAAGAATTCATAAAAAAAAACGGTATTATGTATCTTTTGTAGACGAAACGCGGGTCTGGCGTAAATGATAAAATAATCCTGATATCTATGATAAGTTTATTTACACTGATGATATATTTGAATAAAATAAGGCTTTTTCAAAAGCCTATTTTTGGTCCAACCTTGTGTTTATAAAGAAGAATAACGAAACAAACTAATTCCGATGCAAATTCAAAATTAAAAGTACGTTAAACTTGGTTTTGTAGCTATTTGAACCTCTCACTTGTATGACCGTCTCAAAAAACAATTCCAGGATATTGAAAACGACGCATGAACAATACAAACAGACTTAATAGGACAAATGTCAGAAAAAGGGCTTCAGCATCCAACAATGTGTTATAAACTATATGATGGTTACAAACACTTTGTTATATATATTCAATGTGTCTCTTTTTAAAAAAAATTCAATCAATCCCAACATTTCATGTCAATATGATTGTTCACCATGACCCTAGCATTTTCAGCATAATCTATGTACGATTAATCGCACTCATGTGTAAATATATAAATTAATAATAATAGTTCCTCAGACATAAAAAAAAATTTCAATAATTTATTTGGTTATGAGTGTTTATTTTTCAATTCGTTTTTAACCTTCCTCCAAAACTTCCAGTGAAAGATCAAAACTCAAAATTCCTGCAACATTTGAATAATGCAATACTTTTAGATACTGATGCTAAATTATTTAGAATGAAAGAAAACTTCTTACTTTGTGTTTTATCATATAAACCATTTTGAACATTACAGGTAATGCCTTAAGAGTAAAAAAAAATAAAACTTAAGAAAATGTTAAAAATACCAATCATTGGAGAACATTGCTGACCGTAAGAGATTGATCCTCGTTCCGTATCTGCAACTATATCAATATTTTCATTCCGGTATATCGTCTGTTTATCTGGTGCAGGTAGTGAGGCTCTATTTTCAGCTTTATTTGTCAAAGATCCTAATTTATACAGTTGAGGTATCTACAATTAGAATATTATTAAAAATCACTTGGTCGATGCTACTGCTGGTGGAGATTTATTTCCCGAGGGTATCTCCAACCCAGAAGTAAGTCCTTCTGTGTTGAATTGAGTTATCCTTCATATGTTCATAATTATAAATTTAATGTAAACAAAATTAGGAATTTTTGGAAATACTAAGGCTTTTCTACCCCAGGAATAGATTACCTTAGCTGTATTTGAAACTTTTAGGAATTTTGGTTCTCAATGCTCTTCAACTTCGTACTTTATTTGGGCTTTTAGACATTTTTTTATTCGAGCATCAATGATGAGTATTTTATAAAAGAAACGCGCGTCTGGCGTAAATATAACTTTTTAATCCTGGTACTTATGATGAGTAAAACTCCATGTACCGGCATGAAAATACGGATTTCTTGTGTTAATAAAATTTGCTGTTACTAATTATTAGAAATAATAATAAATCAAGGAATGCATCTCCCTCGCTTTCACGGATTTGGCTATACTTTTGGCCCTTTTGGATTATAGCTCTTCACCTTTTATATAAGCTTTTGATTTCAAATATGTTGACCACAAGCATCACTGAAAAGACACGTATTGTCGAAATTCGAATCTGGTGCAGGAAATTGTTACCGTTAATTTTATTACTAGCATTGGGTCGATGCCTCTGCTGGTGGACTGTTGGTCCCTGAGGGTATCACTAGCCCAGTAGAAAATACGGATTTCCTGTGTTATTAAAATTTGCTGTTATAAAAAGTTAGATATTATTATAAATTAAGAAATGTATCTCCCTCATGCAAAGCTCCGCTTCCTTTTACGGATTTGACTATACTTTTTTTACCTTTTGGATTATAGCTCGTCCCCTTTTATATAAGCTTTCGAATTCAAATATTTTTGCCATGAGCAATACTGAAGGGACTGAAGATTTTTTGTCAAAATGCGCATCATCTGGTGCAGGAAAATTGGTACCGATAATATTATTAGAGCTGTACATCTTTAATGATCAAAAGTTAGTATTTGCTTGGCAGACTATAGCTTTATCAATAACCTAAATGATGAAATGCATAACCAAGTGTAAATTTTGGAAGGAATATAACTTATACTAATAAAAAATTGTACAGATTCAAAGTGAAAACGATGAAAATACTTACTGTGGAGTCATTAACCAATTTTCATATACTTTCATATTCGTGTATAATTGACTTTTTTGTTGTTCAAAAGTCTGCATATATTCGTACAACAAATTTACAATTCGTTGAACTTTTAAATTCGTGGTTCCCTTGTTCCAACGAAATATTCGAAAATTGGTATTCAATGAATAATAAGGAATAACTGATAGAAAGCATTTGAACTATGTACGATTTTGTACTGTTTGTCGGGTGAATATCATCATTTCACATTATTCCAATATAAATCTTAGTTAGCTTACTTTTCTTCCTTTTCTCTCTGTTCCCGAATGTTCGTTCTGAACAGTATTGTCTACATTCTTACTGTTTTCTACATCTACAGACATACTGCAAGCTTTACTCTGTTGATATGCTTCCACTATCAATTGAAAAAATAAATAATTTATTGGTTCAGTGTTACCTGTCTTCCGCACATGGCAAGTGCATTTGACTAAAATCTTTATATAGTATAGGATCGAGTTTTCCTTTTGACAGTAGATGGTTCTTGCCGGGCAATTCGACTCAAACCAATGCAAAATGCCCGCCAAATAATAACCGTTAGTGCAGTATTGATGTTGAACACGAATAAAGTAATCAATTAATTAATGACGTGGCATTTATTTGAATACACTTCAGAAAAATCTGGATTAATTAGTTATCAGAAGTACCAGGATTATAATTTAGTACGCATGACGCGCGTTTCGTCTACATTAGACTCATCGGTTACACTCAAAACGAAATATTTATAAAGCCAAACAAGTACAAAGTTAGCGAGCATTGAGGATCAAAATTTCCAAAAAGTGGTACCAAATACGGCTAAGGTAATTTATGCCTGGAATAAGAAAATTCTTAGTTTTTCGAAAAAATCCAAGTTTTGTAAACAGGAAGTTTATAAAAATGACCAGATGATTGATATTTATATAAACACTGACATGTTGACTACTTGGTAATTTACTAAAAGGAAATAACTATGGCAATAAGAATTCATAAAAAAACGGTATTATGTATCTTTTGTAGACGAAACGCGGGTCTGGCGTAAATGATAAAATAATCCTGATATCTATGATCAGTTTATTTACACTGATGATATATTTGTATTAAATAAGCCTGTTTTAAAAGCCTATTTTTGGTCCAACCTTGTGTTTAAAAAGAATAAAAACGAAACAAACTAATTCCGATGCAAATTCAAAATTAAAAGTACGTTAAACTTGATTTTGTAGCTATTTGAACCTCTCACTTGTATGACCGTCTCAAAAACAATTCCAGGATATTTAAAACGATGCATGAACAATACAAACAGACTTAATAGGACAAATGTCAAAAATAGGGCTTCAGCAGCCAACAATGTGTTATAAACTATATGATGGATACAAACACTACGTTATATATTCAATGTGTCTCTTTTTAAAAAAAATCAACCATTCCCAACATTTCATGTCAATATTATTGTTCACCATGACCCTAGCATTTTGAGCATAATCTATGTACGATTAATCGCACTCATGTGTAAATATAAAAATTAATAATAATAATTCCTCAGACAAAAAAACCCAAATTCAATAATTTATTTGGTTATGAATATTTATTTTTCAATTCGTTTTTAAAATTACCCCCAAACTTTCCAGTGAAAGAAGATCAAAACTCAACATTCCCACAACATTTGAATAATGCAATACTTTTAGATACTGATGCTAAATTATTTAGAATGAAAGAAAACTTCTTACTATGTGTTTTATCATACAAACCATTTGGAACATTACAGGTAATGCCTTAAGAAAAGAAAATAAAACTTAAGAAAATGTTGAAAATACCCATCATTGGAGAACATTGCTGACCGTAAGAGATTGGTCCTCGTTCAGTATCTGCAACTTTATCAATATTTTCATTCCGGTATATCGTCTGTTTATCTGGTGCAGGTAGTGAGGCTCTATTTGCAGCTTTATTTGTTACAGAACCTAATTTATACAGTTGAGGTATCTACAATTAAAATATTATTTACAACCACTGGGTCGATGCCACTGCTGGTGGAGATTTATTTCCCGAGGGTATCTCAAACCCAGTAGTAAGCACTTCTGTGTTGACTTGAGTTATCCTTCATATGTTCATAATTATAAATTTAATGTAAACAAAATTAGAATTTTAGAAATACTAAGGCTTTTCTACCTCAGGAATAGATAACCATAGCTGTATCTGAACCGTTTAGGAACTTTGGTCCTCAATGCTCTTCAACTGCGTACTTTATTTGGGCTTTTAGACATTTTTTTTATTCGAGCATCAATGATGAGTATTTTATAAAAGAAACGCGCGTCTGGCTTAAATATAACTTTTTAATCCTGGTACTTATGATGAGTTAAACTCCATGTACCGGCATGAAAAACGGATTTTTAGTGTTATTAAAATTTGCTCTTACTAATTATTAGAAATAATAATAAATCAAGGAATGCATCTCCCTCGTGCAAAGCTCTGATGCCTTTCACTGATTTAGCTATACTTTTGGCCGTTTTGAATTATAGCTCTTCACCTTTTATGTAAGCTTTTGATTTGAAATATTTTGACCACGAGCATCACTGAAAAGACACGTATTGTCGAAATTCGAATCTGGTGCAGGAAATGGGTACCATTAATTTTATTACTAGCACTGGGTCGATGCCTCTGCTGGTGGACTGTTGGTCCCTGAGGATATCACTAGCCCAGTAGAAAACACAGATTTCCTGTGTCATTAAAATTTGCTGTTATAAAATGTTAGATATTATTATAAATTAAGAAATGTATCTCCCTCACGCAAAGCTCCGCTTCCTTTTACGGATTTTACTATACTTTTTTTACCTTTTGGATTATAGCTTGTCCCCTTTTATATAAGCTTTGGATTTCAAATATTTTGGCCAATAGCAATACTGAAGAGACATGTATCGTCAAAATGCGCATCATCTTGTGCAGGAAAATTGGTACCGATAATATTATTAGAGCTGTACATCTTTAATGAACAAAAGTTAGTATTTTCTTGGCAGACTATAGCTTTATCAGTAACCTAAATGGTGAAATGCATAACCAAGTGTAAATTTTTGAAGGAATATAACTTATACTAATAAAAAAATTGTACAGATTCAAAGTGAAAACGATGAAAATACTTACTGTGGAGTCATTAACCAATTTTCATATACTTTCATACTCGTGTATAATTGATTTTTTTGTTGTTTAAAAGTCTGCATATACTCGTACAACAAATTTACAATTCGTTGAACTTTTAAATTCGTGGTTCCCTTGTTCCAACGAAATATTCGAAAATTGGTATTCAATGAATAATAAGGAATAACTGATGGAAAGCATTTGAACTATGTACGATTTTGTACTGTTTGTCGGGTGGATATCATCATTTCACATTATTCCAATATAAATCTTAGTTACATTGTAGCTTACTATTCTTGCTTTTCTTTCTGTTCCCGAATGTTCGTTCTGAACAGTTTTGTCTACATTCTTACTGCTTTCTACATCTACAGACATACTGCAAGCTTTACTCTGTTGATATGCTTCCACTATCAATTAAAAAAATAAAAATAATTTATTGGTTCAGTGTTACCCGTCTTCCGCACATGGCAAGTGCATTTGACTAAAATCTTTATATAGTATAGGATCTAGTTTTCCTTTTGACAGTATATGGTTCTTGCCGGGCACTTCGACTCCAACCAATGCAAAATGCCCGCCAAATAATAACTGTAAGTGCAGTATTGATGTTGAAGACGAATAAAGTAATCAATTAATTAATGACGTGGCATTTATTTGAATACATTTCAGAAAAATCTGGATTAATTAGTTATCAGAAGTACCAGGATTATAATTTAGTACGCATGACGCGCGTTTCGTCTACAATAGACTTATCGGTTACACTCAAAACGAAATATTTATAAAGCCAAACAAGTACAAAGTTAGCGAGCATTGAGGATCAAAATTTCCAAAAAGTTGTGACAAATACGGCTAAGGTAATTTATGCCTGGAATAAGAAAATTCTTAGTTTTTCGAAAAAATCAAAGTATTGTAAACAGGAAGTTTATAAAAATGACCAGATGATCGATATTTATATCAACACGAAATGTTGACTACTTGGTAATTTACTAACAGGAAATAACTATGGCAATAAGAATTCATAAAAAAAACCCGGTATTATGTATCTTTTGTAGACGAAACGCGGGTCTGGCGTAAATGATAAAATAATCCTGATATCTATGATTAGTTTATTTACACTGATGATATATTTGTATAAAATAAGCCTTTTTAAAAGCCTATTTTTGGTCCAACCTTGTGTTTAAAAAGAATAAAAACGAAACAAACTAATTCCGATGCAAATTCAAATTAAAAGTACGTTAAACTTGGTTTTGTAGCTATTTGAACCTCTCACTTGTATGACCGTCTCAAAAACAATTCCAGGATATTTAAAACGATGCATGAACAATACAAACAGACTTAATAGGACAAATGTCAAAAATAGGGCTTCAGCAGCCAACAATGTGTTATAAACTATATGATGGATACAAACACTACGTTATATATTCAATGTATCTCTTTTTAAAAAAATTCAATCAATCCCAACATTTCATGTCAATATGATTGTTCACCATGACCCTAGCATTTTGAGCATAATCTATGTATGATTAATCGCACTCATGTGTAAATATAAAAATTTATAATAATAGTTCCTCCGCCATAAAAAAACAAATTCAATAATTTATTTGGTTATGAATGTTTATTTTTCCCTTCGTTTTCAAACTTCCCCAAAAACTTCCAGTGAAAGATCAAAACTTAAAATTCCCACAACATTGGAATAATGCAATACTATTAGATACTGATGCTAAATTATTTAGAATGAAAGAAAACTTCCTACTATGTGTTTTATCATACAAACCATTTTGAACATTTATACAGGTAATGCCTTAAGAAAAGAAATAAAAAAAATATTAAAAATACCAATCATTGGAGAAAATTGCTGACCGTAAGAGATTGATCCTCGTTCCGTATCTGCAACTATATCAATATTTTCATTCCGGTATATCGTCTGTTTATCTGGTGCAGGTAGTGAGGCTCTATTTTCAGCTTTATTTGTTACAGAACCTAATTTATACAGTTGAGGTATCTACAATTAGAATATTATTTACAACAACTGGGTCGATGCCACTGCTGGTGGAGATTTATTTCCCGAGGGTATCGCAAACCCAGTAGTAAGCACTTCTGTGTTGACTTGAGTTATCCTTCATATGTTCATAATTATAAATTTAATGTAAACAAAATAAGAAATTTTAGAAATACTAAGGCTTTTCTACCTCAGGAATAGATAACCATAGCTGTATCTGTGACTTTTAGGAATTTTGGTCGTCAATGCTCTTCAACTGCGTACTTTATTTGGGCTTTTAGACATTTTTTTTATTCGAGCATCAATGATGAGTATTTTATAAAAGAAACGCGCGTCTGGCGTAAATATAACTTTTTAATCCTGGTACTGATGATGAGTTAAACTCCATGTACCTTGACTGTCCCTTTGGTAACTTTCGTCCCTCTTTTGTAAACATACATAAACAAGTCTCGGTAATTCAAATTCCATGAACAAATATCCGCATAAACTTGAATGAACATAAAAAACAATTTTTTATAAGATTAAAATTGTAAAACATATACCACAAATAGAATGTTTTCATTTATAGTTATGCCGAATTACATCCAGAAATCCCTTATTGTAAATTTAACAAGAAATAAAAAGAATACCACAAATATAATAGAAAATCACAATAAGGATAACACCTGTCACAACCAAGTCCTGGATCCTATTTTTGTATCTTTTCAGACACAATATTTAACTAAAAGATGTGGTATGATTGATAATGAGACACCTCTGCACCAGAGTCTCAAAAATGAAATGAAATAAAAGGAAACCTCAAAATCACATAATTCATAGTCAGCCATTAATATAAAAATGTAAATAATTCAAATCAAACAAACTAACACTCTTACTAGATTGAGAAATAATGTACGAAACAAATATGGTATACAGCAACGTACGACAACGACTTGGGACAGTCACATACGGAATTTACCGAATTTTAAAATGTGTTCGTTTTAAAACCTCTTCAAACCTAGACAAAAGCGTAACAGAAAAACAAACAGTAAACATCGATTAAAAAGGGCTTACTTTTTAATTTTTTCGTGAAAAAAACAATATAAGTACAACTTGTGACGTCATAATGAAACTAAGAAACGTAAAATTTTCAACAAATTGGTTTATTTCCTAGCTAGTCAATGTATAATTTATCATGATATTGGTCGATAAATCCGAATTTGAAATTTACGCTAACAAAGTGGGCGATTTTAGGACCTTATCGAACATACTCTTTTAACAGACGATGACACTATTTTTAGCTGTAGTCTTAATACTTTTGCTACCGTCTGTCAAGTCAACACTTTCATTTAAAAACGATGCAATATACATATCAGCTAACTTACTGTTATTGCTTCTCTTTCTTTCAATAAATTTCCCGTTTGTATGTTACGATCAAGACCTTGTCCAATCTGACTTTTTTCTACATCTACATGCATACTGCAAGCTTTGCTCACTTGGGATATGGCAGAAGACGTTTCAACTAAGAAATAAAAATATAAATTACACTACATTAAAAATTCAGTATCAACTCATACATTGATAGTGTATGCTTTATTGCCTAAAGCTAGGATAGCCACTTTTCCTTACGCAGGTTGATATTTCTCCCTTGACCGATGTCACCGATACAAACTGCCCGTCACAAAAAGCAAACAGTTCTAGAAACCTGAATATCTCAATCCATTAATCAACGATATGGAATTCATTAGCATATATGTGCAGAAACTACGTATACTTGATATACTATGTACTGTTATTAACCAATTAAACGCACTATGTATGAAACTGGGCCTTTAATAGTTTTAAAAAAATTGCTCCTTTACAGACTTACAATTATTTAATACATGACCATTGTGAATACTCAGGGTTATTATCAAAACATATAGGACCATTATAAATTAACCGGGTTTTATGAAAAAACAGGGTCACTTTGAAGAAGAATAAAAACACGGGAAGTTATGAAAAAACAGGGCTATTATGGATATTCAATATCTTTTAATTCAAATACATTTCTAGAGTAATGAAAAATAGTAGTCATGCACATTCAATTTATCCACACTCCAAAAACAACTGTATTTGATTGGTTAAGTATTAACAATATGGTAAATAAAAGTGTTTGGAAATGAGTTCTCGTTCAGCAACAATGACCGCTGAGTGTGTAATATTACAATTTATTAAATGATATGATCAAATAAGCCCTAATACGGATAAATCAGCATGTGCAATACTGAAAACGTCCTACTGTCGATATAAATCAAGATTTAATATTGCTCTTCGAACAGGGCCAATACAGAAAAAAGCGGGAAAAAAGCCGTACAGGACGTTTACTTCCGGTTTTCAATTTTCTTACGCCATTACTTAACCTTGGAAGTATCGTTATGCATAAAAACATTTGTATAATATTTTTTAAATTTAAAATCATAAAATAAACAGGTTAAATGATGTGCAATGTTTTGTAACGTCTTAAAGTTTTGAAACGGAAAAAACAGGGCCAATACAGAAAAAAGCGGGAAAAAAGCCGTATTGGCCCACTTCCGGTTTTTAATTTTCTTATAATCATTTAATAAACGTGTTATGAACTGGCTGTTTCTGTATTGGCACTGGTAAAGATTCTCGGTCAGCTGTATTGGCCCTCGACCCTACTGGTCTCGAGGCCAATACAGCAAACCTTGAATCTATACCAGTGCCAATACAGAAACAACCAGTTAATAACACTATATTACATTGATGATTTCATTATATCTGTAAATAAGAAACTTCTCATATCCAGAAATCAACGCCACTTTGATTATTTGAATATAATACTAACGAAATCGGATACGGGTCACGGAAATTATGATAAAATGATAGGGTATTATGAAAAAATGTCTATTTTAAGATTAATTTAAGTGATAGACAGGTTTCCAGGGCAGAAAATAAATATTCACAGCAATTTACACCATTTAAACGAAACATAATGACTGTTGTTGCAAAAATCAAGGTTCCTGAGCTATTTTGAAATTCGAAGCAAGAGGCGTTTATTATTGCAATATAAAATACTGGCTAAGATTGCTGAAACGTCAAATTTGCAAACTTCGTGTTGAACATTGGCTGACAAGTTCATTAGAAAAACAGATTGCCGGTGTGAAATTTGTAGCTTGAATGTCCAAATAATAAGCAAGTCCAAACCTTGTAAGTGTAGTCGTTGAATTTTAGGTTCCCACGTAAACAATGGTAAAATGAACATGCCCCTATTTCAAGAAGAATAAACTTACGAAAAAGCGAAAAAATCACTAAATTCGCGTTCATCGTTTTTGATTTTGACCGCCTGCCAACTTCACGGAACTATCATAGTGATTATAAACAAGGACTCTGTGACGGGCAACTTATAATATCCGTGTTTTAAAGATTTAAATGATATCAAGCCAGTCCAGTTCAAACTATTATCACGTGGTACAAATCTCATTTACATATTATGAATATTAATCAAAAATGTGTTTTGAAGCCTGTTAATCCTAAAAAGTAAAATCACAAAAATACTGAACCCCGAGGAATATTTGAACCGGAAAGTCTGTATTTAAAGAAAAGATCAAAAGCTCAAACACATAAAACGAATGAACAATAACAGTCATATTCCTTAATTGGTACAGGCATATTCTTATGTAGGAAATGGTGGATTGAACCTGGTTTTATGGCGCTAAACATCGCACTCGTTCGGCAGTGGCATCATATTCCATTATATTACCAGCAATGGGTTAAAAAAAAAACAATAAATTAGGGGTACAGCAGTCAACATAACTGGTTTAAATAAGATGAATCAACTTTCTTATTTATCAAATTGTCTGAAGCAACTGCCTCATTTATATAACTTTCTAAGAAATTTATTGAGCTTTACCACTTATTATTTCTTCATTTGAATACAATTATTTTTATGTTGAGCTTTGGGTGATATGATGGATTTATCAGTTGTGTAAGAGATGAACTTGTACTGGTAAAATATGTCCGAGTGGGCACATATTACAAGTAATATTTTCAAATAACGGTACCGAGTTGTCAATCAAATTGTTCACTTGTCAATGAATTTAAAAACAAATGTTTGTTTTCTATCACGCGACTGCATTGTGAGTCACGTTGTATTTATAATTGCTAACACTGAACACTCCTCTTTCTATTGTTTGAACAGCACGAGGTGTTCAAATAAGCATAGAAGAGTAACGACTTATTTTAGAACAAACGGTTGCATAGTAGATTCCATTTAGACACATTTCGAGATATTAAAGGTATTAAGCCTATGGATAACACTTTTCATTTAGTTTCTTTTGCGTACGACAGGGTGTCGTCAAAGGAGTAGGTCAAGTAAGACCCCTTTTTGGCCCCAAAATATAGCAATTTTACAAAATTGTTGAAATGTAAACTTTTAGTTATTCATTGTACAGTAGAATGCTTCTGCTACATAAATATAGGCTGTTTTTGACAAAACAATGCACATATATCAGGTACTAGCACTATTAAGTCATGCTTAATTACTAAAAATCTTCATAATTTCAGCGTTTTAGTTAAATTTTAGACTGTTTTCGTGTGAAACGAAAGTGGCCGCATTCGTGTTCATTCTTAATATTAAACGGAAAGTTGTATTTTATGATAATAAATAACACATATAAAGATTGCGGATGAACATGGATGCGGCCACTTTCATTTTTGACGAAAACAGTCTAAAATTTAACTAAAACGCTAGATTTGTGAAGATTTCAGTAATTTAGCATGACTTAATAGTGCTAGTACCTGATATATGTGCATTGTTTTGTAGATTTTTCATATTTGAGCTTGAACCGGGTCATATTTAATGACAAAATCAGTTAAAATCTTTCACATAAACTAATTGATTCAAATGAAATAGACCCTTCAGTCTTTAAAAAGTGGTCAAAATCTTTCGTCAGATGAACCTGAAATTTGAGGCCAAAATCCGTCCTTACCGAACCTACTCCTTTGAAATTGCGTGTAAGATATCTGTTACATATCAAAAATATTTAATTGTTCAAAAATGACAAATGGATATATCTGTCTCTGTCATTTGAATGATCTAGGTATGACTGGTGCTCTGGCAATCAAAAGGGGTGTTTGAAAATACATATGTCTATAGTAAAAACATAGAAAATATTGTTATGCAAGAATACCCATCAGTGGAAGTTGCCGAGTGTAGGAGGTTGACCTTTGTTTATTTTCCCTATCCATTCTGTTTTCATTCAGGTTCATGTACAGCTGTTCTGATTTAGGTGGTAAGGTATCATGGTTTGCTATGCTGGTGAAAGATGTCTTTTTAAACAGCTGAGGTACCTTAAATTAAAGCATTTAACTCGGTAAACATTTTATGCAAACAAAACATAGATTTTTTCATCAAATTCCATGAATATATCGTAGGAAATTTTAAGAAAGCTTGAAAATCAAATTTGAGATTGCTGTTTTGTAAAAAAGAAATCCTGTATAAGTTTACCTTGATCTTTTTCTCAATATTGACGCAGATGGACGACTTAACTTGAAAATCTATGATAAACGGGATGATTTCAACTTCCCAATTATCAATTTCCAAATTCTCAGCAGTAACATACCCTCTGACCCTTCGTATGGTGATTACATATCACAATTATACGTTATTCTCGCAGAAACTGCTCCAACAAAGTTATGAGGAGGACAGATTAAAATTGACATTCCGTAAATTTTATGGACACCATCACGACTTGGTTGATCCATACGATGTGTCTTTGTCCAAACTAGGTAAGGACATTTTTACCACATTGTAGATTGTGGTTTGTCATTACGTCGTCTAATCTTTTAATTACCCAACGTGACTTATTCCCGATTATGACTGTTTTGCTGAGTGCGAATTCGCATTACTATAAGACGTGTTACAGTACTTATCTATCCAACATTCGTGTATTAAGTTCAATGTGTCTTTGACCAAACTAGCTAAGGACAAGTTTACCACAAAGTAGATTGTGGTTTGTTATTCTCATCGCATTTGGTCAAATGTGTTAACGTTTTTTTATTATATTTATGTGCTATGGTAATACCCGCGTCACACTGTCCCGATTTTTATATACGATGATCACCCGAATGCGAAAATTGTAAGTTTGTACGAAGTTGGTTCCGATCTCGCTAAAATACAAAAAAGTGACTGAAGCAAGAACGATGAATAACGAAGTCTATACGATGGTGCCGAAATTATATACGATAGCAAAAGATGAACATACGAAGGTTAACCGAAGACGGGTACTTACGCTTCATATCTCAACCAAAGCCTACACGATTGATCACGAGGGCTACACGATGGATAACGAAGGCTACACGATGGATAACGATGATGGCACGATGACCATACGATGTATTTGTATCTGATATAATTACAGTTGTAATAAGCATTGAGTATAAGGTTCATCAAATTTGCTGAGGTCGTTAGTTTTTCTCGTTTGAACAGTTTTAAATTGTCATTTCGGGGCCCGGCTGACTAGGCGATGTGGGCTTTGCTTATTGTTGAAGGCCGGACGGTGACCTTTATTTTATATTTCTGTGTCATTTAGTCTCATGTGAAAAGTTGTCTTTGGTAATCATACATGATCTTTTTTATATTAAGTTAAAAAACACAAACCGTTAAGTCAGTATTTTTCCCATTTATATAGGGTATATCAGGGAAAATGAGGCAACCAAAATTCATACTTGACCTATATTTTGTGATATAATCACATGTATAAGCTTCATACCATTTTTTAAGGCTAATTACAGTTAAAGAAAGACTATAAAAAAAAATCAGCAGTTTTTCCATTGCCAAAGGGGCATAACTCTAGCACAGTAAAAGTTACGCAATCCAAAACCCAGCTTGATCTGGGTTATGTTGAAGTAGGGTGCCCAATCAACAAATTTTATCGATTTGCCTTAACGGAATAACATACGGCTATATTTCATATCCTTGTAAAGAGGAGAACAAGCCTCATCGAAATAGCGTTGTCGCCGTTGTCTGGCGTGGTCACGTTTTTTTTTAATCAGGGTCAAAGGTCAAAGCAAAAACTCAAGAAAAATGCAAAGTCACATTTAGATAGCTAGTTTCTCCTACATATATGCAATTTAAGGAAAATAAAAACAACTAGTTTAGAGAAAAATATCTTTTGTATCTACATTTAGAACTTATTTTATATTTTTATTGCCAAAAATTAATTTAAATTGACTTTTTTGCATATAGGGTGCAAATTTGAAATTTTCGAATAGCTGTTCAATAACAGTGACCTTGACCTATTTCAATTTCTAAATTTGATTTTTTTGTATTAAATTCGCTACAAGTACGATCTAAAGATGTTTTTTAGATCTTAACTTTAATCATTTGTCGAAAAAAAATGTGATTTTCACGTCTTTTGATAGTAAGGTGTTCGTCAATTTCTAGGTAAAAATCAAATTTCTGCTATTGTGTGTTAAAGAGTATATATAAATAATTTGTTTCAAAATTAACATCACATTTGGTTGAATATAAAGCTCTGTGTATAGCTTTGCTTTACAGAAGTAAAATTTACTGCAAACAAAGAAAAAGGGGGAGGGGGAAAAGTTTTGAAAACAAAACAGGTATTAGAAACAGGCAAAGCACCCTAAATGACTAAATGAGCAACACTTGGCTATATTGTTTACAAGTATTCTAAAAATACAATAAGGGAGAGGGTTATGTTCAGCATTAATGTATTTTACAAACAATTGCAAACAAAATAGGCGTGAGAAACCAAAGGAACATTAAAAACTTATCAACTGAAGACAAGCAGACTTCAGCATGGCAAAAACACGAAAAAGAAAAATAAATGCAAATAGAAAATTATGATCGAGGCTAGTCTTACCTACATTCTATAGTATCATGTAGTTCACCGGCCAACGTCAAAGAACATATATATAAAAAAGATCTGGTATGATTGCCAATGAGACAACTATCCACAAAAGACCAAAATGACACAAACATTAACAACTATATGTCACCGTACGGCCTAGACCGATTAGACCGTTGGTTTTCCCGTTTGAACGGTTTACACTAAGAATTTTGGGGCTCGTTATAGCTTGTTGTTCGGTGTGAACCAAGGCTGCGTGTTGAAGGCCGTTCATTGACCTATAATGATTTACTTTTTTAAATTGTTATTTGCATGGAGAGTTGTCTCATTGGCACTCACACCACATCTTCCTATATTTATAAAGATGCGAAAATATTGATCGTGTATTCAAGTAATAGTGTCCGTTTGAAACCATAGCTCATGTGTATGCTGTATGGAGTGGATGTTTACAAGGAACGCATACAATTGGAACATCTGTATCTTGTGACTTTGTTATTAGCCTACCCTTGATTCCTTTCACACCTATCTCTTTGTCTACATAAATAGCATGCATATGTAAAATCATGCGAGTATCTACTTCAATAGGCGTACAAAATAATTCTAAAAACCTTAATACATTTGAAGTGCTAGCTAGAATTTGACTTTCTCGTGTTTCATAGTAACTGTTGATATACCATGATGCTGAACAATCGATTCCCCAAGAAATCTGATTAAGGCCTGCTGGATCTCACTGACTCAAAAAAACTTTTTCCAGGCAGGAATTTGACGACCTTCTATATGTTATGTCCTGAAACACTTTAACAGACGATCAAGACCTTCATTCAGCTTTAAAAAAAACTTCAGTTGTGTCTGCTAGTGTAAGATTTGTATCAAGAATGATGCTACAACATATTGTAATCATCAGTACGAAAATGGTCTAGGTCTGAAGCATCATGCAATAAACTCAAATATTTCCGTGCTCCCATAGCCTCGATAAAGCTTTTGTCTGTGCTTATTACTCGATTATTAATAAGCAATTCAGTAAAAGAACCTTGACATATAACACACTTATCCCATTGTATTTCATTCTTACTTCGCTTATGGTTTGATTAGCTTAGTTTAACAGGACTGTAAATGTGTGCCATATTTCGGGTCCGAAACGTGATCGAAGGATTCGATTTGTATATTACAATTATAACAAAACTATCAATAAAAAAAACAATTAAAGTTTTGAAAACTAACAAAAAATATTTCCAATTACAAAACAACGATCTTCAAACTAACTGGACTATTCCAAATATACAATTTGACCATACGACAAGCAAAAAATAGAAATGAAGTTAGTGAAAATTGTCCTAGTTAATGACCTGGTAGTGTAAGCTACAAAACGATTAACGGCACGAGAAAATGCGTGTTTGAAACAAGGCAGAATTATCACTAAATTTGTGTTTTTAATTTGCTATTTTCTTCTCACTGATTAACATTACACAAAAGATATTTGGCACACATATGAACCATGTGTTAATGATGTAATCAGAGAAAAAATTCCGTGAAAGTAACACGTAATAAATTTTCTTTTGTTCAAAATGTGGTAAATTTCAGCTAAAAAAATAGCCATACTAAAATCATGAAATACTTATTTTTAAATTATATAAATCTCTTCAGCTTTCATTATATGATAAATTTAATTTTTGAGCTAAATGATGAGTATCATTTGAACAAATAGCATAGAAAGCAATAATTTTATTTTTCGTGTTGAAGATGGTTTGTATGATGAGGTATCTGTGGGTACCCTAAGAAACCACAAATTTTTGAAAAACATGACCACGGGAGCATACGACGACATTCATGATTAAAAAGTATAATGATTTTCCAATCGTTTGCATATAAATATAGCCGTATGTTATCCGTTAACTTAAACTCGTTAACTAGACGTCTTTTTCGATACTGGGCACCCTACTATTGTAATAAGCATTATGTTTAGGTCTCATAACATTTGGTTTGGGCGAACTATTGTAAGAGAATGGAAACCAATGTTTGGACGTCATCTGATAGTTTTGACAATTAGTAGAGCTCAACATCCTGCTGTTGGTAGACTTTCTCTCTTTTTAATGATTTTCAAAATACTAGACATAACTTTCATTTTACCCCGTATGTTCTATTTAAGTCATTTTGGCCTTCTTGGTTGGTAGGCGAGGTAATCAGATTTTGTTTAAATAAGATACCCTAATAATGTTTAAAATGAAACCTTAAAAAATATACACATTTGTATACTGGACAAATTCAAAATCAGCGGACAAAAATAAAGGCGGACCAAGCAACGGACAAAAAGCAAAAACGTCGGACAAAAAGAAAATTGTCGGACAAAAGGCAAAACGTAGAAAAAGCAACGGACAAAAAGCAAAAGTGTCGGACAAAAAGCAAAAGTATCGGACAAAAAGCAACGGACAAAAAGCAAAAGTGTCGGACAAAAAGCAAAATGTTCACACAAAAAGCAAAGGCGGACCAAAAGCAAATTGCGGACAAAAAGCATCGTATCAGGTAGGTGTTGTTTGTTTTATGTTTTAATAACATTATACTTATTGAACATTTCTCCGCTAAGCACGCGGCATAAAGTAGTAAGAACAAACACTGGTCAGTTCGGAGTCAAATTAATATGTTCGGGTAAGGTGAAATGTTTTTGTGTGGACCCTTACTTTTTAAACTAGTAAATATCCGGCTAACCTTGTCGATCCAGTACAAATTTTTTTTTTATACATGTTGATTTACAATCGTATGAAGAACAGTCATTCATCATTATCATCATACAGGAGCAATGAATAAGTTAAGTTAACTTTCCGCTAAATAAATGAAGACCTCTACATAATCGATCTTGATATAAAGGATACAACAAAAACCGTTAAATCTGCTTTTAAAATATCTTGAATTAAATATTTTTCTTTTTCAAATGAACAGTTGAATTTTAAGTATGTACGTAGTTTATCGTTTTTCATGATCAACTCGTGTCTTGAATTTCCCCACGTGTTTTTTGTAAAATTTTGAAAAGTGCGTTTTTAGTTTACCATTAAAAGTATGGGGCTTGTATCTATTTAAATCAGATTTTGAATTGTCATTATTGACAATGTTTGACACATCTAGAAAATGGTGTGTACCAAGTGTTAATCCCATGATAATTTAACATTTTATTTTCTATGTAAACACTTTATAATGAGTTATCAGACTTTTCTAACCAAACTCAATATTCAATTGTATGAGAAACTAGAGGCATGTGTCGCTCACCTTGGTATATGTGAATTAAATGTTAAACAAAGGAAGCAGACAGTTCATGACAAAATTGTGTTTAGGTGATTGTGATGTGTTTGTACATCCTACTTTACTGAACATTCTTGCTGTTTACAATTATCTCTATCTATAATGAGCATGTCCATGTAGTTTCAGTGGAAAATGTTAGTAAAAGTTTACAAATTTTATGAAAATTGTTAAAAATTGATTATAAAGGGCAATAACTTCTTAGGGGGTCAATTGACCATTTTGGTCATTTTGACTTATTTTTAAGTCTTAAATTGCTGTACCTTATTGCTGTTTACAGTTTATCTCTATCTATAATAATAATCAAGATAATAACCCAAAACAGCAAAATTTCCTTAAAATTACCAATTTAGGGGCAGCACCCTAACAACGAGTTGTCCCAATCATCTTAAAATTTCAGGGCAGATAGATCTTGACCAGATAAACAATTTTACCCCTTGTCAGATTTGCTCTAAATGCTTTGGTTTTTGAGTAATAACCAAAAACTGCATTTAACCTCCATGTTCTATTTTTAGCCGTGGCGGCCATCTTGGATGGTTGGCCGAGTCAAAAAACACAAACTTTAAACTAGATACATCAATGATGATTATGGCCAAGTTTGGATTAATTTGGCTCGGTAGTTTCAGAGGAGAAGATTTTTGTAAAAGATCATGGATATTTACGAAAAATGGTTAAAAATTGACTATAAAGGGCAATAACTCCTAAAGGGGTCAACTGACCATTTTGGTCACGTTGACTTATTTGTAAATCCTACTTTGCTGAACATTATTGCTGTTTACAGTGTATCTCCATCTATAATAATATTCAAGATAATAACCAAAAAAAGTAAAATTTCCTTAAAATTACCAATTTAGGGGCAGCAACCCAACAATGGGTTGTCTGATTCATCTGAAAATTTCAGGGCAGATAGATCTTGACCTGATTACCAATTTTACCCCATGTCAGATTTGCTCTAAATTCTTTGGTTTTTGAGTTATAAGCCAAAAATTGCATTTTACCCCTATGTTCTATTTTTAGCCATGGCGGCCGTCTTGGATGGTTGGCCCAGTAGTTTCAGAGGAGAAGATTTTTGTAAAAGATCATGGATATTTACGAAAAAAGGTTAAAAATTTACTATAAAGGGCAATAACTCCTAAAGGGGTCAACTGACCATTTTGGTCATGTTGACTTATTTGTAAATCTTACTTTGCTGAACATTATTGCTGTTTACAGTTTATCTCCATCTATAATTAATATGCAAGATAATAACCAAAAACAGTAAAATTTCCTTAAAATTACCAATTTAAGGGCAGCAACCCAACAATGGGTAATCTGATTCATCTGAAAATTTCAGGGCAGATAGATCTTGACCTAATATACAATTTTACCCTGTGTCAGATTTGCTCTAAATTCTTTGGTTTTTGAGTTATAAGCCAAAAATTGCATTTTACCCCTATGTTCTATTTTTAGCCATGGCGGCCGTCTTGGATGGTTGGCCCAGTAGTTTCAGAGGAGAAGATTTTTGTAAAAGATCATGGATATTTACGAAAAAAGGTTAAAAATTTACTATAAAGGGCAATAACTCCTAAAGGGGTCAACTGACCATTTTGGTCATGTTGACTTATTTGTAAATCTTACTTTGCTGAACATTATTGCTGTTTACAGTTTATCTCCATCTATAATTAATATGCAAGATAATAACCAAAAACAGTAAAATTTCCTTAAAATTACCAATTTAAGGGCAGCAACCCAACAATGGGTAATCTGATTCATCTGAAAATTTCAGGGCAGATAGATCTTGACCTAATATACAATTTTACCTTGTGTCAGATTTGCTCTAAATGGTTTGGTTTTTGAGTTATAAGCCAAAAACTGCATTTTACCCCTATGTTCTATTTTTAGCCATGGCGGCCATCTTGGTTGGTTGGCCGGGTAAAAAAAAAACACAAATTTTAAACTAGATACATCAATGATGATTGTGGCCAAGTTTGGTTAAAGTTGGCCCAGTAGTTTCAGAGGAGAAGATTTTTGTAAAAGTTAACGCCGGACGACGGACGACGGACGCCAAGTGATGAGAAAAGCTCACTTGGCCCTTCGGGCCCGGTGAGCTAAAAAATAAGGGGGAAACGTCCTGGTTCGCTCATTAATGCAAAAGTTGAGCTATTTTTTTAACCCCTAGAATATTATTTGATAAATTTTGGTGCCTCTTTTCTATTGGGAAAACACTTGCTAAATTAACAAAGCAGCATACAACATCTGATTTTTCCTTTAAATTAATATGTTTCACCATATTTCAGAGAAATATAAGAAAATGGGTTTAATTTTATGGACAAATAAATGACTTGAAGTTGAAATTGATGATTGTAGTGAAAGTAAATCTTTTATAAGTTTTGAAAGGGGATTATTAATTTTTTTATAAAGATACAAGTTCGAGGTTTAAGACCAACAGAACGTGTTCGTAAATTTCGATACAATAAAAAAAAGAATTTGAACTATTTCGGGTGAGGAAATTTTTACTTACATACATTATTTAAATTTTCTATACCACCTTCAGGTACGCATATGTACATGTGTTCTACTGGAAACTGGATCTCTTAAATTTGTATCGTACACAACCAACACCACCTGAGTATTTATTTTCACAAACAATGTGTATTTCTTAATTTTGATTATTAGATGATGACTGAGTGTGAATTCTAATAACCGATGATGAATGCATATATAGAAATGTAAATCATATCAATGCACCCGGTCTTGATTTCAGACGATTCCCTTAGCCATTTATCTGTTATCTTAACTTTTGTCCTCCTTTTTTATTTATTCGACGTTGAAATCTATGCAAGTTATTAAATTTTTTGATGTGAACAAACACATGGATTCAAAACACTGATTAAAATAAGTCACATTAAGAATGTACTTAGATGAGGTTATAGAAATTAGTGTCAAATGTTCGGACACCTTTGTTTTTTTTCATGGTTAAATATTTTGCCCCATAACACTGATTTATCACCTATAGGTCATCGAACGGCCTTCAACAATGAGCAAAGCCCATACCACATAGTCAGCTATAAAAGGCCCTTTAAGACAATGTAAAACAATTCAAACTAAAAATTTCACGGCCTTATTTATATGAAAAAAATTAAAAACAAATATGTAACACATAAACAAACGACGAACACTAAAGTACAGGCTCCTGACTTGGGACTTAAGACTTTATAGCCCATAAAAGATCATTTGTCAAAATTTAAGCAGATTTTCGTACTTTTGATTTGAGACCCAAATAAACCCACCGCCAATATAAGGTATAAGTCCGAGTCAGCCTTTTCACGCCATATTCTATACATCAAATATCTTGATAAGGACCTATCAATAGTTGTATCTTATTTTGATCCTTTTTGATACTCTTCCAGCTCAAATTATCAATTTTTAATTCTTGATTTATTTAATTTTAACTTCGATCACCTAAGTACAGCCTTAAAGCATATAATCATATGAAAAATTAGAAATACATACTTAATTGAATGCAGGCGCCAAAACACATTTGTGTGACGTTCTGCGTCAAAGACGATCAAAACCAGAACACACAAGCCTTGTGTCTTATTTAATGAAATGCATCAACTTTTGAGCTGACAGAAGGCACATCATAAGAGTTCCCAATTACAGCTTACGGAGGGTGACCGGTAAACACAATAATTACAACTAACATTTCATCATGGATTGCTGCGGGCGCTAACAAATTTGATAAGAAAATAATCATATAAATTGCATTCCAACAATTTGTATTAGTGAAAAACATTAGATTTATTATTGTGAACGAATGGCACGCGGTTTTTTTTTTTAAATAACATTCATTATAAAGAATAATCAAAGAATTAAGGATGTGTTCTTCTGACGTTTTAGGTAAGTTGAAATCTCGTTCCAGAATCATTTCCAAAAAATGTAATACAAGAAGACAAAAGCAATATATTTGAAAAAAAATGTAAAAATCAAGCTTAATTCTATCACAAATTATGTATTTACAATAAGCAGTTTTTGAGTATTGAATATTTTAAGTTGTGTTACCAATCAAATAAAGGCAACAGTAGTATACTGCTGTTCTAAATTCATTAATCGCTTTAGGAAAAAAACAAATCTGGGTTACGAACTTAAACTGACAAAAACACATCAAAGTTAAAAGGAGAACTACGACACAACAGAAACACAACACTAAAATAACACAAACAGAAACGAACTATAATATAACAATGGCCATTGCAATCAAGTCAGTTTATTTAGCAAAAGTTTTAAGAAAGTTGGTAAGGGACAAAAGAAACGACTTTAGCAGAAACATGATCATCCCATATCCCTTTTTCTTTCCAACTTTCTCATGCATGTAAGTTTTCAATCATTTATGACTAAGAAGATAAAATATCATGGATTGTGTTCTAAATACAGAGAAAATCACTAATTTACAAACCGACAAAATTGTATATGTGGGACGAAAAAGCATCAAAATATGATAAAACTTACTTATATTATAAACACCTACCTATAGTATTTTTAAGATCAATCTGTTCAGGTTGATCCACCTCATCTTTATTTAAAGTATTTAAAAAGTTTAATTGTTGTTCTGTGATTTTTTACCATAATAGCTCAAAAATGGATAAAAAATTATGAAAACTGGAAAATTGTTCAAAATGTGGTACTTTCAAAGGGTCGTAGCAAACAACAAAAAAAAAGTGCTCCACCATGATTTGTTCTTCAATTATGTTTTTACACTCTTATAAACCTCAAAATCAGGTTAAGAAAAAAAGTTTAATTCTATAAATTTTGGCCTCTGCTGGTGGACTGTTAGTCCCCTAAGGTACCACAAGCCTAGTAGCCAGTACTTGTATTGGCAGGAAAATACGGGTTTTTTGTGTTATAAAAATTTGCTGTTACAAAATGTTAGAAATAATTATAAATTAGGGAATGTATCTCACTTATGCAAAGCTCTGATTTCTTTCACGGATTTGGCTATACTTTTTGGACCTTTTGGATTATAGCTCTTCACCTTTTATATAAGCTTTGGATTTCAAATATTTTGGCCACGATCATCACTGAAGAGAGATGTATTGTCGAAATGCGCATCTGGTGCAGGAAATTGGTACCGTTAATATTATTACTACCACTGGGTCGATGCCTCTGCTGGTGGACTGTTACTCCCCGAGGGTATCATCAGCCCAGCAGCCAGTAATGGCATGAGAATACGGATTTTTTTGTGTTATTAAAATTTGCTGTAGCAAAATGTTAGAAATTATTATAAATTAAGGATCCCTAAAGACAAGCTCCGATTCCTTTCACGAATTTGGTCATACTTTTTGGACCTTTTGGATTATAGCTCTACCCCTTTTAAATAAGCTTTGGACTTCTAATATTTTGGCCACGAGCAATACTAAAGAGACATGTTTTGTCAAAATGCGCATCTGGTGCAGGAATATTGCTACCCATAATATTATTAGAGCTGTACATCTTTAATGGACAAAAGTAGGTATTTGCTTGGCAAACTAGAGCTTTATCAATAACTTACGTGGTTAAATGCATAACCACGTGTAAAATTTTGAAGGAACATAACTTGCACTTATAAAAATGGTACAGTTTCAAAGTTAATTTTCGTGTGAACCAATTTTAATGGATGGAGGAAAACTTGCATATTCATGTATAATTCAATTCTTTGTTGTTCAAAAGTCTGAATATAATCATACAACAAATTTACAATTCGTTGAACGTTTAAATTCGTGGTTCCCTTGTCCCAATGAAATATACGAACATTGGTATTCAACGAATAATAAGGAATAACTGATGGAAAGCATTTGAACTATGTACGATTTTGTACTTTTTGTCGGGTGAATATCATCATTTCACATTATTCCAATATAAATCTTAATTAGCTTACTTTTCTTGCTTTTCTTTCTGTTCCCGAATATTCGTTCTGAACTGTATTGTCTACATTCTTACTGCTTTCTACATCTACAGACATACTGCAAGCTTTACTCTGTTGATATGCTTCCACTATCAATTAAAAAAATAAATAACAGTACATTTATTGGTTCAGTGTAACCAGTCGTCCGCACGTGGCAAGTGCATTTGACTCAAATCGTAATATAGTATAGGATCGAGTTTTCTTTTGACAGTATATTATTTTTGCCGAGCACTTCGACTCCAACCAATGCAAAATGCCCGCGACATAATAACCGTTAGTGCAGTAAGTGATGTTGAAATTAATTAGTCAATGACGTGACATTTATTTGAATACATTTCAGAAAATTCTGGGCTAATAGTTTACTAAAAAGAAATTACTATGGCAATAAGAATTCATAAAAAACACGTTATTATGTATCTTTTGTAGACGAAACGCGCGTCTGGCGTAAATAGAAAAATATACCGGGTATCTATGATTAGTTTATTTACACTGATGATTTTTTTGTATAAAATAAGCCTTTTTAAAAGCCTGTTTGTGGTCCAACCTTGTGTTTAAAAAGAAGAATAACGAAACAAACTAAAAGTCAAACGGTCAAGCACATCAATCGAATAGATAACAACTGTCACATTCTTGACTGGTACAGGCATATTCATATGTAGAAAAGGGTAGATTAAACATGGTTTTGTAGCTATTTGAACCTCGCACTAGTATGACATTATATTAAAAACGGCGCATGAAAAATACAAACAGACTTAAAAGGAAAAATGTCAAAAATAGGGCTTCAGCATCCAACAATGTGTTATAAACTATATGATGGATACAAACACTGATTTATATTTTCAATGTGTCTCTTTTAAAAAAAAATTCAATCAATTCCAATATTTCATGTCAATATGATTGTTCACCATGACCCAAGCATTTTGAGCATAATCTATGTACAATTAGTCGCACACATGTTTAAGACATAAACATTAATAATAATAGTTCCTCAGACATTAAAACATAAATTTCATAATTTATTTGGTTATGAATGTTTATTTTTCAATTGGTTTTTAAACTTCCCCAAAAACTACCAGTGAAAGATTAAAATTCAAAATTCCCACAAAATTTGAATATTGCAAGGCTTGTAGATACCATTGCTAAATTATTTAGAAAACTTCCTACTATGTGTTTTATCATACAAACAGTTTTGAACATTACAGATAATGCCTAAGAAAAAAAGAAAAAAAACTTAAGATAATATTAAAAATACCCATCATTGGAGAACATCGCTGACCATAAAAGATTGGTTCTCGTTCCTTGTCTGCAACTATTTCAATATTTTCATTCCGGTATATCTTCTGTTTATCTGGTGCAGGAAGTGAGGCTCTATTTGCGGCTACATTTGTTACAGTACCTACTTTATACACTCGAGGTAGCTACAATTAGAATATTATTTACAACCATTGGGTCGATGCCACTGCTGAGGGAGATTTATTTCCCGAGGGTATCTCAAACCCAGTAGTAAGCAGTTCTTTGTTGACCTAAGTTATCCTTGCTATGTTCATAATTATAAATTTACTGTAAACAAAATTAGAAATTTTAGAAATACTAAGGCTTTTATACCTTAGGAATAGATTACCTTAGCTGAAACTTTTAGGAATTTTGGGCCTCAATGCTATCAACTTCGTACTTTATTTGGGCTTTTAGACATTTTCTTTATTCGAGCATCAATGATGAGTATTCAATAGAAAAAAACGCGAGTCTGGCGTTTATACAGTTTTTTCTAATCCTGGTAACTATGATGAGTTTTTTTAAACTCCATGTACCTTGACTGTCCCTCTGGTAACTTTCGTCCCTCTTTTGTAAACATACATAAACAAGTTTCGGTAATTAAAATTCCATGAACACATATCCGCATAAACTAGAATAAACATAACAAACAAATTCCATAAGATTAAAATTGTTAAACATGTACAAAAAATAGGATGATTTCATTTAGATTAATGCCGAATTACATCCAGAAATCCCTTGTTGTAAATAACGGCAACAGTAGTATACCGCTGTTCAAAACTCATAAATCTATGGACAAAAAACAAAATCGGGGTAACAAACTAAAACCGAGGGAAACGCATTAAATATACGAGGAGAACAACGACACAACACCGAAACGCAACACACACAGAAACGGACGAAGCATCAGACAAATTCCCACAAGAATAACAAATATAACATTAAAAACAAATACATGAATTTGGGATAGACAAATACCGTGCCACGTCTTATCTTAACATCTCAAAAGTAAGAGAAAACAAACGACACAACGTTAAAATGCAAAACACACAGAAACAAACAATAATATAACAATGGCCATCTTCCTGACATGGTACAGGACATTTTTAAAGGGGAAATAAAAATGGTGGGTTGAACCTGGTTTTGTGGCATGCAAAACCTCGCACTTTAATAACGAAGTTAAAAATAACATTTAAATGACAACATAATATTACAGGACTACAATACAAATAAATAAGAGAACATATTAGACAAAGAAACACATGATTAATAGATAACAAAAAGCATCAGGTTTAAAATTCAATACGCCAAAATCGCGCCTCGTACACACAAGACTCACCAGTGACGCCCAGATATAAAAGATCGAAAGTGAAAAAAAGTAAAAGTACAAAGTTGTACAGCACTGAAGATCAAAAATTCAAAAAAGGCTGTGCTAAATACGGCGTTGTTTTTATGCTTGGGATAAAACATCCTTATTATTTAGAACAATTAATGCTATTGCAAACAGTAAATTTTATCAAATGAATATGAAAGAGATAAACATAATGAAACTGAAGTATAAACTAATTACAGAAAACTAAACCCGAATACAGAATGCTAAGACCAACACAGAATAGACACACCCAACTCAGCCCAGGCCTAATCAAACGCTATAAATCATAAAAATTACGTCACATACGATGGCGAAAAGGCACAAACATTACGCCAGATTTGTGTTTATGAAATTTAGAAACAGCGTGACGACACATGTGAAAAACTATAATGCAAAGGTAAGATAGACTAAGGATTGATTTAAGATTATATTAGAACTAAATACTGATATTACATTTAAACACAATGCATATTGCAATACTTATTAATAACAATTAACTATAATGTATATTTATGTCCAGTTTGTTATGAATCCAACTTAAAACGTAAATTATCGTACAAAATTAAATATAATTAATAAAGGCGGTGATTAATTTTTCTTTCCGTAATACCTAAATATAATAAAAAAAGACGTCAACACATTTGACAAAATCCAATGATAATTACAAATTACATTAAACTTTAAAAAACTAAATACATGAATTTGGGATAGACAAGTACCGTAACACGTCTTATAGTAATGCGAATTCACATTCAGCAAAACAGTCATAATCGGGAATAAGTCACGTTTGGTAATTAAAAGATTAGACGACATAATGACAAACCACAATCTACCATGTGGTAAAATTGTCCTTAGCTACTTTGGTTAAGGACACATCGTATGGATCCACCAATTCGTGATGGTGTCCATAAAATTTACGGAGTGTCAATTTTAATCTGTCCTCCTCATAACTTCGTTGGAGCAGTTTCTGCGTAAGGAGCACACTCCTGTATATGAAGTTAATAGGAAATTGATAACTGGGAAGATGAAATCGTCCCGTTTATCATAGATTTTGGTGTGTCCATCTACGTCAATTTTGAGGAAAAGATCAAGGTATGAAGCAGTCCTTCTAGAATCAGAAGTATCCTTAATTTTAAGTTCAGTGGGATACATGAGATGTAAGTATTGGCTGAAGTAAATTTAACAAGAAATAAAAAGAATACCACAACTATAACAGAAAATCTCAATAAGGATTACAATTGTCACAACCCAGTCCTGGTTCTTTTTCAGACACAATTTTTAACTAAAAGATGTGGTATGATTGATAACGAGACACCTCTGCACCAGAGCCCCCAAAAATGAAATGAAATAAAAGTAAACCTCAAAATCACATAAATCATAGTCAACCATAAATATGAAAATGTAAATAATTCAAACAAACAAACCAACGCTCATACTAGATTGAGAAATGATGTACGAAACAAATATGGTATACAGCAACATACGACAACGACTTGGGACAGTCACATACATAATTCACCGAATTTAAAAATGTGTTCGTTTTTAAACCTCTCCAAACCTAGACAATAGCGTAACAGAACAAATTTGAACAAACAGTAAAAATCGATTAAAAAGGGCTTACTTTTTCAGATCGAAACAAAGCAGACAAAGAGTAAAAAAACAAAAGCACAGAGCTAATGAAGCAATGAATTATACAACCAAACTACTCCAAAAGGGACCCTTAGTACATACTTCAAAGTAATCGTAGTATTTAACACCTAGTTTAAAGCAAATAACAACTTATAAAAAGAAATGTAATTAAAACTAACATCGCAATAAGTGCACAACTAACATCAAATTGATACAATGTTAAGACGTAGTAAACAGTCAAAGCAAAATCATTATCTTGTATCAACGGTCAGTTCTCTCACATGCAAAACAACTCTAACTGTAAACATAACCTAGTATAAAAAAGAAGATGTGGCATCATGACTGACAATGATACAACTCTCCACAAGAGCCAAAATGACGCATAAATTGAAAACTATATCGCGTGGTGTGTACGCATGATAAATGTTTTTTATGTTCTTCTTCGCTGTACTCATACGAACATAAAAATTGTCTTTATAATATATAAATAAAACAAAAAGCCATTTGGGATGAGAAATTTTACTAATCAGTTTCATAGAAATAAATTGTGACAACTCTGGTCATGTAAATCGTGGTCTCTGGATCTCCGAATAATGGTAGGAAATCTACAAGTATAAAAATTTTAAATCAGAAAAAGAGATAACTGCTATTACATATCATCAATGCAAAATATACGTGTCGATCTGATCAGTAAGTTTTTCTCGACAAGAGAAAAGGCGCGAAATCCAGATATATATGTGTGAAAACCGAATTACTGCGGATTAAAGCGTATGCGAATATTTATACGCCAAATTAAGAAATTAATTTATGTTCTTCTTCGCTGTACTCATACGAACATACAAATTGTCTTAATTATATATAAATAAAACAAAAAGCAATTTGGGATGAGAAATTGTACTGATCAGTTTCGACAAAAACAAAGGAAGGAAGGATGTTCTAATCCCATTATTATAATCCCAAATTTTGAGAAATTTTAAGTCTATTTTCTAATTTTTCTTTTATGTAACAATCTTTAGCCTTGTCTGTCTTCCATCTACCGTGAGCTTTCAAAAGCCTGTCGGGAACAGAATTACTAGCAGCTTCTGTAGCGCCCCCGCTCCTTAGACTATGTAAGCCAAATAAAGAACTATTCAGGCCTATTTCAGAAATCGCGTTTAAAATAATTTCCCTAGTTCGAGTGTAAGATAGAGGCCTATTCGTGCAAGCTAGTTTATTTTTATCAATAGATTTGAAGTATGAAAGAGCTCTGAAGATGTAATCTTCACTCCCAACTGGCAAACTTGCAACGCGAAAATATTTATGTAGCATAGCAACTGGACAAAGGTCTGTACCAGTTCTAGAGATCAAAATAGTGTTACCCTGTCGATATTTATCAAATTCAAATTCAAATATTTATTGCCATATAAACTAAAACATTAAGTTTGTGACATATAAAATAATAAACAATATAACTATACTGAACGGCTTTAGAAACGCAACACTTGTTTTGTTGATTTTTTTTACCAAATCATGTTTGATTCTCTTATAGCTTCTGTCCATGCTTATCATACTTCTTTCTCCTTAAAAAAAATCAAAATCTGACTTTCCTGTGCTTATTGTACATACCGAATTTTTAAGTCGCACGAATTTCTTAAAGCGAAATTTTGGACCCATGAAAGATTGTTTCAGGTTTTTTTGCTTTGTCAAACAGTTCTTTAAATCCTTTGCCTCACTTAATTCAGTTTAAAAATGTTGCATCCCCATTTTGCCAAGACTGAGAAATAAAAAAACTGAATTATCCTTTAAGAATACTGCAAACATGAAAACATAAACGTGCTGCAACCATACTTTATGACTTCAGAAACTCGTCTTACTCTCCTTCCGACAACGAAACAAGTAGACCAGATTTGTTTCTAGCCATCAATGAACAGATCAGCGTGTAGTGACCATGAAACGTCAACAGAATTTGAATACGCAACGTCATTTGCAAGACATGTTTACGGCCGCAACGTCAACTGCTAATCAAATTGCCGAGTGTCATTGAGTACAGATGCATGCCTTAAATGTTTCCCATAAACTGAATTACCAAAGAATCGACTGAGGGAAAACCTTTAAAGCCCTCAAGTTCCAACCGCATAATTACCAAAAGCAATTATTGGGTCGAACAAATGCAAAATCAGAAGTTGTAAAACAGAACATAAAACATGTCAGACAGTATTTGTTGACCTTTCCAACAATCATTTTGGCGTTTGTAACAGGCAGTCATCGCTTTTGACGGTGACACATTCATTCAAAAACAACACAAAAATAATCTAGTGTTGCGTTTCTAAAGCCGGTCAGTATATATTTCACATATATATATATATACACAATCATCCATTTACAGTAACTATTCCAGTGTCCCCTGTCCTCAGTTCTAATGACCTTTTGATGTAGGAACCCAATTTATTTACTTGTGATGGTGTTGATGGATTGAGTATAGAAATCAACTTTTCTTCATCAGATAAATCTTTAACAGAAAAATTAAAATCCAAGTTGTTAAAAAAGTTATTTCTTAGTTCCATATTTAATTTACAATCTAATATAAAATGTTTTTCGTTTTCTAATGTTTTACATTTAAGGCATAATCTCTGCTCTCTAGGAATATTTGTATGTCTGCCTTTTTCTATATTTAAATTATGGTCACTTATTCTTAGTTTTGTTATTAATTTTCTATAAGTAAAGTTTGATGTTCTTAAATAGTCTTCAAACATAAAGTTTGTTTAAGATTCTTATATAAATAAAGTTTACTTTTTTCATCTATGTTTTGCATCTAATCATGTATCAAATTTTCAAAGAAGTTTTTAGAGCTTGTTTTTATATAAACTTTAAATGAATTATTAATTTTTTTGTCTGAACTAGTATTTTGTTGAATTTGTGCTATATCTATATTAAGTTCACTTAAAATATTTTTAACATATGTAAACCAGGAGTATACTCCTTCCGAGTCTAAGTTTTTACTAAGCATGTAAGCTTCTTTCAAAAGAGGATTTAATTTACAGCATTCAAATCTCTTTAAATATAATAATGTTTGTGTTTTAATATTAAATTCTATAGGAAGTCTCCCCAATTCAGCTCTAGTTGCAAGATTAGATGCATTCTTTCTAGTTCCTAGTAAAAATTTACAAAATTGCAAGTGTAATTTTTCAATTGGACTTTTTTCTGCAAAATTTAAAATATCTACTTCCTTTCCAGAATTTAAAGCTCTGTTTTTTGCTCTAAAAAGAGATATATATGTGTCTAAATATGTAACTTCAGAGTTGTATATCATTATTGGTTTAATGAGGGAATCAAAGAGGTGGCATGCAACTTTGACTTTGACTTTGTGTAAGCTTTTAACCCAAATAATGCTTTTTTGGCTTTTTTAACAAGTTCTTTAGTGCTATGAGACATGTTGCCGTTGCATTTAATTAATAAGCCTAAAAATGAGTATTCTGATACATTATCAATGTTACTGTTTTTAAAATTCAAAAATGTTTTTTTCTAGTTTAGAGCATGTCCTATTAAATATCATAGATTTTGTCTTTTTAATATTCAATTCTATCTGCCATTTATCACAGTATAAAGCTAAATTATTTAGACTATTCTGTAGCCCTGTTTTAGTTTCTGAAAAAATTAACAAGTCATCTGCAAAAAGCAGGCAACTTAGTTTTGAGTCTATAATTTTTGAGGATAACACAAGTCATTATCAAAGACCTCTGTGATGTCATTAATGAATATATTAAATAAAGTAGGACTCAGTGAATCACCTTGTTTTACCCCTCTTGTAATATTAAACATATCAGTTACCATGTTTTTGTATTTAATTGAAGACCCAGTGTCATCATATTGATGTTTTATAATGTTAAAAAATTTCTTCCCTACCCCCATATTATAAAGTTTGTACAAAAGAGCATCTCTCCATACAGAGTCAAATGCCTTTCTTAAATCTACAAAACAAGCATAAAATTTCTTTTTGTTTTTATGTAAATACTTATTTATTAGAGATTTTAATATAAAAATGCTATCTGCAGTTCTATGGTTCTCTCTAAAACCAAATTGGCTGTTACTTAATTGTTCATCTATAATTTTAGTGAGCCTATTGTTTAGAGTTGCATTTAATATTTTTGCAAGACAATTAATCATAGAGACTCCTCTGTAGTTATTGGGATCATTTTTATCTCCAGATTTATGTTATGCGACTAAAAATGAGTTTCTCCATGTTTGAGGGTATTTCCCTGTTAACAGAATAAGATTAAATATTTTTACATAATTTTTAATCATAAATGGGTTAGAGTATTTTATAACTTCATTTATAATTCTATCAGGGCCAGCAACTTTCCCTAATTTTAGTCCATTTATAACTTTTTTTATTTCTGAGAAAATGAAAGGTTTATCTGTTTCTAAATTTTCTATAATATTATTTTCTATATTCTTAAGTTTATTTTCTATTTCCCTTTGGAAGGTGGTATTAATTTTAGTTGGATTTCCTTGATCTATAAAGTGCTTGATCAGTTTGTCTTCTTCTTTTAATATTTCAGGGATATCATCCGTTTCATCTGTTCTCTTTTTTATAAATGATTTTAGAATATTCCAATATTCTTTTGGACTTTTACCACTATTATCCGAAAGTGAAGCATCTATTTTTTCTTTATATTCTATTTTCTTTAGCTTTACCATCTTTTTAAGATTTTTGCAAAGAAGAAAATATTTTTGTTTTAAATGATTATTAATAGGGTTATTTTTTATTTTATTACCAATGGAATTAATCTCTCTTTTTGTTTCATAAATTACATTATCTGACCAAGGTTGTCTTTTCTTCTTTTTCTTTTTCTTTTTACTTCCAAAAAATTTCTTACATGCTATCTCAGAA
This sequence comes from Mytilus edulis, assembly GCA_019925275.1. Taxonomy (NCBI): domain Eukaryota; kingdom Metazoa; phylum Mollusca; class Bivalvia; order Mytilida; family Mytilidae; genus Mytilus; species Mytilus edulis. The sequence continues at coordinate 10,255,869 of CM034355.1, read as the reverse complement.
ATATTTTGCAAAATATGAGTAAGCTTTTCAACTGCTGCATCAACACCATCTTGAGTTTTATTAATATCAAGTATTTCCAGACTAATAATTTCTTCTCTGATATAATCAGTGGATAGAGCATTAATCACCAAGTTCTTTGATTGTTCTGTCCATTTATAAGTATTAATACTCTTCCATTTATTATTATCTAATTTAAACTCAGTGTTCTCATTAATTGAACATTTTAAAAATAAATCAATTTTGGCATGATCTGAAAGATATGTAAAGTCATTTGTCTTAAAATATTGAACTGAGGACAGGAGACTCTCACTCGCTAAAGCATAATCAGCAGTGCTAAAACCATTTTTAGACATATAAGTATAATAACCTAATGAGTCTCCTAATAACCTTCCGTTTACTATACGTAGCCTCGAGGACAAGCAGAGATCCAAAAGATTTTTACCATGTGTATTTAAAACTTTATCTTGGTTAATTCTCTTGTTTTCTATATCAATGGTATAGTCTGGTGGTAGTAAATCTGAACCATCAAAATTATTTATGTTTAAAGAATCATTTTTGATATAATCTGGTAATTCTCCTGTTCTGGAGTTTAAATCTCCTATAACCAATATCTTACCCCTACTAGATAGAGTGCTCAGTCTTACTTTTTTGAATGTTTATTTGTAGATGAGAATCGTTGAACTTTAAATCAGAAGATCGGATGTGTGCCAACTCATCGTATCTTAAAAACCAGGAAAACCCTAACAACATCATAGCACAGATTCTCAACCCTGGCAAATTGTCATTTTTGTCGAATGTTGCAATAATACTCTTCCAAATCGTAGGGGTGATGGGTTCTTTCCTTTTCAAAGGTTTAGATAGCAATCTTATACCACCTTCTAATACCATGTCTAGTAATTTGTCATTTAATATACTGTCATATAAATTCAGATCATGTTCCCACTTAATTGAATAGTATGCTGCTTTTAAAAAGGCAGTGGAAACTCCAGATTGTATCAAATAGTTAAGATAAAGAGCAACTGTACACACAGTGGTGGGCAAAAACGGTAGATTGTACTTTAAGCACCAGTATTTGAATCTTCTGAAATATCCTTTATATTTCTTCAAAGTATTTTCGCTTTTTGAAGCAGTTGCTACTGAACACAAAGAAACTGTTAGAGCTTCAAGGCAGGATTAGAAAAATGCCTTAAGGATTCCAATGTGAATGTTTGAATCTAAACTGAAAATAAATTTAAATGAAATTAATTTGATTTAAAAAATCATATAGCGAACCACTATATGTAAAAGAATTTATTTAAAATACTCTCAATTTTGATTTACAAGTATACTAACGGATTAAATGTGTTAAGATAAATTAGAAAAACATTTTAATTAAATGGCATTTTGAGAGTACCAAAATCACTGGTATTAAAGAGATAATGGTAACTGCAATTACGATTATCCCAATATGGCGACGGTAGATATAGGTAAAATCTTTACACTCATTTTTCTTACATGTAGCATGCTTTTGTCAATAGTTACTCAGCTGCAAGGTTTATCTATACCATTACATCATATTTGAATCGTAACGGTGCACTGGAATTGTCTAAGCGCTGTGAAAATAGCCGTTTAAAAATTCGGGATGATAATCGTAACTCTATGGTATTTTTCTTCTTTGATAATCGTAATTTTCTTAATCGGATAATAGTAACTGAAACATAATAATGTGTATTTCAGCATTTCAATGGTATTTTGTGTGTTAAAAATGTAATTTAATAGAAAAGTACGAATTATATGGCAAGCATGCAAATACAAAAATGTTCCTTGTTTAGTACCTTCAATATTTTTCTCTACAATATCTTCCATGCATATGTATGCAGCATATTTTTCATATACCGAGTATTTATGAATTTTTAATAAGTTTGTTTCTTATTTTGCGGAATATGGGTTATTCAATTATTCTCAATTTTGCAGTCATTCTTTGAATAAGTATTTCTTGTAAGAAAATTCAAAGCCCCATCAATTTTATTTCTTGATTTTCGGGCTTTTGGCCAAACTATAAAAGAACACAAATCCATGTTTGTCAATGAACTCCACGTTACTTAATTTCATAATACACAAAGAATCCCATGTAGGGCCAATCTTTCTCTAATCTTATTTAAGAATTGAATGCTTCTTTTTGTAAATTTATTGGGGTGTAAAAGCGTTGACCGAAGTACATTTTGTATGAAGCGCGGAAGCTAAAAATGTACGCACGGTCAACGCTTTTACAACCCTATAAAGTTACAAAAAGAAGCATTCAATACTTATAATTACATTTTTTAGCTAGGATTATAAAAACACGATTTTCATGAAGTTAAATTTTTAAATTCACCTGTGCACTTTATTGTGGGACCTCGTGTCATCATGAATGAAATGTTATTGTCTCATACAACTACTTACGGAATAACATGTGATGTGCAATTAGCCAATCAGAATAACGTATTAGAATGAAACATACATCTAATGTAATTATATAGCATTAAATGTTTTAAGGATGTCATATTATCATAATTCAAAATTAAATTTGATTTTTTTATAGTTTATATCTGAGATACTGACAGTGACAGTCATGAAGTAGCCAATATAAATAAGAAGATGTGGTATGTTTGCCAATGATGCAACTTTCCACAAGAGGCCGACAGGACTCATCATTAACAAATATAGGTCACCGTACGGTCTTCAACAATGAACAAAGCCCATACCGCATAGTCAGCTATAAAAGACTCCTAAATGACACTGTAAAACACTTTTCAAAGTTTTCCCTTGTTCATCATAGCTTTTTAGTTATGATATCATCCATGAAAAATGATCGAAGTGACATGAAAACTGTAGCCCCTCATTTCTCGTCAAACGGTTTTTGACGAATACTAAATGTCTTTCCTACTTCGTTATGGCATAATAGGGTATGTTCTAGAATTAAATCATCGGGGGCAGAAATAGCACATATAACCACCTGCAATAAATGAATTTAAACAATATTAACTATATTTACTATCTACTTCAGAAATTAATTTTTGTTTACTGTCTTAATCAGAAATCTGATATAAGGTGACACATGCGTGTCGTCTGACTATTATTATCATGTATCATAATTTCCATCGCTCATTCACATATTTTGTGGCTTACCTAGTGTTTGGAAATTTCTGTAAATTAACAAAGTTCGTGTTTTCCCATTTCCAAATTTCTTGAAGCTTGTTCACCCTTCCAATTGTATGATATACTAGTATGTAGCTGTTTTCATAAGAACTATTAATTATATATGCATAAAAAGAAATGTCATAAGATGTTGGTACGTTTCGTAAATAATTCATCGCCATAATTTCATAATATGCTATCAGATTTACGTTTTTAGTGTCAATATTAATAAAACAGTTTCCAGTTACGATTATCTTTTTTATTTTTAGATACATAATTACGATTATTTTTTTTTCCGAGTTACGATTATCATCCCGAATTTTTCAACGGCTATTTTCACAGCGCTTAGACAATTCCAGTGCACCGTTACGATTCAAATATGATGAAATGGTATAGATAAACCTTGCAGCTGAGTAACTATTGACAAATACATGCTACATTTAAGAAAAACGAGTGTAAAGATTTTACCTATATCTACCGTCGCCATATTGGGATAATCGTAATTGCAGTTACTATTATCTCTTTAATACCAGTGAAAATGGAATTATCTCCTTTGTAAAATTCAACAATACATGATAAAATACCTTGACGGCCGAAGGGGACATAACTCATGCGTGCTAGAGGCCCAAGCGGGACTTATCTCGAACACAATAAAACAGAATAATGCTCAAACGAGACTTTGGTGTATGTGTGCTAGATGCCCAATCGGGACTTATCTCTCCAAAATAAAACAATACAATGCCCAAACGGGACTTATGTTAATGTGATAAAGGGCCCAAACGTCACTTATCTCTTCATTAAAGAACAAATAAAGAATAAATCAATATAATGCCTAAGACGGGACTCATATATGCACACGAGAGAGCCCAATCGGGACTTATCTCTGAAATAGAATAGAATATAATAAATAAACCTTAGTTATGCCAAAACGGGACTTTGGTAAGTGCAAACGACGGTATAAACGATTCCATCTCTTATAAAATGCGTATTTAATGCATAACTCCAATTTTAAGTATGCTCAACAAGTGGGTGTCGCAAAATAATTTGTATATAACTACTATGCCAAAACAGGATTGTTTTGAAACTACTAGTATAACACCGACAAAAAATACAAATAAATTTAAAAAAAAAAAAATAGATGTTTAAGGTGGTATGGGAGTCTAAAATAAAAATGATAGAATTTGTTCATACTTTGTCAAAATGTAGTATCTATTGATATATGTTGAAATAAATAATGAAAATGATAGGTCACCGCGCATTTTCTCAAGCTACAGGACGCGACAAATTGAGACATTTTGTAAGGATTATACAGGAAAAAACACCATTTTGTGGTTAGAAACTAAACAAAATGATAGAATTGTTAAATACTTGAGAAGATAGCTTTCAGACAATGCTTTGAGAATTTCTAAAGAAAAGATAGGGTCACCGTGAGTTTTTCCCAGCTAAAATACAAAATAGGAAAATTCCATGTAGAATCCAACGTCAATGCACTATTTGAGAGTTACCTCCCGTTAAAATGGCAATTTAAAAAAAAATAGAAAACAAACAAAAATTATCATCATTTGCAAAAATATTAATATTTATAAGTTATATTCTTATAAATTGGTTCTTTAAAATGAAAATTCATATTAAATATCTGCATTCCTGCATCAAATTTTGCCAACATGATAGAAAATCTGGACCTTTGGTTCACTGTTTTTTACAATCCAAGATGGAGGAAGACACCCATACCACCTTAAATGGATTTTGAGTGAGATACTTACGGATTTAACTACAATCAATCTTTAATACGAGAACGATGAAAGTTAATGGAGAATGAATGAAAATGCTGTTTTTATCCGAACATTGACAAAAATATCCAGATGGTTTAACGTACTCTACAAAATCCTTTACAAAAGATTTGTCTTGGTTGTTCGATGATGACCACAATATAGGCCAAATACATGACGAGGTCCATTTCGGAACAACGATAGTACCCTTTCCTTTACAAATTAACATATGATTTAATGCTCTACCTACAAGGTGAACAGGGGGAACTAACCAACAGTTTTAAGTATTCCACGAAAACCCAAAAGCATCAACACCACTAGTATCTGGACACGGTAATTTGTGATTGTTAAAGTCGGCAAAAACATCACAATCGAACGGACCCCATAAAGAATTAAAATACTTGAAATACACATCATTCACATACAAGTCATTAAAGTCAACCAATTTACTGTAAAAATCTGCAGTAGTGTTAAGCTCACGGGGAACCCATTCTACTTCAAGGGATATGCAATTGCGAATACATAGATTTATAAAATTTTCAAAGCGATTTTTTGTAATTCTGATCTCATGCTCCCAGCCTGCACAATTTTAACTACATTTTGATTGTCCGTATAAATTTTCACCAAACGATTTTGAAAGTCGAGCAATAAGGAAAATAGGGTTATAAATACGTCCGAAAGTTCTCTGAATGTAGAGCTTTTCTTTGCCTCGTCGGGAGTCCACATTTTATGTAAAATTTTATTTGACGTTTCAACAGCAAACCCCGCACAAGCGAAACCACTTGCAATCAGTAAAGACAATTCTATCTGGCAAAAATGAAACGGGTGAGAGAGATTTCCTGGGAAGTGATGTGCAGTTATTCTTCCAAAAATTTAATTCAAAAATTGCTTCGTCGGTTAACTGAATGTGAAAATCCCAATAATCGCTAGCGGCGATAAGAATGAGCATATTACAGACATTATTCTGCAAATGTTTCCAAAACTGGGAATAAAAGAAATAATCTTGCCAGTAACTCGTGCTAATTGTCTAGCAGTTATATTATTGATATTGCTAAAAATATCGTCTATAGTAGATTTGAAACGCTCAATTTTATCTTCAGGTAACTCTAAATTAAAAGTGTCCAAATGCCAACGGAACCCAAGCCAAGTTAAAACTTTTGTGGGGTCCCAAATACTTTTTTCATGATTCAGGAAAAAACCTGCTGATAATATATCATGCTTTACGATCTTAGAAAGCTTCACACAATCCTCAAAAGAGGACCCCAGCCGTCATCTAAATATATGATCATTCGATAACCTTGTGATCTCCAGTGCTTAATAAGTGGCCTCAACACTTTAGAAAACCCGTTACCAGCTGTAGACAAACCAAACAGTAAACATCTAAAAACGAAATAACGGGGGCCGGTTGGGAAAACCCAACAAAAACCTAATAACTTTTGATGATCTTCGTGTATATTAATGTGATGATAACCACTCTTTAAATCAAATTTTATCAGAAATCCTGGATTTAATACAAATTGCAAAGCCTCAGTAACACCTTCGTATTTAAATTTTCTTTTTTCGTTAAACTTTAACGTGCCTCAAGTCCAAAATCAGTCTCTTTTTACCTGAGTCGTTAACTGACTCCGATAACGGATTAAAGATAAAAGGAATGTGATCTTTCACCTCACGAATCACACCTGTTGACAATAATTCTATAATTGACGACTCAACAAAAGATGTGTGTTTTATAGCTGATGCTGTTCTTTAAAAAAGCTGACGGTGGCAATTTGTAAAAAGGTATTAGGTATCCAAATTCGACAACATTAAGAACAAAATCATTAGCATTTAAAGTATATTTCCAAACATCTAAATTTCTCCGTAAATTATCTACTCTAAACGAGCTTGCTGAGGAGCACTCAAATTCAAAATCTTGATCGTGACTTATAAAAGGAGATGCATTGTACTTAACTGTTTCATCACTTTGCTCCTGAAGAACCACTGGTCTCGGCTGGTTGGAACCTACGTCTCTTTGGGCAGTGATAGGCCCAGTGACCCTCTCCATTGCAGTAGTAACACCTGTCTGTTGGTTAGTTTAAACATATTTATTTAGAGTGGATTGGGAAACAAGTTTTGCAACTTATATTAATCCCTTTTCACTTTGCGGGTGCGAGTGCTGCCTTGTAGCGGCATTAGCCTACTCTTTTTCGAAATCTACAAGGGTGTCTTTAACGTGCAAGAGATATGGCTCTCTCTTAACACGGGTCAGCCATTTATCGTCCCCTTCCGACGGACTATCATCGTTTCCTCAAGACCATACTCGCAAATGGTGTTAAGGGAGAGCCGAAATTTGAGTTCCTGAAATTTTCATCCCAAACGGGAATCGAACCAGGAACCTTTGTGTTAGTAGTCCGATGCACTAACCACTACACCACGGCTCTCTGTTGGTTGTGAACTGGTGAAGTACTCATTCTGGTTGTAGATACCGGTACGAGGTCCTGTGCGGGTTTGTGATCCTTGGGGAGCCGGGTATTTGTAGTTTAAAGATACTTCTCTTGTAGATGCTGATGAAGTTTTACGAAAAGGCTCATCTTGAGGAACTTGGAGACTCTCTGGTTCTGGAATATAAGGAGCAGGACGGGTGCTTACTTTGTTACGTCTCTTAGCTTTGGCCCGGTAGTCGGCTTGTCTTAACTTTGTTGCATCATCGGTCCCATCTGAACTAGGGTCGTCTATATATTCGTTCACTACGTCCCATCCGTACTTGTCGGCTATTCGAAGAAGCTTATTTCTTTCCTTTAGGGCCTTTATGCTCTTTTCTAGGTATTGAATGGCTAAAGCTGGGGAATCTTTCTCTATGAATTTGAGGGTCTTTTCAAGTTCTGTTAATCGTTCTCCGTTAAAACTAAACTGCTTTTCATTACCGTCGTACCTGAATTTAGGAGTCTGTTTTACCGGAGGCACACTTTCAGCTTCTTGAGCACCAATTCTCGTGTCAATCTCCTTGAATAGCTCTTCTTTGTGCATTTTCAATGTCAAATCAAGGCTCTGGGTAAACAGCGATAAGGCATCCTCAGGTGAAAATCGAGTAGACCCTTCACGTTCTTCACTGCGTTGAATTCGTATAGGCGATTCCGGTTCAGGTTCACTCATATTACCAAGGTCAGTATACGTGTCGATCTGATCAGTAAGTTTTTCTCGACAAGAGAAAAGGCGCGAAATCAAGATATATATGTGTGAAAACCGAATTACTGCGGATTAAAGCGTATGCGAATATTTATACGCCAAATTAAGAAATGAATGTCTTCATTCATTAGTGAATTTCAAATACAAAAAAGTTAAAAGAAGTTGAAGATGACACGTACTGTATTTAGCTGTAATGCATTTGTTACCGTCAGTCAACACTATCATTTAAAACCATTGTAATACACATTTCCGCTAACTTACTGGTATTGCTTCTTTGTCTCTCAATAAATTTCCTGTTTGTATGTCATAATCAAGACCTTGTCCAATCTGACAGTTTTCTACACCTACAGGCATTCTGCAAGCGTTACTCTCTTTTGATAGGGCAGAAGACGTTTTAACTATGAAATAGAAATAAAAATAATACTACATTAACAGTATACATTTCAGCTAACTAACTGTTATTGCTTCTCTTTCTTTTAATACATTTCCCGTTTGTATGTCATTATCAAGATATTTTCCAATCTGCATGACTATTGTCTACACCTACAGGCATACTGCAAGCGTTACTCTCTTGTGATATGGCAGAAGACGTTTTAACTGTGAAATAGAAATATAAATTACACTACATTTACTAGTTCAGTATTAGCCCATTAATTGATAATGCATTCGTTATTCCCTACAGCTAGGATCGCAACTTTTCCTGCCGCAGGTTGTTATGTCTGTGACATACTGGCTCTTCCACCGATACAAACAGCCCGCCACAAATAGCAAAACAGTTCCAGAAACCCGAATATATCAATCCATTATAAATGATATAGAATTCATTAGCATATATATGTGCAGAAACTACTTGATATAGTATGTACTGTTATTAACCAGTTAAACTAGGACTTTAATAGTTTAAACCAAATTGCTGCTTTACCGACTAACAATTCTTTAAGACATGGTAATTGTGAATACACACGGTCATTATCAAAACATATAGGACCATTTTAAATTAACAGGGCCTTATGAAATAACAGGTTCATTTTGAAAAAGAAAAAAAAACTGGGTAGTTATGGGGAAACAGCGGTCCACATGTCTAGTGCAAATAAGATAAATCTTCTTCTTAATTTATCAAATTGTCTGACGCATTTGCCTCATTCATATAACTTTCTATGAAATATATTGAGAATACATATATTTTTATGTTGAGCTTTTGGTAATATGACGGATGTATAAGTTGTGTAAGAGATAAACTTATACTGGTAGAATATGTCCGAGTGGGCACATATTACAAGTAATATTTCGAAATAACGGTACCTAATTATTTCTTTATTTGAAAACATTTATTTTTATGTTGAGCTTTCGGTAATATGACAGATTTATAAGTTGTGAAAGAGATAAACTTGTATTGGTAAAATATGTCCGAGTGGGCACATATTACAAGTAACATTTCCAAAAAACGGTACCTGGTTGTCAATCAAACTGTTCACTTGTTAACAAATGTTTGTTTTTAATTACGCGACTGTATTTTGAGTCACGTTGTATTTGTCATTGCTAACACTGAACACTCCTATTTCAATTGTTTGCACAGTGTTAGGTACTCAAATAAGCAAAGAAGAGTAACGTCTCACTTTAGAATAGACAGTTTCATAGTAGATTCTATCCAGACACATTATGAGATATTAAATGTAGTAGGTTTATGGATTAAACATTGAAAAAAGTAAAATCACAAAAATACTGAACTCAGAGGAAAATCAATTTGGAAAGTCCATAATCACATGGCAAAATCAAAAAACAAAACGCATCAAAAACGAATGGACAAGAACTGTCATATTCCTGACTTGGTACAGGCATTTTCAAATGTAGAAAATGGTGGATTAAACCCGGTTCTATAGCGCCAACCCTCTCACTCCAACAACAGTCTCATCAAATTCCGTTACATTTACATGATGCGTTAAATAAACAGTCACAATCAACAAAATAGTCAAAACATGGGAACATCAGTCATCATCGTATAACAATTTAACAGGACACAACAACATCTACTATCTAGTGAATTTAGTTTCTATTGCATACGACAGGCTGTCGGCAAATTTGAAATTGCGTTTAAGATGTCTGTTATATTTCCAATCTCGGCCTCTTATAGCTGACTATGGGGAATTGGCTTTGTTCATTGTTAAAGTCCGTACGATGACCTATAATCTGTGTCATTTTGGTCTTTTGTGGACAGTTGTCTCATTGACAATCATACCCCATCTTCTTTTTTATATTTATTGTTCAAAAGTGACAAATGGATATATCTGTTTCTGTCATTTGAGTGATTTAGGTATGACTAGTGCTCTGGCAACCAGAAAGGAGTGTTTAAAAATAAATATTCTTTTGTCTATAGTAAAAACATAGAAAAAAAATTGTTATGCAAGAATACCAATCAGTGGAAGTTGCCGACTGCAGGAGGTTAGGCTTTGTGTTTTTTTCCCAACCATTCTGTTTTCATTCAGGTTCATATACAGCTGTTCTGATTTAGGTGGTAAGGTATCATGGTCTGCTATGCGGATGGAAGATGTCTCTTTAAGCAGCTGAGGGACCTTGAATTAAAGCATTTAACTCGGTAAAGATAATATTGTTCATTCAAATTTCATGAATATATCGAAGGAAATTCTAAATCAGAGGAGTAGGTTCAGTTAGACCCCTTTTTGCCCCAAAATATAGGGGTTTTACAAAATTATGAAATTGCATTTTTTTAGCTATTTTTTGGAAAGTAGAATGCTTCTGCTACATAAATAAAGGCTGTTTTTTTTACTTGACAATACAATGTACAGGTACATATATCGAGTACTAGCATCATTAAGTCATGCTTAAATTACTGCAATCTTCACAATTTTTGCATTTTAGTTAAATTTTAGACGGTTTCTGTCTTAAATGAAAGTGATCGCATTCGTTCATAATAATAAAACGTAAGCTGTATTTGTTGATAATATATTACATATATAAAGGTTGAGGATGAAAACGGATGTGGCCACTTTCATTTTTGACAAAAACTATCTAAAAAGAGACGTCTTTGTCATATTTGAGATATTTTTTCATCATATTAAAGCTGAAATCGGGGCATTTTTAATGAATGAATGAGTTAAAATCTTTCACAAAAACTACTCAAATCAATTGGAATAGACACTCAAGTCTTTAAAAAGTGTCCAAATTCTTTGCTTATCCAACTATAGCAGTCATCACGTGACTTTGGTGACCTCACATATCACCCGTATCAAGCCCAAGTAAAATGTATAGAAATGCATAGGAGCTTTTCTGTAATCGATGAAATACATTACTTTAAGTTCATGATACAAAAAGTGTTGGAATATATATATTTATTTAGAAATACAAATATGCCTTTTAGAAAAGTATAAATTTTGATCTTCTCCCTTCCAAATGCTTTTGAAAATTTGTCATATTTGCTTCGATAGTTCACACTGTTAAATCATAAAACTACGATAAATATTGGATTTTCTGCTGAGTTTAACCTTAAATTGCGATTTAAACAAAATAGATGGAATAATTGTGGGAATATGTACTTACTATAATAATCATAAATATTTGAAATATCGTATATGGAATAGTTTTATTTTCTATTATGTCCCTTCCAAATTGATTTGAAAAAAGCTATTTTCAGAAAATCTGGTATTATTTTTCAAGATGGCGACCACATTGACAGCGTGGGCGACATGGTAAAAATATAATTTGTAAGATTTTTACAATGAAAATCTTATAACAGTTGGATGCTCGCGTTTTCAGTCATTGTCTTACCTTAAAGCAACATATAATCGAACATTGGTTCCCTTCGATTACGCTTAAACATGCTGTTATTATTTTTAGAAAATTTTGGAAAATGGCGAAAAAATAATTTTCAAACGTAGAGGATGTTCGACACTTATTTTGTCCATGCACATACTTCATTTTAATTTTACTGTTTATTGCAATTAAATATGACACGTTATTGTAACTATAATAATAGCCTTTGACATAGCTAGATTAAGGAGATATTGATTAAGTCATAACATCAACGTGATCAACAAACATGGCACCTAATCACGATGTATGTTTTGACAATACCTATGTAGATGTAAGTTTTGACAATACCTTTGCAGATTAGTGTTGTCCGATTATCAATAAAATTCATTGCGATATTATTCTATATTTATAAAAAGAAGTCATCGAATGGATATAAACCGAGGTGATATAAATATATTTTTTCAATTCTCTTTAAATCATTCATCAGGTAACCAGTAAATTTTACATAATCCTAATTGAACCAGTAACATGCAGAGTTATCGAACGTTATTATGACTGTGATAGTTGCATATAATTAGATGAACCTGAAATTTGAGGCCAAAATCGGCCCTTACCAGACCTATTCCTTCGATATTGCTGTTTTATCAAGCAAATTTCCTGTATAATTTTAAAGATTAGTAAAATAATAAAACTTTTAAGACAATTACAGGGATGAATTTGTGAATGATTTAAAAAAAATGAATTACATATATGCTGAGGTAATGCAAAAAATGCCGAATTCGGACCATGACACCCCCTATCTTTCTATCTCTAAGTATTGAGCGAATAATAGATATTTGTTTTGCTTTAGAATAAAACTCAACAATAGTTTCACTTACTAGGGGTATCGTTGCTCTTAAAAACTAACATGTAACATAAGTAATTAGATAGTAGCGGACGTCAAACTGCCCTAAATAACTTGTGTCATTTAAAGTACTGGTTGGAAAGTTGCCACCGTTTAATCAAATTTAATAGTAGTCAGTACTTTAGAAAGATGTTTATTCGAACATTTTGAAGACCCAGCAATATATCGCTCTTTATATGGAGTTTTGTGTGATTTAGGTATCCAGTATAATGAGGGCAAGTTTTCTTCGTTTTCTTTGATGTTGATACCAAAAGAAAGAAGTACAGATTGATGATTTTGTAAAATTTCATCCTTGGTAAATGATGTTAAAGAATATGTAGGGTTACCAGTAGTTTTATCAATTCCAAGCTCTGTAGTGAGACATTGCAAATGTTTTTTACATATGAAGTCAATATTATTGGAGGTTTTATCTGCTGGAACAACGACATATTTGTCATACAAAGAGGATTAAAGCATCCACAACCTCCGGATTCTTGAAAGGGTTAGAAACTCTAGTACTCATATTACATCGTAGTTTTTGAATGCGCCTCTGAATGCATGATCGAATAGCTTTGATCCATTCAGACAAAGTGTCCAGTTCGGATTCGTCTGGTTCGCGCTTTACCCATTTTCTTGCATAGTCCTCAACTGCATCCATCAGTAACTTGAAATTCTTTTTCCAGTTGATGGGCTGGGGGAGTCTAATGTAGACGAAACGCGCGTTTGGCGTACTAAATTATAATCCTGGTACCTTTAATAACTACTTACACCACTGGGTCGATGCCACTGCTGGTGGACTTTTCGTGCCCGAGGGTATCACCAGCCCAGTAGTAAACACTTCGGTATTGACATGAATGTTAATAATGTGGTCATTTTTATAAATTTCCTGTTTACAAAACTTTGAATTTTTCGAAAAACTAAGGTTTTCTCATCCCAGGCATAGATTACCTTAGCCGTATTCGGCACAACTTTTTGATTTTAGATCCTCAATGCTCTTCAACTTTGTACTTGTTTGGCTTTATAGATATTTTAATTTGAGCGTCACTGATGAGTCTTATGTAGACGAAACGCGCGTCTGGCGTACTAATTTATAATCCTGGCACCTTTGATAACTTATTATATGAAAGTTTCCAATTTCTAAAGGCAAATCAGGAATAAATTTAATTTCATACATAGATTAGCATTAAAGGCAATGGGAGATTTTTGACTGAATTTACCCTTACAATGGCTTCCATTTTACGATTGTGAGAATGAACCGGCGTAATTGGGACAATTTTGACGAAGTACAATCCCGACTATAAATAGATGATAACCTCTATTAAATCGAACTTGAAATAAAGGTAACAACAAAAAACGTTAAGTCTGCTTTTAAAATATCTTGAATTACAGCTAGAGATTGATGTTGATTGGTTGCGAACAAAACTTTACGACAAAAGAGATGATTTCAGCTTCCTAATTATGAACGGTCCATTTGCAGGTTTAGAAATGTAAGCAGCATCTGCATATAAAGTATATATCTCTCATTTGTTTTAACACAATAGACTTGAACATTCGTTATGGAAATCGTCTTTACACTAACCCGTTCTCCTTTTTGACGAATGTGACCTACCGGAAGATACTTGTACTTTCATAAGCAACCTGACGATAGCATTAGGAGCTTGATATGCTTAACATACTCCCCAGAAATTTGTTGGGGATCATGTTTTTAGGTTTCTTTGCAATTTTAGAGGAAGATCGATATTTAAAATCATTCAGAAATTCTATAAAATCCACATATAACGCAGGTAAACAGTTTCACAGTATTTCAGAAGACCTTCTATCACAGCGGACATAATAATTGTATAACATGCGGACGAGTTGACATGTACCAGTTTTTCTTATGGAATTTTATGGAGCTTAATAGGTATTCATGCGGACGAGTTGACATGTACCAGTTTTTCGTATGGAATTTTATGGAGCTTAATAGGTATTCATGCGGACGAGTTGACATGTACCAGTTTTTCTTATGGAATTTTATGAAGCTTAATAGGTATTCAATGCGGACGAGTTGACATGTACCAGTTTTTCTTATGGAATTTTATGAAGCTTAATAGGTATTCAATGCAAACCTCAAATTGCTTTTAAATTTAATGTTAATCGAGCTAATGAAGGTCTTAGCATTCGCAAAAGTCTTTGGCTTTGGTTAATTTTGGAGAAAAAAGTTTGTTTCCAGTTTTTGGAGAAAAAAATAATTTGTTTTTGATTCTGAGAAGAAGAAAAAATTGTTTCACCCGTAGCTGCCACTATATCTAATGCTAAAATTGAAAAGAACAAAATTGTTTTCGACTTGTCGCGAAAAAAATAGATTGTTTTTCGCCGCAGAAAAAAACCCATAGCCCCTCTCCCCCCCCCCCCCCCGAAAATCAAATGGTTGCTGCCTAAAAAACAATGATGGTCATGTTGTTCAAACTCGTGGTCATCAGCAACACTTTTCAAACAAGATATCCTAAAAATGTTTGTGGCAAATATTTGGTCCGGTTCGCATAATGTTTTTTTCAAAGATTTTTTGTAATAAAATATGAATGAAGACCGACGACTACGACGACCGTTGTACAAACGCCAAGTAATGGGAACATTTCACCGTTCTATTACGCCAAGAGAGCCAACTAGGAGATAAAGAGACACATTGTATCCCAACAGGTTCCAATTTAACTATATTCAGAATGTCGACGTCAAAGCAATCACAAACTTTAAAATGTAAAACTAGACGTTTAATTTTGTATGCGTTTTTGCGTTTTATCTACGCAATACTCATCAGTAACGGTCGGCGGAAGAATTGAAAGACCAAACAAAGAGTATAAAAGCATTGAAGGCCAAACATTCAGAATGTGTTTATTTCAATACTTGAGTCATTATAACGACTCATAAAATCAAATATTGTAAAGTTTTAGAGAGAAAGTGATGAAATTGAGAAGAGAATACAAATATTAATCAACCAGTCCACACTAATAAACTGCTTTTCTATAACATCATAACAGATAAGTTATAGAAAATTTATATACACAGACTTGACAGGTAAATACTATTCCGTAGAAAACTACAAATTGTTTTATCATATTTTACAGCGGTCTGAAAATAAGGACAAAATATTGACAAAACGTCAGAAAAATGCGTGTTAGACGTAACAGATACGCATAATAACTTTAGCAGAATGTTTGTGTTCAAAACAGTGTTATATCCGCGAAAATTCAAATGAATGATATGCTTTATATATAAAGTACTACAATATTGCTGAATATGTGTTCCTGTAACGACTAACACTTTTTTCCGGCATCATGGTCAAATTTAGGATATTGTTAAGTTATTGAACTTTTAAAATACAAGATTATATGAAATTTCATTTCTGTAAATTATGCTCACAAAAGTACATAGAAAGACCATATCAAAGTCGAATTTTTGCATCACTCACACCACATATAAAATGCAACGGCTTCTGGCAAATGTCTTGCAAGATGTCCAGTGTCGAAATTCGCAGTTTTTTACAACTGTTATTCGCGACGTTATCTATTGAAAATTTAGAACTGTTGCATCCTGAATAGTGCGTTTCCGTATAAATCGTACTTTAATTCTACAAAACAGCTACATACAGTACCGTTTGATACTTTGCGTAGTCAAATCGACTTCGTTTTCAAATGTCTTGCAAGTTTGTCCACTGGACGATTTTCATACGTTTTCAACGTTGTCAATTGGGGATGCTACATGTATTTATGGTGGGAAATCATCTGTTTATATTTCCTCAGATATAATTTTCTTGATAGTCTGATACAAGATCAACTAGACCAGAGAGTATTAAAAATTATTCGACGACTGGGGTTGTCCGTTTATAGATAAGGTTCTTAAGGTGTGAAAAAGTTGAGTACAAAGAAAATCATCTTTTTTCAAATTTTCTTGGGAAGCGTAAAACTCTAGTGTTGTTGTGTTTTTTTTATTACTCGGCAACAAGATTTTCTCTGCAATAAGATTCATATATATAGAACTTGAAAGTGAACATAAAATTAGGCCTGAAGCGTGTCTATATACATTTCAATATCAAACAAAGCTTGTAAACATATGAGATGAATATAATTAATCATATTTTTTATGACAATCGTTTAATTTCTTAATAATAATTGTTTCGTTATCATATAGAAAATAAAGCGAATTGTTTAAGCAAGACCCGTTTAACTGGTAATCCCGACAGAGTTTTTTTTTTAAATTAAAGCAAAATATATATTTTCTTCTTTTTCGGATCTAAATGGGAAAAACTTTCTATTTTATTACGTTTTATGTCAATTGTTCTCCGGAAGAGAGTTGTCTCATATGGACTCATCATACCGTATATATCAACTAATTGCATATAGACTAATGCATTATCCAAATACGATATTTTCTATTGTTTGTTGCTTACGTTACTTTCAGTGGGAAATAGTTCATGCATACTTAGTTCAAACATACATTAAGAAGTATCCATAACGATGTGCAACACAAAAATTGCAAGCGATGTAAAAAAAAATATCCTCACTTATCATTTATTGCCGTAAAACGTTAAATTTTAGGTTATCATTTGAAACGCAATATCTTGCGTAACGTCATTTACGAGTGAAATTACCATTTTCAATTATTTTTATCTTACTGTAATTGCTTCTCTTTTTTTAGCCTTTTCTTCCTGAAATGTATCTTCGCCAAACTGAGAATTTTGTCCCCTTAAAGACACACTGCAGGCTTTATCTTTTTGAGGTGAGACAGCAGACGCTTCCGCTGTTAATTACAATAAATCTATATAGTACTAAATAATATGTAAAATTTCAGAAACACCGCATTCAGGGAAAATTCAAATCATAAAGTCCTGAATCAAATGTCACAATCAAAAGCTCAAATACGTCAAACAAATGAATACTACAGTCATTTTCATGACTTGGTACCGACATTTTCTTATGTTTTTTAAAATTCTATAATATTTATAACAAAGTGTGAAGTAGGTAATGTTTGTTACTAGATGCACAGAGATGTCATAGTTTAAACGCATATTTTCTACTATCATTTTTTAGATACAGCTTTGATATTATAAACTGTTTGTGAAAATAATGGAAATATGCATGCTTACAGGCGTTTTTATGTTATTTTTAAAAAATTCTCAAAATGCCTTTTTCTTAGACTTACACAATATTGTCATTTTTTATATACCCGTAGTTAGACTTCATGTCCTTCTCTCTTGTTATATAATTGAAAACATGGTTTTTACCTCTACAGTTCATTGTCCGTAATGTAATATTTGTTTTGACTGGACATTTAGTCCTGCAAATGTTAAAATTCGGAACAAAATAAAAAAATATATTATCATACATAGTGTTATATTTATAATTTCTTATAGTAAGGCGGGGACATCATTAGTGTCTTACAGATAGCTTAAGGATCTTAAGTTACATCACTGTTTATCAAATCTAAGATATGTAGAACTTTATTTGTGTATATGGCAGCACAAAAGCACATCGTCCATATCTGTTTTAATTATTACATCCTCCTTAAAATACAATCAGAGGCAAAACTATAACTTAAAGTGTTCAAAATTAAGCAAGCCATGTGAATAAAGTTTTGAAATGTTGAAATAACCACAAATTCATTGTAAACTACATCAACTATAAAAATTAATTGAAACTGGAAAAAACTAAAATACCAAAAACACCGAACTCTAAAAACACAGACCCTTATCAAATAACAAAATCTAAAGTTCAAAAAAAATTAACATGAATGGAAAAAAACTGTCAAATATCTATCTTGCATTTGGTACAGGTTTTTTTTTAATAGACACACACACCAATAAAAGATGGACGAAAGATACCAGAGGGATAGTCAAACTCAGAGATTGAAAAAAAAACTGAAAACACCATAGCTACAAATAAAGAGACAAAAAATAGTACAGAAGACACAACATAGAAAACTAAAGACTAAGCAACACGAACCCCACCAATAAACTTAATACAAATCATAGTATCGTAAGCCGTACATATCAAATTAAAAGCTTAATTTATTTCATAATACTATGTACTTACCAAAATTTATATTTGGCCTTTTAAATTTCGGTTGTTTTTTGTATGCCTAAAACGTAATAATTAAATCAGTTGATAGATTTCGAACGAGATTGTTATGACCAAATGAATCGTCATCTACTTCTGTGTACGGAAGAATGTGTCACAATGTTAGAATCTGCTTTAATAGACCGAGACCGAAAAAATAAAGGTCAGAAAAAAATTAACGAAAAACAAATGTGTTGCACATAAACAAACGACAACCACAGGATCCTTACTTGGGGTAGGAACATACAAACATGCATAATGTGGCGGGGTAAAACATGTTAGCGGTAGTTTTTCGATGTTCAAATCTTATAAATTTATTTAGACGACAAATAATGGTAACAAACAAATCGATGGAATCGTCTGAAATCCGATCGAAATTACGTGTGCATCATCAGGGTACGAATTTCCAGATGTTTTTTCATTACAGGCATTAAAATAGTAATGACAATGATTTTGAATATTTCTTATGCCTATTGTAATGCACAATGGTTGCATGTACCATAAGCGTAGCTGTATTATCCATAAATATCATTAGGTTTTATAACAATCCTGATATTCGTGAAAATTTCGTTGGAACTGGTTGAAGCAAATTTGAGATATATGTAGGAAGTTTTCATGAACAAACTACATAGAACGCCATAGTCTTAGACGAAATAATGATATTAAAGTTTAAAATAAAAGTACTGTTGTCGAACAGTTGTCGATTTGACAGTCGGAATTGCCGTTTTACTGGCAATGCGTACTAGGACAGTCAAACGTATGTGTGCCACTGTAAAAACCATTATTTTTGTATGCATATGCACATTTATGGATCTACAATGTTTCGAAACCTGTATCTTGTTATTGAAAAAGATCGTGTTTAATATCTCTGACTGTTTATGACGTCTTAACACTAAATACATTGGATGTTGGGTGTATGCTGATTGATAATTAAGTCTTCAAGTTAGATGCATAATTTCCTTTAACTGTTGTAAATGGTTTTGAACTATCTGCCAAAAACTGCGACTAATCTCAGATAAGTAATTAGTGTCTTTTAGTTGTTGGGATGTACACATACCCTGCCACGTCCTCTCTAAGTATTTGTTGATGTATTTCTATTTATATTCATCCTGAAGAGTTAACCCCTTTCAACTGATTATTATAGTTCATTATGTCCCATGTATCCCACTAACATGTTTAACCATGTTGCTTGTTGTATGTGCCTGTCCTAAGCCTGTGATCAAACAAGATACACACCTCAGTCTATCTATCTTGATGATAACTTGTGGCCTTTTCATTTTAAGAGCTTACGTCTTTTAATTTTTGTATTTTAAATAAAAAAAACAGTTCCAGTATTTTATACCGGCTTTCCAACAACCACAACGAACCAGGCTCTTAAATGTAGAGAGACATGAAAGGGTTTGGGAAGTAAGGCAGAATGAACCAAACCGTGTCGATTCATTGATTTAAAATTGTTCAATCTTTTCGATATTCTCATGAAAAATTGATGTCAAATTATTGGTTTTATTTAATTATACAATCATGGTAACGCTGATTAAAATGTGAATAAAATTAAACAAATGATAATCCCTTTATTTAACTTTACGTTAAATGATATATTTTGAAACAATAGAAAAATAAAAATAAAAATTACCTTTATTATAATGTTAGCCTTCATGTTTTCTTCAAACCGAGAGAATGTCTGATTGACTGTAGTTGCATCCTCTCCTATTAATATAACCTTAACAGTGTGATGATTTGGGCATTTTTCCATCTTTTCTACTTTAACATATCCTATAACAATCAAAATTAAACACTATAAATTGTCTACATATGTATAGTATTAACATCACCACATATAATTGTTGACTTTACCACTAAAATTAATTTCTTGCATCAGGTGACTTAAATGTCCTTTAATTTAAGTGAAGAAAAATTTGTAAGTAAATGAATATTGCAGACAAAAACATCCATTCCTCCATTAATTTCGAATCAGGATTTTACATAAGTTTACTGATATTTGGGATAACGCAAAATATTTAATAAGCATTTGGAACTGAAATACACTTTTCAGACAATGTCATTTCGAGAATTTATGGCTTACAGTAGTTTATTCTTTCTCCAAATAACAATTATGCTTGATCGCAAATGAATATAAAAAAAATGAATGATCAAAATTTAGATCAAAGTGACCTCCTTTTCGTATTTGACACATTCATGATGCTTCTGCAAACAATTTTTTGTCAATGTAAAGGCTACAAGATATAGTTATGCACCGTTCACTAGTTAGATTAATATGCTTAATTACCATGGGATCACAGGTAAACTTCATAATGAATTGACTTTGATTTGTGACGCATCTAATGTAATAATGCCTCAGTATAAATAAATGATACCACAAAAACAAGAAGGCACTGAGTTAAGTGGTAAAGCCGAGGTCATGTCTGTTTATATTTTACAGACGCCGTCATGAGTTGGTTGACTCTGACTTATGGAAAAGCAGTGTTACCGATGTTCCAATTATCAGAGCCACAATCTCTTTCTGTTTTCTCAACAGTGTCATCTAATGAGATTTGTTTAAAGAACTTGTACTTATCATGAGCAGCACGGCGGAAGTCACACGTGTATGTTGTATACAAATTCCATTTAAAGCATCTGATAGTTCCGTTATTTGAGTTCATGATGCTCAATCTTTACCTAACGTTGTCGTAATTTTTTGCTTATCATTTCTGTGTTTTCGACGATCTTCGTTTTATTTTGCCATGTTATCATAAAACAGCTTGGAACTTTAAAGTAATTATGTTATGCTTTCAACCTATGTTATTTTATCGGTCCTTAATAGTTCAGAAAACATAGACCTAATCACCAAGACAACCCAGTGATATGAAATTACTCGTTACACAATTCAATTTATTTTACCTAATTGGCGTTTCTCTTCTGCAGTTCGGAAAGCCTGAAAATTAAACAAATTATAGAACTTAGCAAATATCAGCATTTTTAAAATACACTAGAACACACCCGTGATATCGCGGGTCCGTGACTGAATTAAAGTATATTACTATGGTCAAGCCTTATTTAATATTAATATTGTCATCTGATAAATTCATGCCGATTATAAGATACACAGTTTTCTCTGCTTTCAAATCTAAATCTTTCTGTTTGAACCTGTCGAACTGGAACTTATAAATAATTGGTAATATTAATTATTTGGAAAACGAAAGGTCCTGAAATGGAGTATTTTTTAATCAACAGCATAGTTATAAATAAAGTTGAATTCTTTGATTCGCTGTTTTACGTCATGCCCGCAAACAAATTGAAAACTGTACCTATACGCCTTAGTTTTTAGTATTCGTATTGTTATCTTAGAAAGTCTTACTGATTAAAATACTACAATAGGTAACAATTTGACAATTGAGTAGTGTCAACCCTGTGAGTATGACCTGTGTATACAGCATATTAATTTTGAATACACCGTTTGGTGGTGCGCCTGTCAGATGCGGAACGTACAAATAAGGTAATTGGTAACAGGTGAATATACTATTGGTATCGGTATCGGACTCGACCCGGAACTTCTTAATTATTGGCAATATTGATTACGTGGAAAACAAAAGAGCTTTGAGTAATGTAATTTTTAATCTACACCTTTGTACTATATTAGTCATATATAATGTTGAATTCTTTGATTCGTCGTTTTTACGTGATGACGGCTGACAAATTGGACCTCGTCATTTTAGTATTATAGATAAGAAAATGCTAGTACCAAACCATGAATATGACAGTTGTTTTACATTGGATGTGGTTGATCTTTCGATTAGGAAATTTGATACGGAACTTTCTGATTTGAATTTTGTTTTAAGTCTTTTGTTTTTGTTTTTTTTACATTGAATTCATAACAAGAATTTTTTAACTAGCGATATGTTATTAAAATTTTAAAGCAGTAGCATTAGTATGAAAGACACTTAAGAAAATAAGGCTATAAAAAGGGCGGACAATTCCGCCTGTACCTACAGGTTAAAAAAAATAAATTTGTAAAAACTTAGTGGAAGTCAAATATTTATAAGCTTGTATAATATACTAGTACTTGGAAATAATCCACATTTTAACGGAGGAGTAAATATAAAACTAAATATCACCAAAGGTTCATTTTGCAGCTGACGACTCAATTGCAGTTACAGAAAACACTATAGCATTAAAACATGCCGTCTCCTTACCAAAAATATGACAAATCGAATAGTATTACTTAGACTTATCACAAGGTATGTACCTGCATGAGCAACACGACAGGTACCACATGTGGCGAAGAAGTTGCTTACCCATCTAGAGTAACATCTGTTCTTATTTAATCACTGTTAACCACTGCGATAAATTCACTATTGTTAGGACAAATTGTTTGCAGTAATTTTAGTACTGTCTAGTTGTTGTTCAGATTTTTCAGTATGTTTGAAATGTATGCTGGTACATCACAGATCCGAAAAAGTACCGAAGAGATCTTAATTGACTCCAGAAAAGTTGTTTAAGCAGTACTTCATTTACCACAAAAAGAAAGTCTGAAATTGAATGAGCTTTAGCTTGCTATGAAACCAGGTTAAATCCACTATTTTCTACACAACAAAATAGCTGTACCGAGTTAGTAATATGATAGTTGTTTTCCATTCGTTTGATGTGTAAGAGCTTTTGAATTTGCCGTTTAAGATAATAAAAAAAAATGTTTTGTTAGGAAATTCTTATTTTACAATACCATGGTAATGTTATAAAAATCCCTAAAAACTTGTTAAATCAAAAATTATGTTTGATACGTTCAACTGTGCTAAACAATATTAAAGTAGTGCTACTTTTAAGCAAGTGATCTAGAAAAGCTGTTTCAAAATAATTGAGACAATTTCTTGATATCCAAAACCTTTATCAGTGGAGACATTATTAACGTACTCGCCGAAAAACAATAAAATAAGATCTGAAATACTTTTTTTCACAAAAATGTGTTTACACATTTTATCGATTGTATATACAAGATATAAAACTTACTTGTAATACTCGTTCGTCTTTTTCATAAATGACAAAATCCACTTCATTTAGATGCTGTTTATCTCTTTCGATGTCATACTTTTGTACAGTTTGGAACATAATGTGAGCAACTTCTTCCGGTGGATATTTTTTATTTCCGGTCCCAAGAGACGGGAAGGCTATTGATGATATTGCTCTTATATCTGCTTCACGAAGGCAACTGTAGACGAACTCATGTAATGTCTTCAACATTTGAAAATTAGTATGCTTTACCGTATTATTACAGAATGATAACGTAATTGTTTCTATCAGATGCTCATGTTTTTGTGTTTCAAATAAAGATATATGGTGTTAGTTTACGGAACAGATATTTGTACCAAGAACTGTTGTAATAAAGTGCGCATGTTACGCTTCTTACATTTTCAATGAATAAAGTTGAATAACCCCTCAATGTCAAATTAGAAGTTTATAAAATACTTAAGGAATGTTATTGTAATTATAAAAGTTTCATGATACCTTATTGTCCTGAAAACTAAAAATCACACAATGAATTAACACCCAAATACTCAGCAATATAATATGTAATATCTATAAAAGTAGATAGTGATCTCATGTCAATATATATAAACAATTCATTAAAGTTTCATGAAAACTGTTCAAATAATTTTTGAGTTAACATGTGAAAATTGAAAAATCCCCTCTTTTTCTCATTAAAAAAGAACGTAAAACCAGAAATTTGTAAAAATCGAAAGGGAGCTAACATCAATAAAAAAAAATAATTCAACAAAATTTCATAAAAACTGTTCAAAGCATTTTTGAGTTATTGTCCTTAAACTTGTAAATCCCATATTTAGTGTAAAAAAAACATGACTCAGAAAACGTTAAATTCAAAATTTAGGAAAATCAAAAGGAAGCTCACATCAAAAGGAATCTAAAATTATATTAAAAAAAAACTTGCATAACATTTGATAACGGATCAATGCTTCACATTTAGAGCGTTTTCGGTTTTTTTTTACATGTGAAAATGAATAAATTGAAGAAATAGTAGTTTTCCCGATGTTCAACTCTTTTAAATTGATGCTTTAAATTGAATAAGAAGATATAAGTTAAGATAATCAAAAGACCTGTGAGAACAGCGTTTACCATAAAATGGGTTTTATCCGTCACATAAGTAACACTGTCACAATCAGGAATAAGTCAAAATCAGTTAAATTACAGATCAGAAGTCTATTCTAATACTAGTATCTTAATTTTGCTATTTAAGGAAAACATCCCTGTTAATATTTCGTTTATGAGAGATGTAAATGCTATATACGGTTGGACAGATAGTCTATAAACTAATCATACATTTTAGTACTAGATGCATGATTTGCAATCTAATTAAAATATAGATCTGTTATTTCGTTATACTCAATTAAATCCCTACAGACTAAACAATATAACTTACCGAATAGAAACAGAACAATTGCATTTTGCGACTATGCAAATCGTGTTGTTATTTGAAAATGAAAATATATGCAACTGTTTGTTTACAAGTATAGCATTTTCACATAAATATGCAATACTTGATAGAGGGTTGCTACTCACAAGGAAGCTATAAAACCAAGAGTTTCAAATGTTGCAGTTGAAATCATTCCTTCGTAAATTTTACGAACGCCATCACGAGTTTGGAATATCCTTTCAGAGAGGATATCTAATATGTTTCTTAACTACAATCCCGTTCCCTTTTAACGAATATTTCCTACCGCATTAGACTATTTACCGGGTTTGTTATAACATGAGCAACACGACGGGTGACACATGTGCAGCAGAATCTGCCTACCCTTCTGGAGCACTTGAGATCAACCCAAGTATTTTGTTGGGTTCTTATTACTATGTCTTTAATTTTCAATGTTGTGTCTTGTGTACTTCTCTTAGTCTGTTTGTCTTTTTCTTATTTAGCCCTGGCGCTGTCAGTTTATTTTTGAAACGGAACGAAATCTGTTGCCCGTTTCTCATATCCAAATGTACAAACAAACTACTTCTACAATTTATAAAGAACCAATGCTCTTTCAGTTCAATCAACGTCGGCGGCGCAAGTCACACTGATTTGATTTAAATGAAATGACTGCCATTTTAGTTTACCTGAAGACAAAATCACTTATAGATGAATGTTTGACATTATTAAACAGAATTAAAAACAGAAAGCATTTTTTTTATGAATCAATCTGAAACGGAGACTGGCGTTTGTCTCCATAACTAAATAAAACATAAACTAAATATAACACTGATCAGTATAATATGTAATGCTTACCTGTTTTTCCCATGACTCGAGTGCACCGTGAAAGACATATTTACATTCTAAGTTGTGTCCTTTAGATACAACTACTTCTGTGGGAAGTAGTCGTCTTTGTTTACGCTCCTGCATAATTGTTGAACATTCACTTTGGATGTCGTTACCTGCCGCAAGAGATATTGACTTGGACAATGATCCACAATAGAGCATCAGATTTGTATGTGTACTGTTAACAATTGCATCATACTGAAAATTAATTATATATTTTTAAAGAATAAATTCAGTCTGCTAAATCGCTTGATTTGCACTGATGTTTATTCAACTTGATGCAAGCACACGTATTTATCAAACATATTTAACAAAATTTCTGTCATATTTGTAGACGATCACGACTATATTTTTAGGAATAATTGAACATATTAGCCTAGAAGTAGCATTGCATATAGAAAATAATCAACTAAAAAAATATTTATAACAACACTATTGACATGTATAATTACCCTCATCTCATAATATAGATTGAAGCAAACAAACCAGTAAATGAGGAGTATGCTAGTATTTATAATTGTCAAATTATCAAAAGTAATACAAAGTTAAAACTTCGTACAACTGATTACTGATGAATTACGAGATCACAATTGTAGTAAGTATAAGGAGGAAATTATGTACAACCGCGTTATACTTATACTACGACTGAGACTTAGAGTAGTTAATCGTGTATAATGTTGCTATAATAAATGTAATCATAAAGTACATATGATTTGTGAGGTAACGTCGGATTTTTCTGCTGCTACAGATTCGGCTTATTGTGTATTTTGGAGCTTGTTGAGACTCTATCTCAAGCCTCTTCTTTTTAGCCTGGTGCTCAGGTCTGCTAAGAATGTCCATAGTCCCTGGATAACAGTATAGATCCAGAATGCATTATTGCAACCATGGTACTGGGAACGTGTGCGTGTTACTGGTTGTGATTTTTCCGTTGACTGTATGACTATGCGTTCGATTTTGTGTTCGATTTTGATTTATAAGCAATATCATTGCGAAATTTTGATAGATCTTTTGTTGTTTTTTATTTTGTTTCATGCTTTTTCTTCATTAAGCTGTTTACATTTAAGCATTCTATTTTTTAATTGCTGGGTCTCTTAAGCTGACGTTAGTTTATCTTGGTTTTGTGTTTAACTGTTCTCTTGGTTACTTCGTAGGGGGCCTATCCTTTATGAATAACATATGTTTCCTTCTTGATAATTACTGTCTATGGTGCAAAATATTTCCCGCGCAAGTCTATTCTCCCTAGAACATGCAGTGCTGTGGTCTATGATTTTGAAGGTCAAGTAATTCATTCAGACAACCGTAGGTTACTGATATTCAAATTTTATTAATCGAATAATAAGACGCGAACAAAACTGCAATGAGGAAATCTCATGAACTCTGAAATGAGCGAAAGAATTATTTATGTATGTGCCTGTTCCAAGTCAGGAGCCTGTAATTCAGTGGTTGTCGTTTGTTTATGTGTTACATATTTGTTTTTCGTTCATTTTTTTACATAAATAAGGCCGTTAGTTTTCTCGCTTGAATTGTTTAACATTGTCTTATCGGGGCCTTTTATAGCTGACTATATGCGGTATGGGCTTTGCTCATTGTTGAAGACCGTACGGTGACCTATAATTGTTAATGTTTGTGTCATTTTGGTCTTTTGTGGATAGTTGTCTCATTGGCAAACATACCACATCTTCTTTTTGATATGAGACCGGTGTTTCGATTACGATTATTCGGGTATCTTTAAAAAATATGTAATATTCATGTTTAGTGTGTTAACGTTTTGTTTAAACCTATGCAAGAACAAATGTTTTATGAATATTAAAAGAGGGACGAAAGATACCAAAGGGACAGTCAAACTCATAAATCTAAAACAAACTGACAACACCATGGCTAAAAATTAAAAAGACAAACAGAAAACAATAGTACACATGACACACATAAATCGCAGGACATTTACGCTTAAACTTTAGAAAACTTTAATTAAAAAAAAACATTCATTTTGAGCTTTTTTAATTAGACGTTTGCGCTTTAATAAAAAAAAACATTCATTTTGAGCTTTTTCAATAAGACGTTTGCGCATTATCAACATAACATAAAACAATTAATATTAAATCACAGAATATTTATATATTAATAAGGCATCATGTCATGCTTGTGTCGGATGAAAACGACAATTCTCATAAAGAGTGTATGGTAGTAAATTTCTTATGACAACCTTTTAGAGTCAACATGGAAAGCAGGCGAATTGAAATATAGAATTTTGGCCTTCACAAATTGAAAAAAAGAATAGATAAACAATGATAAAACTGTTTTTGGACTTTTCATGCAACAGAATGGACAAAAGTGGAATATAGTTTCCAATTTGAAATCCACCAATTTGAAATTACTTGAAGAATTTCGGTCAAAATTTAAATGTTCGGGGAAAACTTCAAGAACATGTGAACATCTTTACCTAACCTTGGTAACTTTTTCATTATATGTAAAAAGCGCAAATGTCCTGTCAATTTTTTATAGGTGTTTCAAAGTTTAACGTGCAATGTTCTTAGTGTAAGCAGCGCAAATGTTCATCAGTTTTGTTTTTAAATAAATAGCGCAATCTCCTTCGTCTGTTTAGTCATGTCTTGTATTTCACGATCAAGATAATGCGTTGTCCGATCTTCAACGATCCTTTTTTTTTTAAAATCAACAAAACACTTATATTTTACTGTACTGTACTGTCATACACATTACAGATTCAGTTTCAAATATAACATAATACTTCTGAATGGAACCATAATTCCTATAAACTTGTGTGTGCGCATATTGTGCTTTATTATTAAGTACTGCACATGTTCTTTATCGTATTGAACAGTACTATTGTTGAATCATTTTGACAGACATTTTGGTTTCGGATATTTCAGCGGTTTTGTAATAATAAACATCATTCTTATTTCGGGTCCGACACGACATCTCTCATGATCCGGTCACAATGATTCACTATCATTCGATATTCTTTCACGATCATTTTCTCTACATACCAAATGACAGCCGTATATCGTGTTGGACAGTAATTAGGAATTAATAATATTGACGATAAAACTTGTTGTCTCGATTTTAAGTTTTTTTCCCTCATTACTCCGTTTGAGCAGCTTTTGTTCAAATGGCACATACTTGCTTATACAGTTTGTAAAGTGTGAATATTTTCAAGTGTGAAGTATCAATTGAATTACATAAATGTCATACGATGTGGCAGAGGTTAAGGCGTAAGATGTCACGTCCCTAAAATTTATTTATCTGCATTTAAAAGACAATGAATAGTTAGACTTCAATTAATTTGTAATCGCTTAACCTTTTTTATTTAAATTCTCAGCATTTGCCAAAATATATCACCATAAAAAAGGGCAAATGCTAACAAAGGGACAGTCAAACTCCTGGATAGAAAAAAAACTCAAAATGTCATGGTTAAAAAAGAAAAAAAAACAGACAAATAATTGTACACAAGACACAACATAGAAAACAAAAATAAGCAACACGAATACCACTAAAAGTTTCGGATGACCTCAGGTGCTCCGTCAGGATATGCAGATCCTGCTCTATATGTGACACTTGTTGTGTGCTCATGTTATTACAAACCCGGTAAAAAGTCTTATTCGGTAGGTCACATTTGTGAAAAGTCATCAGATAAGGAACGTATCCGATATCATCTGTGAAATAGATATTCCATAAGGGTCAACCAACCCCGTAAAATGTACAAAGGGATGATTTCAACCTCACATTTCGCACTCTTAGTGTTATAGCTTTCTTTTAAGGGAAAGCATGGTAGGAAATATAGGACCGGGAATGTCGTATTAATTGGGATATATATACTCCGTATGCAGACGCTGCTGTCAGGTTTAATATAAGAATGGTTATTCTTTCAGCAACGTTTTTATCATTTGTCAGTGCCTTTAACACTTAAAATCATAAGTTTACTATAGTGACAAAGGAATTGACGCAGAATAAATTATACTACCTTCAGTGTTGCCAATTCACCAGTTTTGACAGTAATTTTTAGTCCTGGTGGACGACCTGAAAATATCCATTAAAACTTATAAAACGATACTTTACAAGACAAGATACTTGAATCGGATTATCAGGTTCCCAAAAGTTACAATAACATAGACATTTATAAGAACAAAGTGAAAAAATCCCAATAGGTAACGGTACTAAGTTTAGTTTCACGTGTAAATTTCAGGATTATGTACACTTTTGGGGTTGTAATGTATACTTGTGGAAATTTAATAAAGAATCATCAGCCTTAGCTTTTGTATTTTTTACATTTGAATATGATTATGCACTACTTAACTTGAAGACGCTATCTACATGAAGTGCAGGCATTGGTTCCCCTCAAACAATTTTTTATTTTTAATTTAAAAACAAAAAATAACCTATTTAAGTACAACTTCTAGCTACGTTGTGTTCGACTTTAGTAACTCAGCATGAGTTTATGTTAATTGTATAGGTTGTTGCACAAGTAATTTTTCCATGTTTTAAATACGTTTAATAAAGATGTCACCATACTTTTTTGTTGTACGAAAACTCATATCAATATTATGTATGCTAGTCTTTGCGTTATGTAAAACAAAATCACAGCAACCACACTGCATAATATTCTAATTTGTGATATTGATAACACTACAAAGGAAAATTGTATCGCTGACATAAATGAAAAAAAACAGACTTTGTGAAAACCAAACTAGTGACTCCAAGGAGCTTGTGTCGCTCTCCTGATATTTTAATTTCTAATTGATGCATTAAATAATGCAACCATTATACTTCAGAGATTCAGAGATATACGCCAAGATCTGCAGGTATACCACTATGCTGTATTTTTTATTCATGTATGTCATGTTGGTATGTTGCAGGCAGGTTCATCAGATGGTTAAATTTGTTTCAGATGTACCAGAGAAGAAGATTTTGTTAAAGATTTAATTTACAAACATTTACAAAATTTGTTTAAAATTGATTTAAAGGATTATAACTCCTTATGGGGTCAATTGGCCATTTTGGTCATGCTGACTTATTTTTATATCTTCTTAAATGAAAGTGAAATAATTGAAATAAAATGATTCAGTAGTATTACCAACATAAGCATTGCGGTTGTCCAAACTGTTACAGGAATACCTCTAGGATATACACCAACAAAGGACAACCTTTGAAAAACAGCCTCCTGACTTGGGACAGGCACGTACAGAATGAAGTTGATTAAAGCGATTTGACTGGCGCCAAACCACTCCCAAAACCGGGGAACGTGGAGTAACAGTACAAAATAAGAACAAATTAAACTTTTTTTTATTCGAGCGTCATTTCTGAGTCTTTTGTAGACGTCTCACGCGTCTGGTGTTAATATGAAATTTCAATCCTGGTATCAATGATGAGTATCAGAAATTCCTACAAAAACTTAAGGGTTTTTTCCAAATAGATATAAACGAGTCACCAACGTTTCATGGTAACTGTTCAAAGCACTTCAAAGATATTATTAGAAAAAAGGAAAATCCCCCGATTTTAATTAATAAAACCCCATAACTCGGAAACGTAAAATCTAAAGTTATAAAAATCTACCAGGAACTGAAATCAATATGTATACACAATTCGCCAAAGTTTAATGTTATTAAATCGTTTTTGAGTTATATATTGTCCGACATTGACGACGAACGTATAGACGGACGGACAACGGTATACTTTAATACGTCCAATAAACGAGCGTATTTTAATAAGCTGAAAAGGTTTAACTCAGCAGATTGGTTCACCCATAAACCCGAAAGACACACAGTACAGATCTTCGAGTACAAGCAGTTACTGAAATCTGGTCCAAAGCCATTGCGAAACTAATAAAAAAAAAGCATGTATTTAAGACTAGGATATCAATCAGCCCACATCCAACACTAAATGGATTTAGTTTGAAGACGTAATTAACATTTTGAGAGAAAAAAAATATTGTGCAATGTCAAAGTATAAGTAGTGACAAATGGTAGAGCCGTGAATGTACATATGTGTATACCAATAATATTAAATTTGGTTTACAAACTCAATATTTATACTGATAAGTCCAATTTATGAGAAGATAGCTGACGTAAAATGTTTTTCTAAGTTAAAAGGAAACAGAATGTTTTTTTAAAGACTGAGTTGTTCACCTGGTATATATGTTGTGTACATGTTATTATTTTGTACAGGTTATTACTTGTACAAACATTTTATACAAGTGATTACTTGTATGAAGCCATCGTACAAGTTATTACTTGTACAAATACAATATTTATTGTACAAGTAATTACTAGTACAATTTTTACTGAGAAAAAGATTATATTTTGTACAAATCATTATATTTGATGTTCTCAAGAAATTTATTCCCTTTAAACAAATAATTTAATATTTGGACATAAAGGTATAAACTTGCAACATGTGTGCAGTTTTTGAATAACAAATATTTTAGCAAATCTTCCAGAAAAGAAGTCAAAACTTAAGTGTAAAGATGGGAAACAGTGTAGAAAAAAATATCAAGAAATAATTAATTTTAATAACTCGCTTTAACACGCGTAAGATAGTACAGAGAGAATATCAGTAATATAATGGTAGCCAAATTCAGTTCCGAAATGACAGCACTTCAAAGATTTTTCTTATGACAGAATGGAGTTTTGAATGTACAAGTATTTAAACTAGAGGTTCAGGCTCCGCTCACCTTGGTCTATGTGCATATTAAAAAAAATGACACAGAATAATTCATGACAAATTGTGTTTTGGTGATGGTGATGTGTTTGTAGATCTTACTTTACTGAACATTCTTGTTGCTACAATTATCTTTATCTATAATGAACTTGGTAAAGTAATTACAGTGAAAAATATTTTAAAAAAAATTGCCAAAAAATTACAAAAAATTATGAAAATTGTTAAAAATGGACTATAAGGGGGCAATAACTCCTAAAGGGCTTATTTGGAAACTTTGGTCATGTTTGACTTACTTGTAGAAATTTCTTTGCTGAACATTATTGCTGTTTACAGTTTATCTTTATCTATAATAATATTCAAGATAATAACCAAAAACTGCAAAATTTTATTTAAAATTACTACTTTGGGGTCAGAAACCCAACAAGGGTCTCAAAATTTCAGGGCAGGTAGATCTTGATCTGATAGACAATATATACCCTTGTCCTATTTGCTCTTAATGATTTGGTTTCAGATATATAAGCCAAAATCTACATGTCAACCCTTTGTACTATTTTTAGCCATGACGGCCATCTTAGTTGGTTAGCCAGGTCACGCTACACCTACAACTAGATACCCCAATGATAATTGAAGCCAAGTTTGGTTAAATTTGGCCCAGTAGTTTCAGAGAATTTTTTTTTTTAAGGATACTACTGTTTTTGAAAAATGGTTAAAAATTTACTATAAAGGACAATTACTCCTAAAGAGGTCAATTGACAATTTTGGTCATGTTGACTTTTTGGTAGATATTACTTTGTTGAACATTATTGCAGTTTACAATTTATCTCTATTTATAATAATATTCAAGATAATACCCAAAAACCGCCAAATTTTTCTTAAAATTACTAATTTGGTGGCAGCAACCGAACAACGGGTTGTCTGATTTGTCTGAAAATATCAGGGCAGATAGATCTTGACCTAATATACAATTTTAACTCCTGTCACAATTGCTCTAAATGCTTTGGTTTCAGAGTTATAAGCCAAAATCTACATTTCACCCCTATGTTCTTTTTTTAGCCATGGCGGCCATCTTGATTGATTGGCCAGGTCACGCCACACATTTTATAAACTAGATACCCCAATGATTATTGTCGCTAAGTTTGGTTAAATTTGGCCCAGTAGTTTCAGAGGAGAAGAATTTTGAAAAAGTTAACGACGACGGACGACGGCAACGACGACGAACGCCGGACGCAAATTGATGAGAAAATTTCACTTGGGCTTTCGGGCCAGGTGAGCTAAAACACATTAGCAAAGGAGACAAATTATTTATATTGTTCTGTTGGTGAACTTTACCCTGTGTTGAGCACAGTACATGCCAAGAGATGATTAGAAGATTTAGAAATAGGAGGTAAATATTACAGTGAAATAGTCAGAGGTATGAGGTCTGCTTGACTGTAGCAATAACAAAGAAGTTGTACTGAATACTGCCGAAAGTTGAAAAATAGGAAAAAAGATGGATCCGGAGAAGTGAAGGTTAATGAGTCGAAATCAAATCAGAAGGATAAAAAGAAAGGATTTGACAATGTTGGAAATGCCAGAGAGCACAGACATGGAACGCCACAGCTGTCTTATGTGGACTTCTGATATTACTTTATGTTATTTTATTATAACTTAATGATATTTTGTCTTTACTTAATATGATTTTGACATTACCTAATTATCTTTTAATATAACTCAATACGAAATAGTCATTACTTTTATGATATTACGATATAACACGATATGGTTTCGTATTGACTTGATATAGTTTTATCATTACTTAATATGGTTTTGTCATTACTTGATTTTATATGTCTTTTGAGGGCTCCGGGTATGCGTACTAAATAAACAATGTTATAGAATACACAACGCAACATAGGAATAGAAATAAAGTTAGATGTGGTGTGATTGACAATGAGACAACTATCCACCAGAGTTTGAAATTTCCCCAAAAATGACAATTTTCAACTTTCAATTGATTAAAATTAAATTAATTTTTGTTATGATTATTTTCTGGCGTTCCCCTTTTTCATACAAAAACCTCTGAACAACCACTCGAACTTTAATTTGAACTTCAACAATGACGATACCCATTCAAAGCACACTAATCAAACGACCTATTGAAATCTGTTAAAAAATAGAACATCTTTTTTTTTCGATTTGGTCACGTGGTTTTACCTCATCAAGTAATTGGATAACCACATCAAATTATAACAGTAGGCTATAAAAGGTACCGAAATGACGCCACTGTCGACGGCGTTGTTGTGTCTCACTGATCTACATTGATGTCGTAGGCTCAACACAAATCGAAAGACTAATACTTTATTGTTAACAAATGAAACACTTCAAATCAACTCACACTTAAGTTACAGGAAAATCAGGGGAGCGGGCTCGGACTAAGCGACAAAGCATCAATACTGTAAAATAAGAATTCACCTATTTTTTTTTTTGCGTGAATAATCATTTGAACATAAAAACAGTGAGACATAACACGAGAAAAAATGTAAACGAGACAAAGTGATGCCCCCGCAAATAACTCATTTAACCGCTTATTCCCCAAAAAGGACAAAGTTCAATTTTTCTCCCAAGAGGAAAAATAATAAAAAGAAAAAAACCCTGGCCACATGTTCACCTTTGCTACATGAACAACATCCAACAGGGTGATAAATTCCTAGCATTCAAACTGAAGGAGGAGTTATCTGGAAACGCCCTACTTTAGCAGGTAAATTTCCCCCAAAATGACAATGTTCAACTTTCAATTGATTAAAATTAAATTAATTTTTGTTATGATTATTTTCTGGCTTTCCCCTTTTTCATACAAAAAACCTCTGAACAACCACTCGAACTTTAATTTGAACTTCAACTTTGGCGATACCCATCCAAAGCACACTAATCAAACGACCTATTGAAATCTGTTAAAAAATAGAACATCTTTTTTTCCGATTTGGTCACGTGGTTTTATCTCATCAAGTAATGGGATAATTCATCAAAGAATGACAGTAGGCTATAAAAGGTCCCGAAATGACACCACTGTCGACGACGTTGTTGTGTCTCACTGTTTCTTCATTGATGTCGTAGGCTCAACACAAATCAAAAGACTAATACTTTATTGTTAACAAATGAAACACTTTAAATCAAGTCACACTTAAGTTACAGAAAAATCGGGGGAGCGGGCTCGGGATTAGCGAGAAAGCATCAATACTGTAAAATAAGAATTATCCGATTTTTTTTTAGCGTGAATAATCATTTGAACATAAAAACAGTGAGACATAACAACTTCGTCGACAGTGGCGTCATTTCGGGACCTTTTATAGCCTATTATGGGGTATGGATTTTTCTCACTGTTGAAAACCATACAGTTTTGTTTTAGTTAATTAAAAATGAATTACACTGTTTTGACATAATAAATATTACCTCCATGGGGTGTTTTAAAACTTGTATAGGAGTTGTTCCTCAATATCAAGAAAAAACATCTACAGAAAAACACTTGTTTTTTACCGATGAATGTACAGCCGATCATTATTACGCTATTACACTGAAAGCAGCAATAACAGGCGAGACACAGCGTTCCGTGGAATGGTTTGCAAATTTATTTTAATACTGCTTTTTTATAAGAACTTCGGATAAAAAAGCAGGACTAAGCTGTTTTGGGATATCCCAATTATGTCCGAAATACTGTAAAACAAGTTTTGTGATGTTTATTTTCTGGCGTTCCCTTTTTCATACCAAAAACCTCCTCGAGGGTATCACCAGCCCAGTAGCCAGTACTTCGGTACTGGCTTGAAAATACGCATTGTTTGTGTTATTAAAATTTGCTGCAACAAAACGTTATGAATTATTATAAATAAAGGAATGTTTCTCCCTCATGCAAAGCTATGATTCCTTTCACGGATTTGGCTATACTTTTTGGACTTTTTGGATTATAGCTCTTCATCTTTTATATATACTTTGGATTTTCAAATATTTTGGCCACGAGCATCACTTAAGAAACATGTATTGTCGAAATTCGCATCTGGTGCAGGAAAATTGGTACCGTTAATGTTATTATTACCACTGGGTCGATACCTCTGCTGGTGGACTGTTAGTCCTCGAGGGTATCACCAGCCCAGTAGCCATTACTACGGTACTGGCATGAAAATACGGATTTTTTGTGTTATTAAAATTTGTTGCAACAAAATGTTATAGATTATTATAAATTAAGGAATGTATCTCCCTCATGCAAAGCTCTGATTCCTTTCACGGATTTGGCTATACTTTTTGAACCTTTTGGATTATAGCTCTTCATCTTTGATATAAACTTTGGAAGTCAAATATTGTGGCCACGAGTATCACTGAAGAGACATGTATTGTCGAAATGGTGAAACCTATTTATCCAAAGTGGGAGTGGTCCCGATATAGGGAAAACGGTACTATTTATTCTGCCATAGGCGACAATACTAACATTTTCTAACTTAACCCCTTTTCATGATAAAAACCTTGATAAAACAGTTATGTGTGGTGTTAGTACTTTATTATTCTATTTTAAAAATTGAAACCAAATAGTATCATGACCAATTTCCAACGGAGCCTGTTTATGATAACCATGCCCACCGTCATTTTACACCAAATTTATGAAATTTTGGAAGCCTTTTCGAATAATTCTCTAGAAAACATTTCAATAGGTTTTAAAATTAATATT
The DNA here is from genome assembly GCA_019925275.1 of Mytilus edulis. Classification (NCBI taxonomy): domain Eukaryota; kingdom Metazoa; phylum Mollusca; class Bivalvia; order Mytilida; family Mytilidae; genus Mytilus; species Mytilus edulis. The sequence goes on along the minus strand of CM034355.1, from coordinate 10,218,368 downwards.
GTAAATATACACACTACAGTTATCAACAGAAACAAAAAATATATATTGTACCCTTACATTCAACCACAAAGCTCTTAACTTGACTTCCCTCGCCCTGTCTTGGTTAAACAAAAGGCCAAACTAATGCTAGGAAAATGTAATACTACCGTTTTCCCTATAAATTTATAACAGCAGAAATACCTGTTAAGAACAAAACTAGAGGCTCTCAAGAGCCTGTATCGCTCACCTGATTCTACTTGGGTTTTTGAAATCATATGAAAACATATAAAATTTGGCTAAAAGTAACAACACAACCTCATAAGGAAAGGAACATTCAGGCTATGTTTGATTTCATTCAATTCAGTGGTTCTCTAGAAGAAGACTTTTGTATGTATTTCCCTTAGGGTACTATCTTAGACTAAGTCCCCCCAAGTGGCAGCCGTCTTGGATGATGGATCGGCTACAAAGTAACAACACTTGTTCAGCACCTTATAAGGAACATTAATGCCATGTTTGGTGTTATTCCATTCAGTGGTTCATTAAAAGAAGACATTTGTATGTATTTCCCATAGGGTCCTATGTTAAACTAATGCCCCACTGGCGGCCATCTTGAATGATGGATGGGCTACAAAGTAACAACACGTGGTAAACACCTCATAAGGAACGTTCTTGTCATGTTTGATTTCATCCCATTCAGTGGTTCTCTAATATAAGTCATTTGTGTGCATTTCCCATAGGGTCCTATGTAAAACTAAGCCTCTCTGGTGGCCATCTTGGATGATGGATCAGCTACAAAGTAACAACACTTGGTCAGCACCTCATAAGGTACATTCTTGCCATGTTTGGTTTCATTCAATTCAGTGGTTCTCTAAAAGAAGTCATTTGTATGCATTTCCCATAGGGTCCTTTATATGTTAAACTAAGTCCTACGCTGGCGGCCATCTTGGATAATGGATCGGCTACAAAGTAACAACACTTGGTCAGCACCTCATAAGGAACATTCATGACATGTTTTGTTTCATTCCATTCAGTGGTTCTCTAAAAGAAGTCATTTGTATGCTTTCCCATAGGGTCCTATGTTAAACTTAGTCCCCCCGCTGGCGGCCGTCTTGGATGATAGATCAGCTACAAAGATAAACACTTGGTCAGACATCATAAGAAACATTCATGACATGTTTTGTTTCATTCAATTCAGTGGTTTTCTAAAAGAAGTCATTTGTGTGCATTTCCCATAGGGTCCTATGTTAAACTAAGTCCACCGCTGGCGGCCATCTTGGATGATGGATTGGCTACAAAGTAACAACACTTGGTCAGCACCTCATAAGGAACATGCATGCCATGTTTTTTTCATTCCATTCAGTGGTTCTCTAGAAGAAGTTCAAAATGTATAAAGTTAACGACGACGACGGACGACGGACGCCAAGTGGTGAGAAAAGCTCACTTGGCCCTTCGGGCCAGGTCAGCTTAAAATGATTTATTTCCCCTTTACTTATATTCCCTATCAAAAAATGTTCATTATTAGAATAAAGTACAAAAATTTTCTGAAGAATTGGTCTTCAACTGCAATTATATTGTATGCTTGCGAAACAAAACTTTTCATAGCCGCTGCATGTTTATATACCTGTCCCGATCGATTCAGGGGCCTGTCGTTCCGTAGTTATCGTTTGTTGATGTTGTTCATTGGTATTTTCCCGTTTGGATATATAAATTAGATCGTTGGTTTTCCTGTACGAATTGTGTACGCTAATAATTTTGGGGTCCTTTTTAGCTTGCTGTTTGGTCTGTATCAAAGCCCTGTGTAAAAGGCCGCATTTACACCTGTGTTTGTTTTATCAGGTTGAGAACAACGCGCGCCTCCCTCAGACAAGGGGTCATTTTACTGATGTAGAAAAGAAAATAGAAATACCAAGGATTTGTATAGTTCTTCTATACAAAACCTTTAAAAACTTAGAATTTTGTACTTAGAAAGAGGAGAGTTACATCATGTTTTAAACAATTTTTTCTAAAAGACCACTTATTTTGAATAATATTAAACTGTTAAAGTAGTAAGTCCACTTGTTTTGACCATTTAATACCAGATAGATATAATAGTTCTTTGAGGAAATATGAGCTCTTTGGAACAAACAAATATATTAAACTTATATTGATTCCTCATAAAACATGTAAAAGGGATATTTATAACACTAAGGGGTTGCCTCCAAACTGATTATGACTTGGATGGAGAATTGTCTCATTGTCAGTCACACATACATAGACCAGATTTAATTATTTCTGGGTGAACAGGGAAAAAAAAATTCAGAAATTAAAGAAATGTCAAAGTTCAAGTGATCATAAATCAAGTTTTAAAATTGTCAAAACCTACTATTTAATGTTTTCAAAAAATATATATTAACGCTCGCCTTTACTTTTCAAGCTTTGCCTAAAAAAATTGAAAATTAAATATTGTTTTATTAAAATTTTCAAATCGCTCGCTCGCCCCAAATTTTGGAGTCCAAAAATCCGTACAACAAGAATTGAATTGGTGTGGCCTTATGCGGTATATATAAACAAAATGAAAATTATTAATTTATTTATTTACTTTTACCAGTGAATGAAATCAGTTAAATTCTTGTATTCTTATATATTTTTTTAATTTAATACGCACCAAAGACTGAATTATACGAAAATAAAACGAACTAGATACCATTGAGAATGGAGCCATCTCTGTGGGCCCCGCTGTCAATAACGTGGGGTAAATAAGTTGTATGGATAATCTGATATGAAGCATTATTTGAAGTTATTACATAGTCTCATGTGTGATTTTATTCTAAGATATTAAGTTAAAACTGATAAATATTCTCAACTTACTTTCATAGTATAATAGTGATATGACTGCATGATGCGAACTCATTGTTGACTACTCTAAGGTGACTTCTGGATATATGGATTGATGTTTGAACAATATGTTTAAAGGTGCTGCCCAATTCATATTTGTCACATTTTTTTAGAATTATGCATTCAATATATTATGACCCACCAAGTATAAAGTATGAAATATTAACGGTTCTCGAGAGGTAGAGCAGACACAATTTGATAAGAACAACGAACGGATGGACAGACCGATGGACTGACCTTTGACCTAGGATGCATACATTATGACACATTCTCTGGTGTTGGTTAATATAATTATATGTTAAGTTGAAAATGTTTGTCAGGTATAAAGTATGAAATAATAACAGCTGTCCTCTCAAAATATAGTGTGGATCAAATTTGTTAGCGATGGACAGACCAACAGACAGACAGACCTTTGACCTAGGAAGTTGTACATACATCATGACACACCCTCTGGTGTTGGTTAATAAACATGTTAAGTATAAACTTTGAAATCATAACGGTTCTCAAGATATAGAGCGGACACGATCTTCACCACAGGACACGGGGTTGTCAACTGAAACCAAAGGTTTTTTTACCTTGACCTTTGACCTAGGAAGTTGTACATACATCATGACATGCCCTCTGGTGGTGGTTAAAATGGATGTCAAGTATAAACTCTGAAATCATAAGGGTTATTTAGATATGGAGCGGACACGATCTTCACCACAGGACACGGGGTTGTCAACTGAAACCAAAGGTTTTGACCTTGACCTTTGACCTAGGAAGTTGTACATACATCATGACACACCCTCTGGTGTTGGTAAATAAACATGTTAAGTTTAAACTTTGAAATCATAACGGTTCTCAAGATATAGAGCGGACACGATCTTCACCACAGGACACAGGGTTGTCAACTGAAACCAAAGGTTTTTTTACCTTGACCTTTGACTTAGGAAGTTGAACATACATCATGACACGCCCTCTGGTGGTGGTTAATAAACATGTAAAGTATAAAGTATGAAATCATAATGGTTCTCTAGATATGGAGCGGACACAAAAGTGTTACGGACGGACAGACGGACAGACTGGTCACTATAGGGCGACCCGCCTAAAGGCGGACCCTAATAAGCGCACAGCGTTTTACATTTATAAGATAAAATCCAATGTACAAAATTAGATGTAAAAAAACACCTAACAGTAGAGGACAACAGGGAGCTTCTGGTAAGGTTATATGTGTTCATACATCTATGGCTAAATTGGAAATACAGGTACATTTTTAGAATTGTTGATTAGTTAATTGTTTTAAGGTGGCTTCCTCCATCTTGAATCTTGAAGTAGCAGATGACAATCAGTTCTTAATAAAATGTACAAATAATGGGAGTAGTATACGAGACATTGGGGTGATTGATCCTTTAAGCGTAAAGGCTCTCCACTGAAACTATTAATTAATATCAATTAAACTTTGGGTGAATGGTTTTTACAATATGACTCGCAAAGAACTTGCATCTTCATCTCAAATCAACACAAACTACGACATTACTTTCAGACAAAATGATTGGTCCTAAATAATTCAATTGGATCTGATTTAATCTCTTTGATGTCCGTTGGTTACTCATCAGATGTCGAGAAAAGTTTTACTTAACAATTAAAAAACTTTGTGACCCTCCTGTCGTTTACTGTGTTCCATTTTAGTAGACACAAATTATGAATTCTAAAGCACTGATGGATCGTACATAAGTTAAATGGAATCTACCAAACTTATTCCAGGTAATGATAACGAATATACTGGCACATAATACACACACTTAATATACACGACTTACTTGTTTGAATGGCAAAATTCTGAACAATGTCGGAAACTGTTTCAAAAATCTCTCGCTTAGATTCAAGGATGTTAACTGGAAATGACACACCGTTTTTATTCAAAGCACACAGAAATTCTTTCAGGAACTTTACCCAAGGCCATCCTTGCTTGGTAAGTTCACTTAAGAACAGTACATGCGAAGTGTCCCTCTTTGATTTTTCCAACGGAATTTCCTTTTAAAAGTTGTCAAGGAGGGAGAAAACCGTATGCTTTTCTTTTCCGTTGCCTGTCCATTCAGGTATATATAGTTGAATAGCAGAACCTTCTGATTGGTAAAAGCATTCACACTGTGATGTTTTGTCTGAAACAAATGACATGACATTAGAAATCAAGGTGTTGTTCAAAGTAGAATTGAAAGGACACCTTATCAAATCATTCAAAAGTAGGCCGATTTGCATAAATCTTTATGCTTTTTATTCAAAATACAATATTATAACTCAAGACAAAAACTTAAAATTTGACATTTGCTTCATCATTGTCTATTACTTTTGTCACTAGACCCCGTATACATAATGCTAATTCAATTATGATTTCAGGAGATTAGCAAAAGCCTTGAAATGTCAGGCAAACATTTAAAGCATAGGCGTTAGCTAATTGTAATGGATTTAGGCTTAATGCTACATTTCACTTACTGCCGCTAAAATATACAAGCAAATCATCTCTCGAGATATTCTTTCGCATGCGTTTACACAAATTTTCGGTATTAATGATTTGTTACTGATATACATATTTATTTCTCACGACAAAAAATGATCGTATTATTTATCTATGTTCTTAAAAAAAGTTTCATTGACGAAATGAATTTATTTTAAGCGATAAGGAATTTTATTTTGCATTCGATAATATCGGCGTAGTAATACGAAGTTCGTTTGGTTACCAGTCAAAAATGCCAGAAATGTCTACGGCAACATCAAACTGGTATGACACTTAAGATCACATTCGACGGCAAAAAAGTAGAAACTAATATAAAAGGAAAGTCCCTTGTGTATTGTTAATTTGTGGTGGAAATGCAATATAAGAAATCGATAAGCAGGTAAAGGGGTAAACGCAGTTACATTGTATTTAAAATTGTATACAGCCGATTCAAAAACCCATGAGTGGCGTATATATAGAATATACTTCACGACAGGCGAGTTATAATAGTATGTTTGACATACATAGATATAGGAAGATGTGGTATGAGTGGCAATGGGACAACTATCATCCAAGTCACAATTATAAAGAAAACCATTATAGATCAAGGTACGGTCTTTAAAACGGACATTTGGCTCACACCTAACAGCAAGCTATAAAAGTTCCCACAAAATAACTAGTGTAAAACCATTTATACGAGAAAATCCATGGTTTCATCTGTATGAAAAACGAGAAACGAGAAACACTTATAAACCACATAAAACAAATTATACGAATGATGCTTTCCAATACTCTATTGAACATAATAAAAAAACAAAAACCACTGTTTTGTTTGATGAATGTTCTTATAAAAAAATGTGTGTTTAAGAGAGTTTAGTATCAAGTTATAATTTTAATAATATTTTCTTGAAATTGTGCTCCCGAAGAGGTCTTTCTAGGCTTTATCATGAACGCTAAAAAATATTATCATAACATAATAATCTTTACCTTTGACGATGATTTTAAATACAGCAGACTGTTTGGACACCCAACGGTCATCTCCTGAGTTTATTATGTTGATGAAGTTTCCGTTCGAAAGTTTCCATTCGTGGCAAAGTACATCTCTTCTAAGGTCTAAGGAGGTTCCTATCAGAGGTGTGTTTACGTCTTCTATCATCACACTGCACGATGTATAATTCGTCAAAATATTAACGTATTTTTGTATAGTGCTTACATTGTCGTCAGTGTGATAGGTCTTCTCTTTTTTGCATGCTTTCTGTACAAATGCTGAGAGCATTTCAAAAGCTGCTTGGACATGTTCGTTGGGACCTTTTATAATCCAACGATAACGGCTACCTTCTGTTTTGTCTTCGGCTAAAATGATGCAAAACTGATTTTGAATACTTCGCTGGAACACTGTGAATAAATGTTTGCAAAACTCGTTTTCTTCAAGGAAATTGATTTTTTTTGTCACAAATAAGTTATCCAAGACGTTCGTTTTAAACTGCATATCTTGTGTATACAACAAACGTAGCATTGATTTCGAATAATCTAACTTTACGTCAGACTTCTGTCCGTATATTGAAAGTAAGTCCGCTATCATTTGTTTAATAACCTTAGGAAAAGAAAGGTAGTTTTCGGGTACGGATAATGAGTCCGTAATGATTGCACTCCTGATAATTTTACAGCTGGTTTGAAGGTTGTATTCAGACGTAGAATACATTTTTACAGTGCATTTGCCAATGTACCAAGCACATTGAATATACGCCCGCTGAAAGTGGTTACAGCTAGTCAAGTTGAGACGATTATCAACAAATCCATAAACATGTTCTTTGTCAAGAAATACTAATTCTTCAGCAGTAAAACTGACCTCTGATGAAAATAATTCTGATCTCTTGTTTGCAATAACCTGCTTAATGTCGCTCTCTAACTGCATCTTTTCACTTGCATTTTCATTGTTCAGTTGAATAGAAATTGCAAAACGTTTGTCATTTTTATCCACAATCATATGATCATTTTTGAAAACTGCACTATCAAGCATTCGGTGTAAATAAAGCAATGCTTGTTCTTCTTGTGATAAAGGAATTTCGGTCATAGCTATGTTTTCGCAGGAGCGAGATAAGTCTGTTATTGATTCGCTATGTCCCGTCTCGGTTGTAGTTCTTGGGATTTTCCGTTCAATTTCTAGGCATATTTTGTCGACGTCTTCTTTCTTTCCTATGATCCAAATAAAATTCTTATTTTCTGCACGGTAAACGGTAAACTTTTGATATGAAGAAAAATATTGTTTGCAATAAGCTTCGGGATATCGCTTTCTAACCGCTTTACAACCATATGTCAACCCCAACAATATTCCGTAGACTACTGATTCCCAGCTGCTGTCACCAGACTTGGACTCTGGTTTCGCTATGTATATCAATTCGCCATTTTCCTGTCTAAGTCGATAAAGAGAAATGTTGTTTCTTTCCAGTTCCTTTTTAGCCACTCCAAAATTTGTTTCCAGTACATATCTGAAAGTAAATCTGTCCTCTTCGTCCTCTAGAAATGGTATAGTAAGAATACTGACAGCAGGACAGTTTGAATCTGTGACGAAATAAAAACAAAATATGATATTAAATTAATACATTGTTCATAAATATACAATAGATCATTTTTTCTTACTATAAAACTAACTATTAATATTAATCAGTTAAATCCAAATTAATCATGTAATTACATTAATGTTCTTTGTTTGACCTTTTTCTATTTTTTTATATTATTTTTGAAAACAAATATTATAATCATTCTGCTTCAGGTGGGCGCCGTAATTGGCAAATATTGGCAGATATAGGAAGATGTGGTGTGAGTGCCAATGAGACAACTCTCCATCCTAATAACAATTTTAAAAAAGTAAACCATTATAGGTCAATGTACGGCCGTCAACACGGAGCCTTGGCTCACACCGAACAACAAGCTATAAAGGGCCACAAAATTACTAGTGAAAATCCATTCAAACGGGAAATCCAACGGTCTAATCTACATAAAAAAAACGAGAAACGAGAAACACGTATACTAGTATACTACATGACCAAACGAAATCTACTGTACATCAGATTTGTTTGTTTGTATTAACTTAATTAATGCACATGCTTTTAAATGAAAGGATATTATTAATATTTGATTTATTTCGCAAATAGGACGTTATTCCTCTAAGAAAAAAAGAATCCAAAATTTGTCAGTCACAGAAAATACATGTTTATTTGTTTTAACCAAGCCTTTTGGTCTTAGTATGAATTATTTGTCCTGTGATCCTTTCGGATAAATAGAGAATTTCATATGGTTTTTCATCACATCCGTATCAAGCCTAGACACCATTTTAATCCAAAGAGCTATCGTCATTCCATGTAATATAGTACTCGGCTACCTTGTATCAGCCATACATTTTGACAAGAGCTGAATTTATAACATTAAAGGACATAACGGGTCATAAACTTTATATCCAAATCAGTACAAACACATTTTAGAGGAGGTCATTCAAATAATCCTGTAATTTTTTTTTTATTTTGATCAAAACATGTATGCAACTGAATACTGACAGTTAAACTGTAACCAGTAGTTTCATTGAAATAAGTATTGATGTAATGTCCAAGAGAAACATTCATGGCAAGTTTCCACAAACATCGATTTTTAGACAGAATCTTTTTACCAGTTTAACATATGACATAAAAAGTATGATCTCTTACACCTATTTTGCGATTCAAATCTTCCATAAACCGTCCGATTCCTTTTGGCATTGACGTCTTGTAACTATGATGCATCGATGGCTGCATAGATTCAAATAATTTGCCTCACAAGAAACAAAGTTACGCTACTTTCGATTGATAATACTTTTATGTTTATTTCACCACTTAAGGTCTTAACTAAAATTGATAGAAATGTTTAATAAATTGTCATAATGAGTTTTTTATCATGATTTTTTTTTTTAAATTAATAAAAAAAATAAAAAAGAAGATGTGGTATAATTGTCAATGAGACAACTTTCCACAAAAGACAAAAATGTTACAAATATTAACAACTATAGGTCACCGTACGGCCTTCAACAAAGTATGGGTCATCGGTTTTTTTTACACGCTACATGTTATAAAATATTGTCAGATATTGTATAGATTATGCATGGAAAATCGAATTTTGTGTAATCAATCCAAAACTACATAATATAATTAAAAAATGTAATGTGAACAGATAGCTCTTAAAACATGCCTTCAGTTTAGAAAAAAAATTGAGGTCGCCGAACTTGTTTGATTGCTCCAGATTACAAAAAGTAAATTCACAACGCTCATGATTATAAAATTACTGTATCTGAGTTATCTCCCTTTTTAAGCAAAGTTTTTAAAAAATCAAACACAAATAAGGTGTTTTTGAGACATAATAGCTGTAATTATGGGAAAACACACAATTATCCATATAAACATCAAAAATCTTGCACATAACTTACATTCTACTCTCAAAATTTTGACATTTCATTAAAGATCGACATCACCGTTATTTGCTACCTCAAAATCCAAGATGCAGGAAGACACTCAAACCACCTTAATCTGGGTCAAACTCTTATTTGAGAGGTTAAGCGCTATAAAACCAAGTTCAATCCACCATTTTCTGCATTTGCCTGTATCAAGTCAGGAATATGACAGTTGATGTCCATTCGCTTGATGTGTTTTGTCATTTGATTTTGCCATTTGGTTAGGGATTTTCCGTTTTGAATTCTCCTCGAAGGTTAGTATTTTTATGATTATACTTTTTGGTATACAATGTAAAACATTTTATATTTTGAAAAGAAGATCGGACAGATCCACATACTAGTTCATATGATAATATTTAGCTATCATACGTTGTTCATAAAACTAAAATTGGTGGCAGATCAAGGAGCATTTACTGCATAAACTTTTGGTTCGTTTGATACACATTCATTTTTTTTTTAAATACATGCTGTTGAAAAATTTATACAAACTACTATCTTAATACTTTACATATTTTGTTATTTTTAAATAAAAAAATTGGATAATTTCTTCGACAACAACCCTTAAAATGAATATTAAGTTCAGTTTCCTGTAATGAAATACGCCGGTCATTGTTTGGTCGTTTCACTTGACTTCTGTATTTATCTCTCAAATGATGAATTATTAAAGCTTATAAGTCATAATAAAGTGTGAAAAATTAAAAATAAATGCAATATGAAGCGAGGTCATATTCACATTTTTGAAAAGTTATTAAATTAAGCAAGAGTTTCAACCACACGGGAAAGTAGAAGGTGTACACGAATTACTTCCTCTATATTTTATTTCAAGATTTGTTTGCCGAAAGTAAAATTCAAATCACTGATGCTGTCTGATAGCTCTTTTTTAGTATAGGTAAATAAAGTACTGAGTATAGGTAAAATAGTGCTATCGGAAAGCCGTCCGGCCTATACGTAGAATTGTTCCCAATTAAGGTAGCACAATACAAATATTTTTTTACTTCCAATCACTTCAAATCACTAACCTTGAAATGTTGTAACTTTCTTATGAATGCATAGAAAATAATAAAAGAGGTATATATAGATAGATAAAAGATTAATCTTTTAAATGAATGCAATATTTTGATTATGCAATCATTATGTAATCAATTATTTAGTAAATGGTGGCAAAATCTGTGTTGGGTCACGTGAACGAATTTCGATCATCTCTTTAACTATAAAGAAAATTTTAACGAAATTTTGGGCTTCAAAAGGGTGTCTCAGATTGTATCTATGGTATTCCATTCTCTCATAAATCTCTAATTAGAGTAAACATTCTAACCACATAAAAGAAAATAATATTTAGTAAGGTCTATTATTTGTTCTATACATTCTATCTGAAATCTGAGACACTCTTTTGTAGATAATGGTATGAACAACATATGACAAAATCAACCCTCTGGGGATACCTGTGCAGAAGCTAATTTCAATTGAAAGTGGACATTTGTAAAAAAAAAAAAAAAACACATTTTAGACACAGTTAACATTATAATTGGTTACATATTTGTTGCATAATACTAACATTGCATTAATTTGAAAGAATAATCTGTTAGCTATCCAAAACTACCACATCTATAAATTTTCAAGCATAATTAAGAAAGTTACAGCATCTTAAAACTTGGGAGTTGGAGTTATAAAATCTTTGTATTGTACTTCCTTAAATTGATGAGGACGTATCTTCAAGAACATATATGATAACACTTTACTGAATTGTTTTGTTTATAACTTTTCTTGAAGTATAAAAATAAATGGACAATAAGAATAGCCTGTAAAAATGTATGCATAATTAAGTTGAACCACACATGTAAGGCTAATTAAAATGAATGTCTTCAACTAGTAAGGCAAAATGTCAAGGGGTTTCTATTTCAGAGATTTTGAAGAAAGTTGATTAGTCAAATGCTTTTACTTTTAAAAGATTCTATTTCAGACCAATGCTGGAAGATAGTGATCAGTTATCAAAGAAAGTTTTCGTTTATTTTCAGTTAAGTTAGTTATTATGATTAACGCTTTGAACATGCAATGTTATACCTTATAAGTTTTTTCTGGCGTAAATTGTAGATTTCATTATGACACGAGCGTCCGATATGAAATATAGACTATACCAAGACAATGATTAAGATATAACATTGCAATTTCTCTCCTACTCAATATCCGAAGATTATAGTGTTTGTGGATTGGTAAAAATAGTCAATGTATGAGAGACTATGCACATCCTGATACTAGATATAATAAAATCAAACAAATAGTTCACACAAAAAAATCAAGATTTTTATAGTAATGATAACATGACAATTGAATTGATATAATTTATCACGAAAACAGATTTATTATCATTAAACTTTATTTTTCGTATTCACCATTCATGGAGTCCTAGCTAGCTAACAGTCCGGAAGGTTGTGATGGTTGCTTTTGAACTGTAATTTTACCGTTGCATTCGTCATAGAATGTGTCAGAAACTTTTATAGATTCCAATAGAGATTTGTTAAAGTTTTGGAATCAGTCTAGATATGCAATATGTTACAGATATATCTTGTTGACAAATTAAATGGTGCAATAGTATTCTCGTTATTAGTAATATATAAAATTTAAAAAACGGGAAACGTGAACCAGCACTGACAGTAGAATAATACATTTCTTTTTTTTCAATACCAATGGTTAACAGTAGTCATTGGTTATTATTGGTTTGGGTACATGTATGTTTGTGAGTATGAAGAGGATTCTTATATTCAAACTTTCTACTCGCAATTGAAAGCAAGTATTCAAGTAACTCGTATGTTCAAATAGTACACATGTGAGCTCTTTTTCACCTGAGTGATTTTACTTTAAACAGTTTGATTCGAGTTCATAAATAAAGGCAATTGCAATGTTATATCTAAATCATTTTCTTGGTATAATCTATATTTCATATCAGACGCTTCGCGTCATTATGAATTCTACAATTTCTCCTGAAAATAGGCATAAAGTTAAAATCTTAATATAAAAAAAAAACGAGAAACACTTGAATGCTTAATACTTTTACTTTTGCGGCCCTTTATTTCTTATTACTCTGTGTGAGCCAAGACTCCGCTTTGAAACCTGTACTTTGACCTATTATGGATTTCTTTTACAAAATGTGACTTGTGATGGAGAGTTATTTCATCAGCACTCATACCACAACTTCTTATATCTATGAACGGAGTATTTTCTTGACGTTAGGTAAAGTAGGATAATAACTTTAGTTCTATGATCAACTCATGATAGCAAAGTGATATCATATTAACTGGTCTGTGAATCCGTCCGTTTTTCCGTTCTGTTCAAAATATAAAACGTTCAAAATTACATTCCAAATTACAGTTTGACCCGGATTAAGTGGTGCACTGAACATTTAAACATATCATTATGATATGGAACACGGTGTCTTAAAGCCACACATTAGTGTTGCAACTTATCAAATACACGTACATATATATGTATATTCTAAATTCATTTTTGTTTCTGTTATCGCGAGCTCGCCTCGACAGTATTTTTTCTATCAAAGGGTAAATATGGTCACTAGTTGGCATGTCCGATTGGCATATAACAATTGCAAAAATGAGGACGCTCTTTCGCTGAGCTCACTCGACAAAAAGCTTCATACTGTGACTCGCACCTGATAGTTTACAATATCAATATGGAGATTACCTGATAATCGATTTATCGGGGTGTATTTGTGTCTTTGTTTCACCAGCAACCGGAAGATGTTTTGAAAAGTTTGGGCTTCTAAGTATATAAATGTGAATTAAAATGACATATGGAACGATAAAGTTTCCATCAAAAAGGATTATACCTCCTGATATAATGAACATGCAATGCGTATTGTTACAAAAACTCGCAAGGTAAACTAGCCTTGTGTCAAATCAACAGATCCAAAATTTGCAACAGGTAAAATGGAGATAACTCGAATGAAGAGCTTTCATCAGAAACGTTAGAAAATAAGGATTTCGTTCAATTTTTGTAAGGAAAACATTATTTCTGGAGCACGATAACCAATTATTTATTCGTACGCGATAATAAAATGTGTAAATAAGAAAAATATCATGAAAATCATAATTAAGTATTAGAATCAGTGCACCTGTCAAGTTTAAAGACATAAACAGGACATAAACAGTGATAGAAAGTATTACAGAATTTACGTCTACTTTGTTATATCACTATGTAATTGAAATATTCCAAGAAAATAATCTTATTGCTAAATAAATTTGCCAGGACTTGGGGGATATAAAGATAAGCATATGACATGGATACTCATCCACCATTTACAGTCTCGTTGAGTTGTCATATCTGTAATTTTCAAGGTAAACAAAGGTTCCTATGTAAATACACATTTTCTTATCCCAGGAATAGATTACCTTAGCCGTATTTGGAAAAACTTTTTTATTATAATCCTGGTACCTTTGATAACTATCATATGTAATAGAAAATGAAAAAAATCAAGTCTTATTAATATATGTTAATTTGCTGAAGGCTTATTAATATGATAAAGGAAATAAGATACTATGTTTTTCTGAATATATAATTATATAAAAACAAAACTCTAACCCCTTTTAGATTCCAAAGGAAATGTCAACTTATTTTATAAAATAAAATGTGTACATATACATTCAATAACATTTGTTGGCAATTCCAAGAGTATCAGGATGTATTCTGGGTGTGACAGCTACTACGTATTGTATTGTCAACTTGAAATCCAATCCATAATGATGTATATCAAATAACTAAATATTGTAAAACATGCTATGCACATGATAAAGTGAATGTCAATATATATTGTAACAAGAACTGAAAATAGTTTTACGCTAATAGTTTGTAACTTATGTTTATCATAAAAAAAACATTAAACAGTGACATGATGTGTGAAAATAAAATAAATAATGTGTATAAAAGTATTTCTAAACCAATAGAGCCATATAAAACAATTCTGGTAACATAATTATGTTCAAATATGGCATTTAAAAAAAATTAAGAATGAAAAAAAAAACAGATTCAGATTCAGATTCAATATTTTATTATAGTTTCACCAAACATAAAATGAGATTCACATAAATAGACATCAAAACATTTAAACATATAATTTACATTGTATGCATTAATCTTAGAACGATTTTTAAGAGACTTTTAAGACTCAATACATGTATATACACTTAGCCCAAAGTTCAGGTTGACCTAATATATAAATCCTCCTGAAATTCAGGTACATTGAGGTTAACAATTTGGCTTAGTCTTCATAAATATAGATTAATTCATGTAAACTGTGAATGACTGCTTGAATATGAACAAGGAATTAGTTCAAACATATTATATTATGATGTGATGTGATATCATCTTCATTCTCTGTAAGCGTAGCTGCAACAAAGTAAAGACCTGTCTTCATTCATACTGTTTTCCTCTGTCTTTTTAATATATAAGATGTGTACTAGATTCGTGTCATTCAGGACAAATCGTAAAAAAATAGTATATACCTGGACTTCCACAAAAAAAAGCACTGATTAAGGGATTTATTGAGGGATTAATGTATCGCTTATTTTGTGCATTCCTGTGAAAGAGGGACGAAAGACACCAAAGGGACAGTCAAACTCGTAAATCTAAAACAAACTGACAACGCCATGGCTAAAAATGAAAAAGACAAACAGAAAAACAATAGTACACATGACACAACATAGAAAACTAAAGAATAAACAACACGAACCCCATAATTGAATGAATGAATGTTCATACTTTTGACTTACTTTCTATTCATGTGCTTACATTGATAACATATATGCAAGGAACAACTGCCGTCAAACTGAAGAAGGTGTCTGTACATACTCAATAACACGAAAATTGATTTTATAGCAATGAATCCCTAAAGTTGCGAGTGTAATATACACATAACATAAAATAAGACCATCGTATACAAGTTTCAAAACAACACAAACATTTTTTCGAAACTTTTTTTGAACATGGTATACTATGTAACAAATGCAGTCAACAGCAACCAGTTTCGTCGCCAATTCACTAACTGTGTAGATACAAGTGCTGAAATTCTCACCACTGGCCCTGCATCTGTACCCAAGTCATCAGAAACTAACACCACAGAACAAATGAATTACATTACAAATCGTGATTGTAGGTTAAACATCAATAAGCTGTTGCATCTATATCACAACGATGGGCCGATTTGTAAAAATGTCAGAAAAGGCCACATAAAATGTGTTAAAAACACAAGATGTTCCATTGCCAGCTGATGCAAGATGTTCTCCGGTTCAAATATATATTATCTTATCTATCTAAAGACGATCAAAACTTAAAAGATCAGGACAAATACAGTTTTACATATATTCAGAACGAGAAAAAACAACATCCCATTTGAATTTATTCAATATTTACGTGGTATATATGGTACCTTATGCGCATAAAGGGTGTTGCTATTTAGATTAAATCATTATTAAAAAAATCAATAGTCTTGGATTGTTTTTTGTAGGAATACCTGTTCAAGGTATGAAAAAAGATGATATGACGTATTATGATGTACTGTAACTAGCATCTATCAGGCTATTTAAAACATGATGTACCTATCTTATCGAATGAAAATTAAAGAATTGAGGGGAAATTGGCCATACCTCTTTCACTTAAGTTTGAATTTCCAACCGTGATTCATAGGATCTAGGATGTGCTAGGACTATTTATGCACTGCGCATGTCACTTTATCTGCTTGCTTCTAATTTAATTTTCAGTCGCGTGTAATCCTATCACTGATTTTCAACTTTGAGCTGTGATAAATTCTTCAACTTTACTATTTGACAAGCGAATACGATAGTATAATTCTTATATCATTTGCATATCTATAAATACTTGAATTGGATTGGTCAATTAGAATTTTTCTCTTGGTTTACACTTCGATAAACCATGTTTCCGAAACTACTTTTGTAATCTATTCATGCGCGATTCACATTCTTGCAGGGATACTAGGATTTTTAGCAAGTTGAGATTATAAAACACTTGCATAGCAGATGTTTATATTCTAATGCATATATAACCCCAAAATAATGCACTTAAGCTTCGAAAATGTATAAAAATAAAATTTAAATAAAATTCCGGGAAATTTCACGAATGATTTGGCGAATTTACGTCATGGCAAATCACGACGTCATACGATTGAAAACTTTGAGACGGAAGATTATTTCGTTACGTGTACGCTTCAAATTCGGATAGTATCTAATTAAAATGAAGTTTTTGAGGTAGGTGCTAGTTCGTTTTATATTCGGTTGCATTTATCGAACATTTAAGCTTTTTAGAAAGTCAAGTTGGCGGTGTACTCCTTAGTTACGACATGCCATTGTGCTTCTGATGGTACATATAGTAGCATTCAAAGTAATAATGTAAATTAATAATCGCGTATGTTTGGCTGAAGAATTATAAGGATTAACCACATTTTTTCTAGAGGTTATTGATGTGTAAACCGGGTCTCTAACTCACAAACTTGATATAAAAGTCCTTCGGACTGTTATTCAGTTTGTGAGTTAATCGCTCCGGTTTACACATCAATAACCTCTAGAAAATATGTGTTTAATCCTATAATGAACTTCTAAGAATGATCATGGTTTTGGTAAATAAACTTATAAATCATTGAGTTTACAAGTGCAAAGGGGGAAAAAGTAATTGATTGGACAAATATAATTTTACCAAATTATTCGAATTGCTATAAATGTAGCTGTATAGTTTATATAAATGGTTGAAAAGATTATCAAAGCCCGAGTAATTAGAAAGGCCTGTAAAAAGGTAAGACTTACTTAAAGAAATTTAATTCTATTAAAAAATGAATCTTGTAAGTATCATGCGAATTGCAAACTCGGTGGTGGAATAATACGTTTTTATGAAGTGGTATATATAGGTGTTAAATAAAATGGGGATGTGGAGTATAGGGGACAACAATATTAATTGTGGGATCTGGGATTTTGATTTTAACACATTACATTCTATTGAATTCCCTAATTTTGAATTACTGTAAATGTATACATCACTAATGCATGGTTTAAATCTGTGCTAAAAAGTCGTTTACCATAACGAATAGGTGTTTCCTCAATTTTTATTTCTGTAAATGTATATATATCTTTGATAATACATAACGCAATAGGTGTTTGCACTTTACGTAATAATTGTTTGCACATAACATATTATACTGTAATGTTATAAAGGCAACAGTAGTATACCGCTGTTCAAAATTCATAAATCATGAGAAAAAAAAACAAATCCGAGTTACAAACTAAAACTGAGGGAAACGCATCAAATATAAGAGAACTACGACACAAGAAACACAACCATAAAATGTAACACACATAGAAACGAACTATAACATAACAATGGCCATTTCCATAAATTGGTACATTTTAAAGTAAAAATGGTGGGTTGAGCCTGGTTTTGTGGCATGCCAAACCTCCCACTTTAATGGCAATGTTAATTATAATATTAAAATGACAAGATAACATGACAGGACTACAATACAAATAAATGCGAAAAATATAGGACAGAGAAACAAACGATTAATAGCCAACAAAAGTTACTTTGTTTACAAAATTAATACGCCAGATGTGCGATACGTCCACATAAGACTAACCAGCTACTCCTAGAAAAAAAATGTTTGAAAGCCAAAATAAGTACAAAACTGAAAAGCAGTGAGGACCAAAAGTTTCAAAATGTCGTGACCAATACGGCCAGGATTATCTATCTGGGACAAGAACATCCTTTAATATTATTTAGAATTTAGAATTGAACATTATAATTAAAACATAGTAATACGTGTTTGCACATAACGTACTAGTAGCTTCACAGTGTTCATCTTGACTGTTAACAGATTGAAAGTATCAGGTGTTTGTCAAATCAGATTTATAAGCGGTATGGGTTTTGTTCATTGTTGTAGGCCGTACGGTGACCTATATTTGTTAATGTCTGTGTCATTTGGTGTCCTGTGGAGGGTTGTTACGTTTGCAAACATACCACATCTTCTTTTTTTATAATTTAGCTATACCGTTTATATAATATTTTTCATAGAAAATACATAATAACAAGCCTTTACAAGATAATATCACGAGGTTTTCATAGAACAAATATATATCAAAACAAACAGTTTAGAAAATATAAAATAACAATTATATTGGAGAAGGGCGCAATTATTATCAACTGACTGACTTAAAAAAACAAAAGAGGTGTTTGTTCAAAAAGTTTAGAGGTATTCACAGAATATACAGTAATTACACTATGATGTAATGTTTATGAAAATTCACAAAGTTAATGTACTTTATTCTTATGATTTGCACCACGTGACTTTTGCCCTTTTAGTTGAATTACCTCCTTTAGTGTATGATTGAAAATATAAATTATATCAAATTTGAGGATAATACAGTCCTTTTCCGTATTGGATCTTATGTGTCTTTGAAAACTTCCTTTGGTGGATATTTACAAAAGTGTTGTGTAATATTCTAAAGGAATATCCTTAAGTTTACTTTTTACGAAATGGGAAGGTTTAAATCACCGTGTTTTTAAAAGAATTTGGCCGCAAACTTAAGAAAGATGTAAAGTTAAAAGTTATTAAACGTTAAAACTCAACTTACAAGGTGTTTCCCTATAGGCAGACAAATCATGAACAATAGTTCTAGTTTCTTTATTTCTGTTTTGAACTAAGCTTTTTAATTTTTACGTTATTTTATGTACCAATAACGCTAGTTACGCTTCGGATTTTCAAACAAGAAAGGCCGATAGTTTTCAAAGTAATCTGTTTGTTAGTACACGTAATGAACCCTAAAACATGTACAATTCACCTTTATGTGGACAAATTGTTGAATGGAAATAGGATTTTGCATACTGCCATTTTTATTATTGGGTAAAATTGAGAATGGAAATGAAAATTGTGTCAAAGAGACATCAACCCGACCAAGGAGCAGATAATTGCCGAAGGCCACCAAGGGGTCTTCAATGCAGCGATAAATTGTCACACCTATATATAATCCTATTGTAATGTCTGCTGTCATTATAAGGCGAAATGGCCGCAATTCAATTAAACAAATTATCCCAAATTTTGCCATATCTGCGATAAAATTTACTTGTATTTACCTCTAGCTGCCATTCTACAAATACAAAAAAATAATTGTTATTAATCATTATGTCTGATTTATACTTTGTATCAAGTTATAAGTTTTTGTTCAGTTTCTTAAGCCCGTACAAATAAATTCTATATTTTGCTATAATGTATTATAATTGTTCGAATAAGGGAAAGACTGTGTTAAAATAGGGAAATTATGAAAGAGATGTCCTCATGCAGCGCCTGTAAATTTAATTGTCAATGTATTTACTTGTATCAATTTTATGTGTGCATCGTATTTCTGTATGATGACTATGATGTAATTTATAGAGAGTACTGAGGGGGAAAAAACACTTTAATTTTAATATAATTTGCCTCTTGAATTCGCATAATAAAAATTATTATAAATGTTTCACTTGTTCACCAAGACTGAGGGTTCATTCTTATTTATAATTGCACGAAACAAGTGCATGTGCCCAAGCACTTGGTATATTCATAGGTAGGACAAAAACAGTGTTACTGTTATAGTAGGAGTTCCAGTAGACAGTTTACAGCATTATATTTTGACACAAAATTAACCTTTGGCTTTGGCTAATAGTGCTTTATTTTCAGATTTGCCTTTTATATTACCGATTTCATTGGTATAATAGTACGTACTGCACTATACTTTGTTAAGTTTTAGTTTGAATTATCGTAACATTTATTTTTAGATTAACTTTTGATAAAAGCGTTTACATCGTCCTCGTCAATCAACTTATTAATCATGTGATATCCTATCTACATGCAACTGTCGTAATTAGAATCAAGGTCCAACTTTTCAATAAACGAACGTAAAAAAATAATTCTAGATCTTTTTTAGACGTATTCATATATGCTGATATAACGATTTTTCCTCGAAAGTTTTTTTTATGTAACTATTAATTCATAAATCATACTACAGTAACTAATATTCTAATGTGAAATGTAAACTGTTGTCACGTTCCTTATGGGTTTATCTAAAATACAGGATTTATTCAATGTTTATTCTAGCGAACACCTGTTATGATATTTTGTTTTTTTAATTTTTCTGAGAATGATTGTATGTATTTCTGTATACACAAGTATATTTTTTTTCTCTCAAATAAATTGAGGACTTACCTGTACGTACTTTACATACTTGAAAGTGATAGCGAAAGTAGAAATACGTCTACGCATGACTCTAGACGAGTTATACATGAGTGATATGACGTAGCGGCAAATACGACAGGTATAGCAGCTGTCGTACCAACAATTTTCGTTAGCACGTCAGATTCTACCTAAAATTTGTATAAAAAAAAACTCCACGGGTATAAGAAAACAATGTATATAAACAAAGATAGAAAATCACATTTTTATATTCGCTGACATTGTCAAATACGTCAACTCCCTGTCGGATGAGATAGATGTGGCAGAAACTATGGCTAAACGAAGTTCAATTAGTTATTTGTTCTTGTCTTGCAAGAAACAAAAGCAAATATACATGTATGGAACGCCAAAACTGTCTTATGTGGAACCCTGATAATACGTTATGTTGTTTTATTATTATTTGATGAGATTTTGTCTCTACATAATATGATTTTAACATTACGTAATGATGTTTTGATAAGACTCAATCTAATATGGAATTATAAATGATCTTTGATCATCTCAACGATATTGATGTTTTCGCATGATCCTTTTACGGCGAAAGTGGGAAAATAATCAAGTTCAGATGACCAATGATTATCTGTTTATCGTTATTTTTATGACGACGCAATTTCATGTCAATTTCATTGACGATATCACGTACCCCCTTAGTTAATAGCGATACTTTTTTTTATATCACTCTACTCCGCTGAGAATGGAAATTATCAATCAGCAAGATGAAAGGAAAATTTCCTCTTACTCCGGCTTCCTTACTGGACTCTTAAAGATCTTAGAAAAAAATTGATAATGCTAGTTTAAATCACAGGGTTCTATTCATTTAGTAGGGATGTACAAGTACGCAATCACGTTCAATTATTGAACCTTTTTAGTCAAAAATATTTATTAGTGTTCTCGTCATTATCAAATTGCTATTTATTTGGGATGTTTAAATACGCAGCCTCTGTTTTAATTACTCTACAAATTATTATTCTTTAACCCTGCTGACTGCCATTGACGATGGCCAAATACATATCACAAGATAAATACATAATGGATCTTAATATTAGTTTAATACCAAACAGAAAACAATAAACATAAAGCTAAGATGGTATACCACAAACTTTAGGTTCAAAAATGTGTACACCAGATCCGGATTTCGACAATTAATGTCTCTTCAGTGATGTTAGGGATCGAAACAGTATTTTGAAAGCCATATAATATACCGCAATTTAGGATAGAATCTTGATTAATTTTAAGGAGGCAAAATAGGGTGAACGGATCATATAAACCGGAGGGATTATATGTTACAAGCCCAAACAAAAAGTAATAAACATGTCTTTATTTGGAAACTACGTTAAAACCTATGGAATTTTGATACGTGTGCACGCAAATCAAATTTCGTTTAAGAAGCGTCTAAAACCTGCACAAAACATTTTACAAAAAGACAAATAAAGTGAAAAAGTATATTTTAACAAAACGCATTTGACTAACAGGTCGAACAACTGATGTGTTTTTACCCTGCTGACTGTCATTGGCGATTGCCAAATCAATTGATCACAATATGTAACAAAGAAATTAACAACTATAGGCCACCGAATGGCCATCAACAATAATAAATTCCAATACCAAATAGTCGTTATAAAAGGCATAGAAATAAAAAATGTAAAACAATTCAAAAGAGAAAGCTAACGGTCTAATCTATGTTCAAAATAATTCAAAACGAAAAACAAATGTTACCCAGCAACAAAAGACAATCTCTGAAATATAGGTTATTTACAAGTTATTATAGGGTACTATATTTATGACGAAATTTGATTTTTTGATTATTTTTTTTTATATAACAAACCGTAATTTCTTTTTTCGAGACATACAAAATAATTTTAAGCTAAAGGTTTAAGGAAGCTCGCTTGTCATGTTTTAGAATTTTGGTCAGATTTTCGGAATCCTTTGGTTTTATCCATTTGAATGCCTTAACAAAATTTTCCCGGTGTCCCCCATTTTTCTGTTTATAATTCTTTTACATGCATAATGATAAGCTGTCTGTTAAAGTCTTATGAAATTTTAATTACTTTTTAATAGTTTTTGAGGACTTAAACCTGTCAATGATAAAGCTATGAAAAGTCAAGAGAGAACATTTTCCCGCCAAAAGTTCAATGGCTAATATCTCAAAAACAAGCACGGTGACCTATATATTTTTTTGGCTATTTTGATTCCTTTATTAATTCCCTATGAATATATGCTAGTGTTTTGAAAAGTTAATTACTTTGAAACTGAGAAGCCAGCTCCCTTAAGAGTAACATACAAAACAATCAATGTAAGTCTCTTATCCTACCAATAGATAGACTGGGTATGACACCAAATGAGTTATAAATATTTTATAAATCTGACTTTTTACTGTCGCTTTTTAAAAATGTTATCAGTACAGTTATAATACTTTGTCATTGATGCTAGCGACGTTAAGGACGTGAAATCGTCATCGTCAACATAAAACATGAAGCTATGATCGTTTAAAACATTAGCAAAGGTATCCTTGTTACAATCTTCACCTGCTGCTACGCAAATGATGTGGATACCTTGTTGTTTTGATAGTTGAATCTCCAGGTCTATTTCATCATGATTATGCCATCTCGCGTTAGAGAATAACACAACAAGATTTCGTGATGAGTTAAATAAGTTACTTTCTCGTATATGTTTTAAAGCATGGCTTGTGTTTGAAATCGCACTTGCTTTATCAATCCTGACCTTTAATGCAGCGGAAATTAATTCGTCGTTATCAGAGGACCATGATAAATTAAACACTTGTTCTATTTCGTCCGAATATGAAAACATGCCAATATCTGCATTTGCATTGTAAGTTTTGATTTGTTCTACTGTTCGCCGAATTGCTGTAAGACGTTTATTGTAATCTTCTCTTGTTTGGTTATTGTTTGTATCCAGAAGGAGAATGACCTGTGATTCAGTTACCAAAGAACAGTCTGTAAAGAAAAAGAGTATATATCAACTTAAAATGTTCAAAACAATAAATTCATAGGATTGACAAATTTTTAAAAAACGTATAATTTTCATCCTGTTATGATGAATTTGATGGTTTATCAAAGTATAAATTTATTCACAAAATGACAAAATGACAAAAAATCACTATTTGAAGATACCAAATACCGAAAAAGAAACTTTTGAATAACAGAAACTCAAGGTTTAAGGCTTTGAAAAGATACAAAAAATATACTACGCTATAGAATTAAGAGATTGGTATGATTGCCAATTAGTCAACTATCCACGTCAGGAATATGAGTTTTTTTATCTTTTTTTTTACGGCCTTTGTTGAGGGTCTTTCCGTTTTCAATGGGCCTTGTAGTTCTGTATTTTTGTACTTTTTCTTTTTGTCCAATGACGTGTATTGAAACAAACATATATAAAAGTTACGGCAATCAACTATGAGTGAAACTTATGTCATACATTGCCAAACAGAAAATATTCCAGATATAATCATTTAATTTTTTTATCAAAGAACCTCACTTTTTTAAAAGTCAGCAATGCATTGAACAAAAAATATGTTCTCCTGTTCTTTATTTATCTTAATCAATATATAATATAAGACAGCTGTTATCACAGACTATTCTAAGCGTCAGCTATGTTTTTAAGACATTAAAGTAGTTACAGTCAAAACTAATATAAGGGCTTCACCTTTGACTTTTATAAATCGAAAATCTGACTTTTTAGTTCACCCTTTCCATATGCATGACCCATTGTAGTAATATATATATGCATTGTTAACCTCAATTCATAGGTCATCTCTCAAATAAGGTCATTTTGACTTCAGGTTTATATTCCAGTTTTACTATGAATTTATTTTTTAGTTTGACAATAGTGCGGTTATAATTGTGCTGACATAAGTCGCATAATGTATTATCCAGATCACTTATAATATTACAAATGTAGTTTGTACTATTTCATTGTTTGATGAATAGCTCCATTATCTTGAATGATTATAAAAAATACGACAACTGCTTTTATTTGGTTAAATCTATTCCAGGTTTTTATGGGTGTTTTATTACAAATTATTGTACTTTACCACATAAAACAACTAAACATTAATCACATGTACTGATAGGTTTACTTGTACTACAATATTATGATTAAAACAATGGAGCACAAAAAAAAACACTGAGTGTTAAATGTACCACTTGAATATTAGTAATAATCTTATAAAATTAATTCCTATCATTTATATAATAAGCCAAAAATTCATGTAAAATCTAGACAAAAAATAAAAGAATTGAATTGTAAGAGAAAATGGAAAACAAATCAATGTCTTAGATTTACAGAAATACCAAAATTAAAATATAAAAAAAAAATAATTAATAAATACCATATCAACAATGCGTATGTTTTAGTGCTTTCTTTACCCCTTTCATAATTGAAAATATCAGAAAATAGGGATAAGACCTCTAACAGAAAAAAGGCATACTGATACTGTTTTACTTCTAACCAAAAAAAATCCAATTCATTCTATTTTGTAGTTCTTGAAAAAAATGTGACGAAAAATTTAAGGTTCATCTTACATATTGAAAGTTCAAACAGGAAATAATTGCTCATCAAATAATAAAAATGAGCACTTTCAAATGTAAAATCATTCTTTTTCAGTAGTACCAGAGAATAGACGGACTGGTGCACAAACAAATTGAATGCAATAAAGCACCCCTTCTCCACTTTTGATTTAATAAAGCGAACATTTCAGTTCAAGTTGATTTGTATCTAATAACCAATTATAGAGAAATACATACTATCTATACAATAAGCAATACATTACATTAAAATGTCATAGAATTCCAGCATATACCATAGATCCTCACATTTGGTGCTGGTGCTGTATTGTTATATACAATCACCACTTTGTGCTGTCAGGGTAAAATATTATCAGTATTTAAGTACACACCATCAAGAAGGTTGATTATTAAATACTTATTACCGTACTGGATTTCATAGTTTAGTGTTCTGAAAATTTTTCATTTCCTGTTTCTGTTGGTGTTTAGATTTTTGTCTCACTGTTATATATTCCACATCACCTTTGATTGGTGTTTTTATATATAAAACAAGAGGCTCTCAAGAGCTTGAATCGTTCACCTTAAATTTTTTGGTTAAATCTCTCATCAATGATTATTTTGGCTTTTCAATTTATTTAAATGTTCTTTGAATCGTCCTATTTTCTTCAAAAGCAAAAAAAAATCATTTTCTCCTATGTTCTATTTTAGCCATAGGAGCTATGTTTCAAAGGAGAAGATTTTTTAAAGTAAGTCAACATGATGAACAAATTGTGAAAAGAGTCTTTAAAGGGCAAAATTGACTTATTTGTAGATTTTACTTTGCTTAACATTTTTGCTATAACAGTTTATCTGTATCTATAATAATATTCAAGATAATAACCAAAAACTGCAAAATGTCTTTAAAATCATCAATTCAGGGGCATTATACCTGGAAAACCAGTTACCCAATTCGGCTGAAAATTTCAGGACAGGTAGACCTTGACCTAATAAATACTTTAACTTCCTGTCTTATTTGCTCTAAATGCTGGAGTTTTTGAGATATAAACCAAAAACTGCATTTTACCATGTGTTCTATGTTTAGCCATGACGGCCATGTTTTTTGACGAAATAAAAAATAAAACACAAACTTTATTTTATACACCCTACTGATCATTCAGTTGAAGTTCGGTTGAATTTGGTTGAGTAGTTTTAGAGAAGAAGATTTTTTTAAAGTTAGCAAATATGATGAACAAATTGTGAAAAATTGTCATTAAAGGACAATAACCCCTTAAGGGGTCAATTGACAAATTTGGTCATTTAACTTATTTGTAGATCTTACTTTGCTGATCATTTTTGCTGTTTACAGTTTATCTTTATCTATAATAATATTCAAGATAATGACCAAAAACTGCAAAATTTCCTAAAAATTACCAATTAAGTGGCAGCAACCCAACAATGGGTTGTTTGATTCATCTGAAAATTTCAGGGCTGATAGATCTTGACCTAATGAACATTTTTACCCTTGTCAGATTTGCTCTAAATGCTTTCGTTTTTGAGATATAAGCCAAAAACTGCATTTGACCCCTATGTTCTATTTTTAGCAATGGCGACCATGTTTGTTGATAGATCAAAACTTCGGATACATTTTATAAACTAGATACCCTAAGGAACATTCAGTTAAAATTTGGAAATATTTGGCCTAGTAGTTTCAAAGGAGAAGATTCTTGAAATTGTTTACGACGACAGACGACGACGGACGCCAAGTGATGGCATAAGCTCAATTGGCCCTTCGGGCCAGGTGAGCTAAAAACAAATGTATCAAACATGTTCCATTATTTTATTTTGAAAATCGATCAATTGAATTTTATTTGATTATTTGGTGGACTTTTTTTAAACTTTCAAATTTCCATCTTTTTTCCTCAATGAAATTTTAATAATAAAATCACTAATGTAATATATAATCCAATATTGTCTTCTGTGTTTAATGATTTATGGAAAAGGTATTTCGAGTTAAAGTAATGGTATGGCTAGCAAAGCTTACACAATGTTTCCCCTAACCCTTTTTGGTGTCCTTGGCATTATATCGTGAAGATTATGAGAAAGATACTTAAAGTGGATAAAATGTGTACTGTCACAAATAGATGTGACAAGGGCAATGGAGTGGCAAAGTAAAGCCAAAAAATTAAGTGATAAAGTTAAAAAAGTATTTCTTGTGCATGAAAAGTTTTACACAAGGTTGTGAATTGTTTGATGAGAAGAAATAAATAATAATTTATATAATTGGGATGGAAGGATACGTGAATCCGCCACCACTACTTGGCCTCTTTCGAGTAACAGAGGTATATTCAGTGTGAGACTTTCTGACCCATAAAACGAAATGATAAAGTAAAAACATTCATAGTATATTATAAAAAAAATATTCCCAAATGTACTCATCAAAAATTTATAAGCATAATTTGTCATTTTCAAAAACTTTATTGGGCTGAGACAGTGCATTCAAAATCTACTTAAAGAATGAACAAAATGCAAATCACAAACAAATTATACAAAAAAACCTCCAATGCAGCAGATTAAAAGATAAAATGTTTACTAGCATTTTGTAATCTGTGCTTCTATTATATAATTGATACGTGAAATTGCTAAAAATGTCACTAAAAACCAAAGTGTAACACAGTTTTAAGGAGCCTGTATTAATCACATTAAATATTAACCTAATTTCAAACTAAGTACCCACATATTTAATAATTATCTGTTTTCAAATAAAAGTCATATTGATGGTCAAGTAGACGTATGCAGTCATTAGACAAAATTATAAATTTCAAAAAGTCCTATATATATGGGAAATTTGCCCTAATTCAAAATTTACTCCCCTCTTTTCAGATGTCAGAATTTCAAATGTTCATAGCTATTTCTCCTTATTATTTTAGTAATAATAAGCATCTGGAATAAGAAACATATTTGGAAAGTACTATGGAAAAGTTGACCCCCGCTCCCGCTACCACTATATCGTAATTAGGTGTTATAAATTATTGAAATATATTTTATTATTTCGCATGAATGTAATAATGTGCCAATAAAAATCTTTATCAAATAAAATATGCTATTAGACCATTTAGAGCAATTCCTGTCTGAGTAAATGTATTTTGAACCACATGCTTTTCGGCATGGTAATTTGACCCATATCATTGAAAGTCTTGATACTACCCATTATTTAAATCTCAACAAAGACTTTTTTAAACAAGGATCTGTTATTCATTTAAGATCGCAATATTGAATGCAAAAAAATGTAACCCTTATCAGAAATTGATATAATATAAAAAAGAAGATGTGGTATGATTGCCAATGAGACAACTTTCCACAAAAGACCAAAATGACACAAACATTAACAACTATAGGTCACTGTACGGCCTTCAACAATGAGCAAAGCCAATACCGCATAGTCAGCTATAAATGGCCCCGATAAGACAATGTAAAACAATTCAAACGAGAAAACTTACGGCCTTGTTTATGTAAAAAAATTAATGAAAAACAAATATGTAACACATAAACAAACGACAACCACTGAATTACAGGCTCCTGACTTGGGACAGGCATATACATAAATAATGTGGCGGAGTTAAACATGTTAGCGGGATCCCAACCCTCCCCTAACCTGGGACAGTGGTATAACAGTACAACATAAGAACGAACTATAAAAAGTCACTTTTAAGAAACATAAATTTTCAATCAAAATGCCTTGTTCTATAAACAGCTATGTGGTTTAAAAAAAACTACGATCTGTGAGAAGCCTTTGAACCTGGTGACTTGATAAAATTCACATGTAATTTGAATTCTGGGCTAGAATAACCGTAATTGGTTATTATGATACATATTATTATAATAAAGATAGTATTCATCATGTATGATAAATGATGCTATAATTAATGAATATTTATGCATGTTTACATTAATAAAAGTCATAAATCAAGATTATGATGACTTTTGCCTTTTTTTGGTAAAATTGTGACAATTCCTAATAAATTGACAGATAATCTTCATCAATCTTCAATAGGATTTTCAAGTATATATACTCCTACAGCACACCGATGAGAACACACAACGTTCCCATCCTACACAAGGTAAGTAATCTTATTGAAATATATAGTCATTGGGTATAATATTTGAAAAAAATAATGTATTACATTTCTTTTAATCCTCTTGCGAAATTTTTATTTTTAAAAGATAATCCTTATTTATTAAGATGCCTTTGGCTTTTAATATTTTTGTCTATGATATTATTTTCTTATTAGTTTAGTTTCTTTTCAACATTACAATACGATTTGTGATATAGCATAGGAATATAACTAACAGAATTGATAACTTTAAAAGGATATGTCAACCACACCAATATTTCTTTAATACTGCTTTACGAACAGTTGTATAGCAGTGTTATCCTATTTCCCTGGAATACGCAAATATAACTATATCAATTTTATAAATGTTTTAAGAATAATAAATTTAAATGAAACTAACTTGATATGATAAAATTTGATTAAATGTAAGATAAAGTAACATGAAAAGGCCCCCCTTATACAAAATGCTAAAAAGCTGTGTATTAAAAGTAAAAAATATTAATATCTAAATAGCTCTGTGTTAATACTTTAAGATACAAATTTATTCATATAAAAATCTATGAATTGAAGCAAGATTAAGTTAATATACCACCATTATTTTGCATGTTTTATTTTCAAATGAAAAGATGTTTCTTTGGTGTCACTTCTCTCTCCAATTGGAAAATCCCCGATATAACATGTACATGTAAACTGATGTTTACCCTTCTTCTCCTTTATTTTTATTGTCGAATTAGTCGTATTACTATTCTTTCTCAATACTGTGCGTTATAAATTTAAGTAGTTTATTCATTTGGTCACAGGAAGATCAGATTAAAAAATAAGTGTTATGGTGTTGTTACCTTAACCATTTTTCATAATTTTTATTCGTCAAAATTGATACTTAATTTATATTATTTTTAGTTCTAAGCTTTTTTGTGCACCATTCGCACTCAAAGATATGAGCAATTCTCAACAAAAAGATATAAGAATATGTGGTATGGAGACCAAAGAACAAACTATCCATCTAAGTCACAATTAATAAAAGTAAACCATTATAGGTCAAAATACGGTAACAACATTGAGCCTGGACTCACACCGAACAGTGAGCTATAAAGGGCCCAAAATACTAGCGTAAAACCATTCAAACGGGGAAAACCAACGGTCTAATCTATATACAAAACGAGAAACGAGAAACACTTTTAAACCACATTAACAAACTACAACTACTGGACATCAGATTCCTGACTATTATTAGGTGCAAACAATTGCAGCAGATTTAAATAGCTGTTCTACATACATTTTTATATTCCATAAAAAAATTATATAAGAATTGGCGCTTATCTTATATTCAATGTAACAATGAACAAACCACTTGGTTGACAGAAAGGGTATACACTTATGTGGAGGGGATTCAAAAGGAAGTCTTGCCAAGCTTTAGAATTTTTTTTCTTACGTCTCTTAATTCTGAAGCAAAAAATCAAAATATATTTAAGTTTTTATTTACATTTTTTGTTTGCTTTTACCTAATATTCAATAAAAAAATGTCTAAAAGGTTATCATTCTACCCTATTTATGTATGTTGGTCATTTGTGTCATTGGGTTGCTGTCTAATTGATGTTTCACCTTCAGCTCCATTTGTTTATGCTAACACGAAGAAAAAAATACCTATTTAATTTGTGTTCTAACACTGTAAGTTCTCAACAAAAATGTCATGATCCAACTTAAAATAAGGAGAAATTATTCCACATAAGTTAGATTTTATATGTACATTTTATTCATATATTTTCAGATACAACATGCAGTTCTCCATTGCTCTATGTTTACTTTTGGCAGCTGTCTGCACCAATGCCTCATACCAAAAATGTTGGGGTAAAGGCTGTGGTGGATATGGTGGCGGATACGGTGGTGGATATGGAGGTGGATGGGGAGGACTAGGTGGCTTAGGAGGTGGATGGGGCAAAGGAGGAGGATATGGAGGATGGGGACTAGGAGGAGGATATGGAGGTTGGGGTATAGGAGGTGGATACGGAGGATGGGGTAAAGGAGGTGGATACGGAGGATGGGGTCTAGGAGGTGGATACGGAGGATGGGGTAAAGGAGGTGGATACGGAGGATGGGGTCTAGGAGGTGGAGTTGGAGGATGGGGCCTAGGAGGTGGATATGGAGGATGGGGCAAAGGAGGTGGATGGGGCATTGGAGGTGGATATGGAGGATGGGGTGTAGGAGGCGGATACGGAGGAATCGGAGGTGGATACGGAGGCGGATACGGAGCAGTTGTACTTAAAGGAAAAGGATCATACTATTAAATTCAGGAAATCTTAATCTGTACTCTCTCAGGCAAACTGGACACTAGTTGAAGTTAAATCTTCATATCAATATATGTAGATATATTTTTTTTGCAAATACAAAATACCTGTATAAATGTGTTTTATTCAATTTTTATTGATTTATCCTTTACACAAATGTTAATTCACAAAAAAAATAAAGAAGAAGGTCTGATCATGCACTCCCTTTTCTCACTACGATTTCAAAGTATTTTCTAAACAATATTACAATGATCATCAGGTTCTGATTAGAGGTGAATGAAATGGAATTGTGAATTTAAAATATTTAAAGCCATTATTTTATATTCTTAAAACTTTTTAGATGTTATTCTCTATTCTTTATGTTTCAGCACCCCATTATTCTCTATTCTTTATATTTGAGGCCTATGTTCTCTATTCTTTGCATTTGTGGAAAATGTATTGTGCACGTTTTATTTTCTATTCTGAAACCCCAACCAGACCCTAAACCATAGTCAATACAAATTGAATGACAAGATGAGTAATATATCTTTTTTGTTTTTGTTTTTATGTTTATGTAATTGCATTCTAATCATGACGTCACAAATATCATTTATTTTGATTTTCCCTGACATTCTAATGAACACCATCAACCCCAATATCCAAATATTATTAAAACCTCATTTAAATAAATAAAACAATATTAGTCAAAAGTACACGGATGCTCCACTGGCATTATCATTTTTCATATTCAATGGACCATAAAATTGGGTGCAAAATCTAATCTGGCATTAAAAATAGAAAGATCATACAATAGGGAACATGTGTACTAAGTTTCAAGTTGATTGGACTTAAACTTCATCAAAAACTACCTTGACCAAAAACTTTAACCTGAAACTTGCATTTTCATTTTCTATGTTCAGTGGACCGTAAAATTGGAGTCAAAAGTATCGTTTGGTTCTAAAATTAGAAAGATCATATCATAAGGAACATGTGTACCAAGTTTCAAATTGAGGGACTTTAGCTTCATTAAAAACTACCATGACCAACAACTTTAACCTGAAGCGGGACGATCGGATGGACGGACGAACGAACAGACGAACGGAAAGACGCACAGACCAGAAAACAAAGTGCCCCTTTACTATCGTAGGTGGGGCATAAGAAGAATTTAATTGATTGTATGCTTTATCCTATTCAGTATGTTTGTTATGTTTTAAAGTCATTGTTCAAAGTGGAAACGAGTGAATGAATCCATGTATAAATGATGTTCTAGTCATTAATTACTGTGCCACAAAAATGTCAAAAACAACTGTTGAAATATCATTTGCCAACATAAATAAAAAGGTTATTGTAGCAGTCCCGTAACTTATTATGTAAGTTTTAGTTATTTGAACATATTGTACAAAAAAAGTAAAATTACAAAAATACCGAACTCCAAGGAATTTTTAAATCTGAATGGCCTTTATCAAATGGCATAATCAATAACTCAAACGAATGGAAAACAACTGTTATATTACTGACTTGATACAGGCGTTTCTTTGTGTAGAAAATACTAGTAGTGAATTAATCCTTGTTGTCTATTTTGCTAAAACCTCCAACTTGTATTACAGATGCATAAAATTCCATTAAATTGACAACATGGTATAATAAAACAAAACCAGCCAGATTTAATATGTAAAAAAAAAATGTGCATTAGCAAAAATGAAAGACAAGAATAACACACATTACAAAAAAAGAAGAAAAGGTTGATAATATCCAACAACAAACAAAAGGACGTTATAAGACGTAGTTAAAATAATAAATAACGTCAGCGACAAAAATCAAAAAAATCAAGATACTCATGTTTTATTTAAAAAGTTGATACGGAATATTTATCAAAAAGGTCTTGTCTACTTTCTAGGTATGTTAATATGTATACTATGAGTTTGACTGTCCCTCTTGTATCTTCCGTTTTTCTTTTTTAACCGACATACTAGTGAGTTTTTATAACGTGTGGGTAGCAGCTGCAAGCTCTTGAATACCACATGAAACAAAAGATGTATATCTCATATGCAGGTGAAGTTGTTATATTGCTTTTCAGGTGGGGATTATTTCAAATTTAAAATGCCCTCGTATGCCAAAGAATCTGGTCCTGAGATGACCGCTTATGTCAAATTCAAGGTATAAGTATGAAAATTAGTCTGAAAAAGTCGTGTCTGATTATTTTCTTTCTAGTTCTGGAAGATATAATAATGAAACCCAATTAAAAATGTATGGATTGTTAATGCGAATACATCACAGATATGTTTGACTGAGAAATTATAAGATGAAGCTTTTTCAAGTGTCTGAATGAAGTCGTTTATTCCCATAGAAATGCAAATAATTTGTTGAAAAATCTGTATTCAAATTCAACAAATATGTTGTCAATAAGAAACTTCAGCACAATGATAATGTTTTATCTGTGTAGCATATTTTACCTTTTTGTTCACTATTAACAAAATATGCCGTATGCTTCCCCCATGCGTATGACTATGGTACCATTTTTCAGATTACGTCTTACATTTTGGATTTTCGTTATTGATAGATAGTAATTGTTAAATAATGCTAAACTAGTTAGGCCTCTCAACTACCATGTTTTCTAACTTGTCGGAACTCTTAACCCACTTGTCCAATTTCAAAATTGAAAATCATATATATTGATGGTGTGCACCAACAGCAATTGAGCGTTGGTCGTACATCATGAAGGGAGTATTTCTATACGATATATGAATCTGTGTGTAAC
Source organism: Mytilus edulis (assembly GCA_019925275.1). Lineage (NCBI taxonomy): Eukaryota > Metazoa > Mollusca > Bivalvia > Mytilida > Mytilidae > Mytilus > Mytilus edulis. Next base: position 10,183,657 of record CM034355.1, on the reverse strand, counting down.
TGTTTGTAACTGTAAAAAAAGCAATACTCCATCAAAATTTATTTTATTATTTCAGACTTAAATACTATTTTTAACTCAGTGTCTCTAATATGTGTCGATCATTAAATCATCATGTCTTCAAAGTACTAGATATAGGAAGATGTGGTGTGAGTGCCAATGAGACAACTCTCCATTCAAGTAACAATTTAAAAAGTAAACCATTATAGGTTAAACTACAGCCTTCAACACGGAGCCTTGGCTCACACCGAACAACAAGCTATAAAGGGCCCCAAAATTACTAGTGTAAAACCATTCAAACGGGAAAACCAACGGTATAATCTACATAAACAAACGACAACTACTGTACATCAGATTCCTGACTTAGGACAGGTGCAAACATTTGCAGCGGGATTAAACGTTTTAATGGATCCAAACCTTCTCCCTTTTTCTGAAACAATAGCATAACATCACAACATAGAAAAACACACGATAAAATATCAACTGGCAGACTTAACTCAATCAAAAAACGTATGATTACACAATGAACGAATAAATTTGATCTGCGATATCTGAATACAAATGCGCAGTTAATTAAATATTAGAGACAAACATTCATGACCAACAAGCTAACAAACATATTCAAACAAAGCCATGGCAGGATATCACTGAGAAATATTTAACCAATCAAAATTCACTTTAGAAAAAAAACCGGTTTTAAAAAAATAATTATAATCTCTTGTGGACCTATCCATTCTGTAAATTATTCTTTTTTATATAAGCTTTTTTAAATTAAGAGCACCTCATATGGAATTTAACCTTACTTTAATTTTTCAAAAATAAAAACGTTTCTTCCAACATATGTACAGCACATATACATGAACAAAAAAGGTGTCATGCATGTAATCTTTACAGTAAACTTTTGTTATTGATTACATATTCACTAAGTATCTCCGTTTATTCATAATCAAAGTGTTTCGTTTGACCTTGGTTGTATGCAAAAATATATGTCAAAAAGAGATTTTATTTAATAAGATCTATGTTTGGCATTATAATTATTTTGATATGAGCGTCGCTGATGAGTTTTATGTAGGCGAAACGCTCGTCTGGCGTACTAAATTATAATCCTGGTACCTTTGATAACTAATTAGAATAATAAGTTAAGATGTAAAACATCAATAAAATCTAAAGTGGCAGAATATCTCAGTGGAATGTTTAATGTTCCTCATGATCATGTATCAATGTTTATAAAAATCAAGTTAAAATTATAAAGGCTTGTTTTGGCATCCCATGAAACACAATGATAAAATAAGAACATGCATAGTTTATTATAAGAAATGTCCCATTGAAAGGACTCGTCATACATTTAAAAACTTCATTTGTCATTATCATAAACTTTATGGGTTTGAGACGGTTTAATAAAACATACTTATAGTATGACAATAACGTAAATCATCAACAAATTATACAAAAATAAAACTCCGATGCAGCAAATTTAAAAAAAATTAGTTCTAGTATCTTATATAATGTTGTAATTTGTGCTTTAATCATTTGATTGATAGATGAATTTGCTGAGTCACAAAAAAAACCCAGGGGGATCCAAGGTGCCTGTGTTGCTTACATATCGTAACCTAAATCCAAACGAAGTACCCAAATATTAAAGTCGTATGAAACGAGTGACCGGTGAAAAATAATGTGTTATTTATTCGCATACATTTCGTTTAATTGTCAAAAGATATTATAATCGGTCAGTGATGTTGAGAAAATATGGCAGCTAAGTAATGGTCGTGTTTCGAAGCCGAAGTGTAACGATTGTCACCCTTTTGTAAACAATCGACAAGGAAGCATGGATATTCATGTAAGCACGTGTATAACAGGTCCAATAAGATAATAGTTTATCTTGATGACGGCGGGATGTTTACGTTCGGTTTTCCATTCGCACTTGCGTATTGCAATGACCGGAATTTTACGTGAAAGGTCACGCTGCATACGGAAAACATGTCGGTGAATTGTTTGCTAAAAGCAAGCAATTAAAACGAAGTAAACTTCATCTAAATTTGGACAAATTTAAGAATTTACTTAAAAAAATAGGTGTACATAAGTTTTATAATAAAAACTAGCCATTTAGTTATAAAAAACCTTTATGCAAAATTATGACTGTAATCATCTGATTTTAAATAATAGGCATATTTGGTAGTTAGGTAGACTTATGCAGAAGAAGAAGAAAAAAAGTATATTTAACAACAAAATTAATTTCATTTACCTGTGTATACTTTTGATATTACAAAAGACGCTATGTTTTTTCAAAGTTGTATTTCTCAAATTGTTCAGATTTCACAGAGGTATATTACTTTTACTGTTATTAATCATCCCTTATTTTTTTTTATTAAATTTGGATTGACATTGTATATCATAGATCACAATCATTCGGTCAATGTGTGATCATTTGTGTTACTACGTCTTTTTATTGAGTTAAGCCATTCCAATTGATATTTTAAAAGTGTGTCTTTCTGTTTTGTGATGTTACACTATTGTTTTTAATAAGGGTGCCATTAAAACGTTTAAACCCGCTGGAATTGTATGCAAATGTACTAAGTCAGCAATCTGATGTTCAGTAGTTGTCGTTTGTTGTTGTGGTTGATAAGTGTTTCTCTCGTTTTGTATATAGAATAGACAATTGGTTTTTCCAATTTGCATGGTTTTACACTAGTCATTTTTGGGACCCTTTATAGCTTTCTGATCGTTGTGAGCCAATGCTCTACGTTGAAGACCGTGCATTGACATATAATGATTTATATTTATAAATTGTGATTTGGTTGGAGAGTTGCCTTATTGCCACACATACCACATCCTCATATATCTATATCATGCAGTCAATTGACAAACGTTTAAATTGGACCCCTATTAGTTAGTTTGACCCAAGAGAAAATGGACCGTTCTCCATGTATGGACAGTTGAACTTAAATTCAAACTTTACTGCCCCCCCCCCTTTTTTTTAGATTTCAGAACGTCAAATCATCATAGCATTTATCCCCTTACTACTTTAGTAATAATATTTATCTTGAATTAGAAACATATTTAGAAGTATTTTGGAAAAAATTAACACCAATCCACCCCCCACCCGCCCTCCCCTTTCTCCAAAGTGTGATGTGTTATAACTTCAAATAATCGTAGCGTTAAATTTAAAGCAAGTTATAACGATGCTAAAAATAACTTCAGAGATTTATAAAATATTTTAGAAATAAAATCACAAAACCCACCTTCTTTGTGCAGATCCTTGATCTGCATCTTCATTAATATTTTGACTCTTCCTAGAATGTAAAACTATATTACTTTTAAAAAAGATTGGTTAAACTTTAGCGGAATAAAATCTAGCTTTTTAGGATTTGTGTTATATTGCTGCAATAAAAATTCCTTATCAAATAGAATATGATATTAGCATGATTAGACACCATTTCATATTGGTTACGAATTAGCGTCTCTTAGTTGATAACAAGGGGCCACATGACATTCTTATTCTTCAGTAATAATTTCTATCGGTCTTTAACAGAAAAAAACTGACCAGAAATCCGGTCGTTAACGGACTTTTGCATGTTAATGACCGGTTGGGCGTGGTTTTAACAGACTTTTACATGTAAATGACTGGTAGGGCTTAGTTTTTCTGTTTAGATGTCCCTTTTATAAAATATTGGCCTGATTTTAATTCTATATTGGAGTTCTTGAATTGTTTACCATCTATTGACAATATGTTTTCGTTAATTATATAATTAAAGAAAAGAAAAAAAAATCATATCCGGAAAAATTGCACTTAAATGAATGGCAATGACTTATAGTAATCACTATCATGACAAGCCTTCACTCTTTCCTATAGAAAACGTACAAAAATTATCGACTGATAAAATAAATGAAATAAAACATTTTGTTTGACTTTTGTTGTTTTTTTTCTAATGCCCGTAACGTTGTTATGAACGTGACGTCATAGACAATACTTTTAAAACAAAAGTAATCTGTAAAAGCTTATAATGATAGGACATTCAGTATAATAAAGTAAATAACACATAGCTGAGAGGGTGATAGAGCAGATTGGAACCCCTCGAAAAGGCATTGTCAACCTTGGCTTGGCTTGGCAACGTACGTTCAATTTATGAGAATTTTTTAAAGAGAAACAGGGTTTCTTGAAATATAAACATAATAGTCATTATCGTGATACATGGACTACCCGTAAGGCAGTGGTATTGACTGCAACAGGAATAATGACCTCGACTATGGCTCAGGCACTATCGCTGTCTTAGTCAATACCAATGTCCTTGATGCAGTCCATATATCACGATAATGACCAGTTCTTCAATGTAACTTTTATGTAAATATATAGTAATTATTTTCTGTATTTTGAACCACATGTTTTTGACATGATAATTTACCCCTATCATTATCAGTTGAGACTCGGCATGCTAATCTCTACGAAAACTTAAAAAAAAAACAAAAAAAAACAACAACATGGGGCTGTTTTCCCTTTAAGATAGCAAAATTAAATGAGAAAAATGTACCCTAATGAGAAATTGATATATCAAGTCACTTTTAAAAAGCAAAATTGAAATGCCTTGTTCTATAAACATCAATGTGGTTTTTTTTAAATTACTATCTGTGAGAAGCCTTTGAACCTGGTGACTTATAACTTTCCACACAAAATTTAAATTGTGGGCCATAATAACCCTAATTGGTTATTATGATAAATATTATTATAATAAAGACAATATTCATCATATATGATAAATGACATTATAATTAGTAAATATTTATGCATGTTAACATCAATAAAAGTCATAAATAAAGATTATGATGACTCTTTTTTTTTTTGTGGAAAATTGTGACAATTTCTGATGAATTGAAATATATTCCTCATCAATCTTACATAGGATTTTCCAGTATATATACCCCACAGGACACTGATGAGAGCACACAAGGTTCCAATCCTTCACAAGGTAAGTAATCTTATTAATATATATTCATTAGGTATGACATTTGAAAAATAAATTCAGGTGCTTTTAATTCTCTTGATAAATTCTAGCTTAGAAAATAATCCAGATTTAAAATGATGCTTTTGATCCTATTTTTTTGTTAATGATATTAAATTTATTAAGAAATTTTATTCGGGTTCTCTACAAAATTACAAGGAAATTTATGATACAAGATAAAATCTTTTACAGGAATTATAACTTTAATAGGACCAACCATTCCCTTTAGGAACTGAAATAGATAACATCTGTAGTAAGTGAAAGATTAGATTCTAATTTTTTATACTTAATTTTCATTCTAAATATAATATCAACCATTATTACTAGTAATATTCCAAATCATGCTTGTTTGCCTTTGCGCCTTAAATCTCACATTTCAATTACTTCTTTTAAGATTTCCCAACAGAAATTTATTTTGTAAATTGTAAATTACTTATCAAAATTAGATGCCTCCTATATAGCAAAGAGTTAATACATTAAAGCACAAATAGTTGTGTGTTGATAATTTAATTTTGGTTCATTTGATCTTTTAAAAAAAAGTACAAAAACCAAGTTCTATTCATATATAAACTATAATAATTAAAACCCAAATAAGTAAATGAACAACTATTATTTTGCATACTTTATTTTCCACTGAAAAGATTTTTTTTTAATTTCCTTCAAAATAATTCATTCTCACCGTGAAGGCAAGAATTAATTTTTGGCAGAAGTAACATGGATCATGACCCTGTTCATACATGTTTTAATGACTACATCAAATTTCAGAACTTTTCTGTTCTATTGCTAACTTAACATCATAAAGTAGACTATGCATTTAGTCACAGGCGGATCTGAGAAAAATAAAGGTGAAGTTTTGTTACCTCAACTTTTTTTTCATAATTTTTGTTCTTCAAAAAAAAGTACTAAATTTATATTAGTATCAGTTCTAAGCTATTTTTTTGAACGATTTGAACTCAATCTATTAATAATTAGTATTAAAAATGGAAATTGGGAATAGGGTGACAACAACTCGACCAAAGAGCGGAAGGCCACCAATAGGTAACATAGAAACGAAAGATAAAGACAATGATGCATACATTTATAAAGAAATACTAGCAGTTACTGACATGCCAGCTCCAGACCTCAATCAAACTGATTGAAAGATTATGTCTTTAACATATGTATATGAAACACCTTCACTCCCGTTAAGTGTTCAGTGTCATATCATCATAAAATAGATGAGCAGAACATAACCCTTATAACAACTGGTTTTAGAATAAATGTATTTATTTCAGATAGAAAGACCCTATAAGTGAACCAATATAACAGCTAAAATATACCACCATTATGACCTGACAACAGTGTCTTAACTAAATACCTTTTTAAATAATCTGTTTAAAGGTTGTGTTGGTTTATTTTTTTGCTTTTGACGTGAATGCCGACATTTTTGTGCTTTTTAAAGAATATTACCATGAACGATCGGAAATCAAATACCTAAACGTATTAAATGTTTGCATGTTGATTTATTTTTACGAATGATGTCCTTGTACCGATGATAAATTTAGTAAACGTTTTGACGAAAATATCGAAAACCATGGTGTAATAACTTTTCAGAAATACATAGATTTCTTTCTCTCAAATCTAAAACGTGCTACATACACGAGCGAATCGTAGAAGTTGAGTACAAGTAAATCATGTTTAGAAGAATCTTCGATAAAAAAAGAACACAGAAATCTTTTAAAAGTGTTGTAAATTTCTAAATATCAAAAAGGTTTGAGGGGATGGGGTTACTTCAAGTGCTTGTTTATTCAAAATAAACTGAACAACATGTTGCTCCTCAGATATCTACATTGATTCCTAAATATTAATTTTCTTTTTTTCTCATAAAAGTTGGCACTCACAATATGTTCAACGTAAAATCGCACATACCTTAATTCTTTTAAACCACATGTTTGACAGAAAAGCATACACTTATGTGTAGGGGTTCATATGAAAGTCTTGCCAAGCTTTAATTTTGTTATTCTCTAGGACGGAAATTTTGAGTTTCATCAATACTTATCGATAGGTTTAAAAAACAGCTTTATACTATTGAAAAAAAAATGACATATAGATATCCTTCGTTTGCATTTACCTCATATTCATTACAAAATTTCTAATAGGATATCATGCTACCCTATTTATGTTATTTGGGTTGCTGTCTCAATGATGTATACATGTACCCTTCATCTTAATGTATTTATACTAAACGACGAAAAATGTATTTCTTTATATTTGTTATGTAAAACTGTACAAATGAATGTTCTCAAAAGAATATATAACGAAAAATTACAGTCACTAACATAATGTCATACGACACGTTGTAAATCTGAATGCACCAACTTAAATTAATAAAAAAAAGTGTACCACATACACTGGATTATATAATATACATAATATACTTTGTCATTTACACATGTAAACATATATTTTCAGATACAACATGCAGTTCTCCATTGCTCTAGGTTTACTATTGGCAGCTGTCTGCACCAATGCCTCATACCAAAAATGTTGGGGTAAAGGCTGTGGTGGATATGGTGGCGGATACGGTGGTGGATATGGAGGTGGATGGGGAGGTGCATATGGAGGTGTTGGTGGCTGGGGAGGAGGATGGGGTAAAGGAGGAGGATATGGCCTAGGAGGTGGATACGGAGGATGGGGTCAAGGAGGTGGATACGGAGGATGGGGTAAAGGAGGTGGATATGGAGGATGGGGTCTAGGAGGTGGAGTTGGAGGATGGGGCCTCGGAGGTGGATATGGTGGATGGGGCAAAGGAGGTGGATGGGGCCTTGGAGGTGGATATGGAGGATGGGGTAAAGGAGGTGGATGGGGTATTGGAGGTGGATATGGAGGATGGGGCCTAGGAGGTGGATATGGAGGAATCGGAGGTGGATACGGAGGTGGATACGGAGCTGTTGTACTTAAAGGAAAAGGATCATACTATTAAATTCAGGAAATCTTGTTCTGTACTGTTTCAGAAGGCAAATTTGACACTTGTTGAAGATAAATCCTTATATTAATATATGCTGATATTTAGAAAATATAAAATAATGTACGACAGTGTTTTTTGTTTCTTTATGACTGCTAAGGATCTATATACTAGTTATATATCTGCCTCTTTTGCTATTTTTATCCTCCATGAAAATGTAAATTTCACAAACAAAACAAAGGCTCTGATCACGCACTAAAATAGCCCTCTTTTTAACAACGATCTCCAATTTGGATTAATAACCAATATGACAATGAATCATGAGGGTCTGGATATTGGGTCAACATATTCTGTATTCTATTATGTTTAAAGCCATTTTTTCTCTGTTCTTAATAATGTTTATCTGTTATTCCCTATTCTTTATATAACAACACCTCATTTTTCTAAATTCTTTGTTCTTTTTGCCTACTTACTGTTGTTTTGTTTGACCTTTATTCTGGATTCTGTAAACTACACCCAGACTCTTAATCATAGTCTATACATAGAATTGATACGAAATATAAGTTTTTGCTTTAAAATGTATGTTCTCTATACATGTCGTCAAAATTATTTTTAATCATCCCTGAAATTTTAATGAATGCCAAGAACGTATAACTGTCATACATATTACGTAACTGTCATAATGTCCTAGTCAAAACGCATCATGTAATATCCAACCAAAGAACGATCTAATTGCCAATTTGTTTTACATAAAACAAAGAGGCCGGACATGCAACGACAGCCAACAATGTCAAATAATGTTTGTACCTAAATATAATATTTTCTGACTTAAATATTTAGTTTGTTGACGCCTGCGCTTTGTGTTTCTTAAGCCTGATTTTTTTTATTTTTTGTCAAATTCACAAAAATGTTTTTGAGCCTTTTCTTATGTAACAAAGGTACACTTTAAACTAAAACTTTGACCAAAAAAAATCTGTTAAATGTTTTCACATATCTTTTTATTAGCTTAAAACATTTTCCATTTTGAACTTAACAATCGAGGCCTTTAAATTCATTGTAAGTCATCCTTTTCAGCTGTTCAACGTATAAATGTGATTCAAGCAAAATACATGGATGTTCTTAACCAAAATCAATTCATATGTTGAACCAATGTATTGCAAGAGATCATTAAGTTAAGGTTTGATTCATCAATGAAACAAAATTTCAAAGAAGATTGTTTCAAGTTAATTTTCAATCATGACAGAGATTCCCTATCATATTGCATTCCATTCATGTAATGACTTTTTTACAGCCTTCGAAGCCAGGCCTAATAAACAACTTTCAAAACTTTCAAATGCATTCAACTCTCGTAAATTTTCAATTTCACAATGTTCAGGTTACCAAGTCAACGTAAAGAAACCAGTGTTTCATGACAATATTTTCGCTGATTGACTTCGGGTCAACTCATGTAACGTTTACTCATTCATAAATGAAAGTATCCCAGGGTAAAGCTTGATAGACCCCAGAGATCAAATATTAAATATTATAATTAACTGATAAATTTGAAATCGGACTTGTACCATTTTAATACGGTCCAATACCAAAATCCAAATACACAGTTAGATTCAGCATATCCGTGTACACCACGATTATTTTTTCAATTGATATTGTTACCTTAGTTTTTCATTATATCTCAATCATCTAAATAACTTTGCATATCATATCAAAGATAAGCCAAACATCAGAGCGTAAACATTGTTAAGGAAACAACTCATCACGAGACTTATTTAATTGTCATGATATGGAAAAGTGCACAGTTGGTAAATTTAAATTTACAATTGAGATTACGTTTCGTACATGTATCGCAAGATATAGGACAAACAAGATACTTTTGTTTTATTGGTTCATTGTTTTTTTCTTGTAATGACTGTTGAGGAAGTGTTATTTTTCAAAGTGCATTAATGTAATTCATAATTCTGAACTTTGTAAGTCAAATTATTAAAAAAAGCATATATGATTAATGGTCTCAGTGAACATACAAATTTTGATAAAAAGGCACCAGTTTTTGTTCATTCCCAGCTGTTTTCATCATATTTGTAAGCACTCTTATGTCGTTTAAATGAACCATTGTATGTTAATTTCAGTACGTTATCATAAGATACAGTTGAATGATCGAAGTAAATTGAAGTCCATTGTTTTCCTTTAAAGGAGAACGAGTTCATGTTTAAATCAAAACCTTCGATTTGTTAAAGAAAAGCCATGAAAAAACTGTCTGAATATGAGGGATAGATTAAAAAAAATATTTGTACTACCTGTACAATTTTCTGGAACAGTTTCCTTCAAGATGCCATTTAACATATCATCCAAAAATGATGTGCTGAATGTGTAATATTGTTTCCTTGAAACCGATAACATCTCAGAGTAGGATATAGACTGACCAACAGCTACAGTAATGATACGTCCACCAATAGAGTTTATTAACGTAGCCTCATTTACAGCGTCATTACTGTCTGTTGACAAACCATCGTAGAGCAATATTATGAAGTTAGATATTCTACGTGATCCAAATGATTTGTTGGTTAACATCTGCAAAATCAGATAATTTTTATATTTCATATTCTTCGTCACTAACAAAAATAATGTATTGTATTTTTTCCTGTCATATTTTATAACATAATACGGTTTATCTCATTCATAAGATAAACCAATTTAATTAAAGAGAAATGATGACTGCCTCATTCGGATCCGGTTATTTTTTTCCCGCCAATCAACGTCACATGACTCGTCAGTATTACATTACACTAGCCAATCTTGTAGATATGTAAAAGTTTCAAAAAATGTAATCATAAAAAATCATTGATATCCGCATATCATATTCTAATATTTTGAAATGAAACTATCGTAGAGACAAGATAATTCTCCAAGAAAGGATTTTCATTTGCAAGGGTCAGCAAACGACGATATTAAAAGGTAAACCGAACTGTCACCACACGATCCGATGCCATCAACACAAGGAACACATCCAGCTTCTTTCGACATGTTTATGTGTGTTAAGATTATAGAACAATTTAAATAATGTATCTTCGCCATAAAAGTTATACAATGCTCGAATGACAGGGACAGCTTCCAATTTGTCAGTGGCTCATTGACCGGTGATCAATTCAATGGCAGAACAAAATCGTCACACCAGGAGCCCCCATTTAGAATTCCACACAGCACAAGATGCACTTGTAAGGAAAACACAATTCAAAAGAAGGAGAACCACTGATCCAAAGAATTCATTACCTGGTTCCAGCGGTTTGCAGATTTCGTCATGATTTAACCTTGGTATGTTGAATTTATATTAAAAAAAAAGTTGATGTTTTGTGGTGTATAATTATTCTAATTGATATTTATCTCATAAGGAATAAGATAATCTGATGGTGATAAGATAAGATTACTGAAAGGATTATTTATTATTATAATTTGATGTCATATATTTAATTTGTGGCCTTTTTTACATGTCTCTACTATAATGTACATATCTTATATAACCATGCAGTCTTTTGGAAGACGCACCTAGCGCTATTACACACAATGGCAGTAAGTGCAAATTCCTCAATCTTTATTTCAATTAATAACTTTATAGATTCTACCACTATTGTTATTAGATGGCAGATTGCAAGGGGAGGTGGGTGGGTTTTTGAAACTTTCACATATCTACAAGATTGGCTAGTGCAATGTAATGCTGACGAGTCATGTGACGTTGATTGGCGGGAAACAAGAACCGGATCCGAATGAGGCAGTCATCATTTCTCTTTAATTAAATTGGTTTATCTTATAAATGAGATAAACCGTATTAATCAAAGAATCCAGTTTCAGGCAAAAACATAACAAACAAATAACTAATGTGGAATTAACACAGTTCATTTAGAATGACGAGGTCTGACATGATTACAGATTGCCGACATGATTGCTTTAGCTGACAAATCTATCATTGATATGGTTATATTTATAGAATCATATTCAAAACAGTGTGGCTGTGGCCATTGATTGACGTCCTTAATTCATTCAATGACTGAGACAGATTATGTGAACGTGTGTCTGTCACGACACTGCTCACTACTTACTTATTATAGAATTTAAACTGTAGGGTCATCAAAGGTTCTTTAACGCCTTAAATAATGAAACAATCCGAAAAATTAATCAGAAATAACCTTTATGTTTTGATTTATATTATTGATATCATAACATCGTGTTATTCATGATTAATTTTTCGAATTACTTTATTTAGGTATTGAGAACCTTTGGTAACCCCACTGTTTAAGTGTCTTTAACAAGTACATAGTGAACAGTGGTCGTTACAGACAAACGTTCACATAATCTGTCTCAGTCAATGGGATAATTTAGGACGTCAATCAATGGCCACAGCCACACTGTTTTGCATATGATTCTAAATTACCTGTTTACAAAATTTTGAATTTTTAAAAAACTAAGGCTTTTCTACCTTAGGCATAGATTACCTTAGCTGGATTTGGCAAAACTTTTAAGACTTTTGGTCCTCAATGTTCTTCAACTTCGTACTTTGTTTGACCTTTTTAACTTTTTTTGGATTCGAGCGTCACTGATGAGTCTTTTGTAGATGAAACGCGCGTCTAGCGTATATACAAAATTTAGTCCTGGTATCTATGATGAGTTTATTTGAGATGAGAAAAAGCAACAAAAGCGCGGGTCTTTTGCTATATGTGTTGGTTTTTTTGGCTGTTTATTTCTAATTTGGTGTTATTAGCGGATACCCATATCATTTCTTCTATGTTATAAAAAGATAACTGTTGAGGAACTATAAATCAATTATGTATCTACCTCTTTAGCCTTATTTAATGCTGGTGATGTAAATGTGGCACCATTTTCCCCTTTAATATGCTGAAGTTTGGCAACCATATCAGATGCAGATGTATAATCATCAAGATCAAAAAGTACAGTAGCATCAAAATTATATGTGATTACACCCACTTGAAAGTCATCTTTTCCAATGGGTATTCTTTTAATAAATTCAGTCATAAAACTTATACTTTTGTTGATATTTGTTTCTAAGCTAGACGATGTGTCAATGATAAATACAATGTCTGCAGGACCAGGTCTGCAATCTGCAAAAGACATTTAAAACATTATTTTTTTACAATTCTCCAATCATTTTTTGTTTGTTTGAATATACATGTATGATGTGAACAAATCGTGTATTGGGTGTAAACAATCAACAGCTATACTCTTTCGTGGATATTTTAGGAATAAAAAAAACAGTTTAAAGAAATGAAAACACTTATTCCATAATAAATACCTTTACAAATTAATGTCAAAACCTCAAAACAACCCATAACAAATGTCATGTGTTCGAAGCACTTTCATAGATAGATCTTCATTTGGAACGCTCTCAACCGAGTAATCAAAAGGCAATAAAATAGAGAGCGATAGGACAGAAAAAAATAACCTATCGTTATGATTCAATATTTCACAATTCATTAAACATGGAAATGCGATAGCAAACTGTGTCCTTTTCGCACATATTCTTGCTTCTTGCTTTAAAGTTTCAAGAAAGTATGCTGGATATGATTTGGAATAGGGTTTTTATCGGATAAATAAACATGTACCTGTTTGACAAATATCGCCTTCGTATCTACCTGTGCAGTCACAACTGTAGCTGTTGATTAAATTATTGCAGGATCCAGTATTCATACAGGGATTGGAATGGCATTCATCAATATCTGTCATACAATAATTAAAATTGATGCAAATTTCATGTATAAATTGAATATATGTAATAAAATCCCAAACTATATATAACGTGTTAAGGAAAGATCTAGGCAGTTCTTAAACAAATGAGTATCTGTATAAACTATATGGACAATTTATAATGTGAAAAACCAAATATTGTTCCACGTATTCCTATATACGTAATATTTTTTCAGAATCTTTCATTTTAGATTCCTATATTTCTATACAAAAATAAATTGGTCGTCATAAGGAAAATGCCTACAAAAATTAATCTGTATTTTTTTACTATTTGAGCGATTTTAAGGTAACTGCATTTCTAAAACTAAACTTTTGTCCGGTAAATTCCTTAGCGAAAAGACTTGGCAAATGATTTGTTACAGAGAGATAAACTGTATCAATCTCTCTTTTATTTTGAATTGGAAAATAAAACAAGTTCACAACCGAAGAAGTTATGTGCTTAATTATTTAGGCAATACATGTGTTAGACTTTGTATATATAAAGAAAAATATGTGATTCATTTTTATTATAGCAAGAAAACAATTTGTGTGACACCATTTGTTTTCTTTTTATCTTCTGAAGTTTTGAGACGCCCTGGTTTTTTTAAAGAGGACCAGTTTAGGCGAAAAAAGACTATCAGAGATGTCCGTAAAAACTTCAGCGAAGGGGAGCACGATTGAAGACGTCGGGTTTTGATTGAAGGACTCGAAACAAAACCACCGCTATACAAGGACTTTTAAAGAAAAGATGTAGTGATGTGTATAAACAAATGTCCTAGACATGGTAAACTTCCGCGATGAAAGATGAAATAACTGACTTCTGTTTCAAATAAATAGCACCAAGTGAAGAAAAAAAATGCTTGACTATAAGTAATATTTTAATTACAGAGGTTTTATTGTGATTTTTTTTTATTAAAACGATTGTTATTATATTAGATTTTAAATGGTGATAATTCCCATTTAAGAAATCAAAAACGTTTTCCTAGTTCTTTAACTGTATAAGCATAAGCTTGTTCATCTCAAGTTGTTAGTATTATTTTGAGTTAACATATAATTTGGTTCTTGGCTAAATTGTGTCATTTCAAAGTTAATTTTCACGAGTTACATTCCAAAAACAAAACTGAGATTCCTATAATAATGTCTTGTCGATTTTTATTTGCATCATGTGTGAATACCAATCAGAATTTGATAAGGGTTCTCACGTTTGGGTGTTTTAAAATATGGATACAGGTGAAATATGTTGGTGTCATCTGGACACGTTTGGGAAATTTGGACAGGGAGTTTCTTTTTGGATGGACACGATTAGACTTTCATTAAAATGACACTCTTTGACGCCCCGCTTATACTTTACATGTTTGGAGTTAAATGACGTAATATCGACACATTCGGAGAAATTGATTCAATTCTGAGTTTTACATTTACCCTATCCTTCACATATTTTTTTTTACAAAAGTGTGTTAAATTACAACTGTGTCATAAAATACCTGTCTGGCAGTTAGATCCAATATACCCCGGTACGCATGAACAAGTATATCGATTCACGTGATCTGTACAACTTCCGCCATTAGCGCAGGGGTTTGACGCACATTCATTAATATCTAAAAAAAAAAAAAAAAAAGTAAAAATAACAAATGCTATTAAACATTCATATTTACTCATATATACTACATATAAGGAATGTCAACTCAGTTTGGAATTACTTATCGAGTACTCGTTGGTTTTATTTAGCAATACTCGTTTAATTGTTCTGAAATTTCAAGAAAATAGATAAACAATCAAATCAATTTGATATTGTGTTGGTCGTTCTCTTTTTGACGTAGAGTCCCTTCATTGGTGTATGTGAAAAAATTATAGGTTTCCGTAAAAATGGCGTTAGCACTTCATGTATTTATATAGTAAGCCATAATTTAATTAATAATTAGATAAACACATTTTAAAAAACAGATGTAGCGATGGAACAAAAGAGTATAATTGAATCTTTAATCGATAACCAAGGCCAATAAAGAAAATGTTGAGTTGTTTATAGTATAAATTAACCCATTTTAATCATTGCCTGTCGCTGAACCAAACTTCAACAATAAATACTTAACTTCTGAAAAATTTAGTCAACGTTTGGGTCACTTTGTGATATTTTAACCACTGTATATAAATAAGTTTATTAAAAAACGGTGACCTATAGTTGTTAATGTCACTGTCATTTGGTCTCTTGTGGAGAGTTGTCTCATTGACAATCATACCAGATCTTCCTAATTTATATTAACATGGTTCCATAAACAAAACTTTTTTTTCTAAACATAACTTTTATAAATCATTATACTTTTATAGACATATAGATTATCAAGAATAAAAACACATTGACGGTCAAATTTTTATACCTGTTTGACAATTTACTCCTGTATATCCTAAAACACATATACACATGAATGCATTGACTTGGTCTTTACACGTCCCACCATGGTGACACGGATTTGAGACACATTCATTTACATCTGAAAATTATAATTATTCTTATTGTATATAATGTCAACCGCGAAACAACACTGATTGCTTTAGGAACTAACATTGTAAAACAATGTTGTTTCAATTAGTAATGTATGCACTCGTTTCATTAATAGTTTTGATATGAAGTTTATATCATATATTTGGTCACTATCGTGTATCATGTCATAAGGAACATTGATTTTCCATCATTTCAAAACCATGACGGAGTTCGTAAAACTGTCGAAGGGAACCCTCCATTACAAAAAGCTTCATTGTAAGCACTGACCCTCAATGATATGAAACGCAAACCCTGATATTCCACAGACGCTGCGGGGATGCTGTTGCAAATAAATATAAAGCTTTCAAAACCAATGGTTCAAAGTCGATATTCGATTTGACGCAATGCTAAAAGAAAAAA
This sequence comes from Mytilus edulis, assembly GCA_019925275.1. NCBI lineage: Eukaryota > Metazoa > Mollusca > Bivalvia > Mytilida > Mytilidae > Mytilus > Mytilus edulis. Next base: position 10,167,096 of record CM034355.1, on the reverse strand, counting down.
ATACAGATTTGAATAGTGATCCCACTGATCCATTGATACTGAAGAGTCATTATGTATCTGTGTCTAATGAGTAAGTCTTAATGTATGTATTGTTGAGTAACATAAATAAGATTGTAATAATAGTTGTGCAGTTATTATTAGAACATTTTTACACAAAATAATCAAGCTTTTGTTACAAGATTAATAAAAACAGATACCTGTCTGACATCTTAAACCAATATATCCAGGAACACACACGCAACTGTATCTGTTAACGTGATCTATACAACGTCCGCCATGTTGACATGGATTTGATCCACATTCATCTATGTCTAAAAAATATTGCTTCACCTCAACAATTATCTCAATTGTTACTTTGTTTTTGGTGTGGTAGAAATCATGTGAAAACTTTATTATAAGGTGTTGGACCATTCGATATTGTTATTTTAAGTTAGGAACTAGTAGTTTGCCTTTTTTTGAACATTTTTTTAAGTGTTATCTTTTTTTCATCATCTCAGTTTATTTTTACCGTTTATCTAAGTCAAAGTAAATATCGAGTCAATGATACAAAACTAAATTCGTGATGAAATTCCATAGTATTTTTTCTATGATAACACTGATCTTAATACCGTGTAAAATAACTTGCCTGAGATATGACATATAATATGTACATGTGTATTAATAGTTTCAAAATTTGTATCAAAAAAAATATTGTAAAAATTAAAAACCATTTAATACTAGTATTAGGTAACTCGAGTATGAAAATTGCATATACAGATTGCCGATAATTATTTTATTTTCATACAATTTATGATGCAAGTGTATTGTTAAAGAGTGCAAAGGTTTTTGCGGCAATTGTAGTGTGAAAAATACAATTATTTATGATGCAAATGGATTTTGAAAAACACTTGACATATATAGTTGCCTTATATAAGAATGTCCCAAACAGGATATGCATTAACAATAAGTGTCCATACAGATTTTTCATTGATTCAATAGAACAAATATCTTTTTATTGATGTTAATTTTCAGTTTGTTTGATACATCTATATTTGTAATTTCTAAGGAGAAGCTGACCTGTTTGACAATTGACTCCAGTATAGCCTTGCATACATAAACAACTGTATCTGTTCAAGTGGTCAGTACACGTTCCGCCATTTTGACAAGGGTTGGATCCGCATTCGTTAAAGTCTACAAAAGCCAAACAGTATTACCATAATCTCAAATATAAAAACTTACATAGTATGATCAATCCAGAAGAAACATTAAAGGACAAAATCATTAAATTACAGATTGGACGAATAAAATTGTATCTACGGGTTTAAGAACTCACCAACATATTGTTGTTTAGTTGAGGCACCGAAACAACGTATCAGTCGGATGATGACAGATAACATATAGCATAATAGTTACTGTAATATTTTCGAATCGGAGTAACTTATGTTAACTTAAGTAAAGACTGGTTTCGAAGTTAACTTATATTATATCGGGCCTGGTTTAAAGTTAACTTTTTTGGCCAAGTCCGTTGTTTACGTTAACTAGATTGTGGTCCTGTGACTGGTCAGAGCAGTCTTAAATCAATTGTCAATATTATGAAAAATATAGGAGATAACCCCTCAAGTTTCTATACTATCTTTAATCTCGCGTTCACTTGAATATATATGATGTAGGAACTACTAGTAATCACATTGTTGGTAATTGAGTAACAGAACATCATCAACATATAAGAAAGTGAAAATAAAAACATTTGCAAGTTGTTTTTTTATGGTATGAATTCTGCTTCGAACGAGTACACAACCAAGTCAGTGTCCAAAAAGTACCCATTTTGATACCGACTGTGCTGAAATCTAAACAAATACGTTTTCATTTTTCCTCTTGAACAGAACATTATGAAAAGAAAAATAACCAAAAAAAAAAAATGAAAAATGACATATGACTTCAAAACCGGAAAAGTACCAATAAAATTATTCTTTTACACATAGCACTGTTATTTTTCATGTTCCTTTACTTCTAATATTGTCAAATCAAAATTTTAGAGTTTCTTGTAGCGGTACAATGAAGTAACTGTATAAAGATTTAATATTTTAGTTGCCACTGATTGCAGTGTCATGATCCACACTAGTGATCTTTATCTGTATTCCAGTGCTTTTTATTTCCTTAAACAAATTTAATTGATGAAAGCGTTTTCATCACCTCTACATTTTGTTCACCACAAGTGAATGTTTGACACGTGTCTGTTGAAGCAGAAAGTGAGGTACACTATTTTTTTAATGCGTGCTTTAGTTTACTAATCTTATGATGTCAACATTATTCAGTGTTACCTTTTTCACAATTTATACCAATATATCCAGGAACACAAGAACAGCTGTATCCATTGGCGTGATCTTTACAAGTTCCTCTGTTTTGACAAGGATTAGATGCGCATTCATTTATATCTGTGAAAAAACATATTTTACTATAAAATAAAACGTGGACGTTACCAATTTAACATTCATACAGTACTACCTGTGACTTTATCTTATTAATGGTGGCCATAAAAAATATGTTCACCATGGTGGCCCTATATGTTCATCATCATACCCCCTGTTACTTTTTTAATACACAAGGTATTAATCAAAAACTAGTCAAGGATAAAGGGAAATCTTGAATGCATTGAAGTGTTAAAATTATATAACTTACAGGTCAGGTGTCTCAGGTAAAATATACATGTATGTGTTTGTCAAATTTAATAACTGTGATTATGACAAGAAATTCAAAAATAAATTGAAATAATAAAACTAGTTGAACAAACAGCTTAATTAAAACATAATTGTCCCCTGACTATTAGTTTTGATATTATACCTTTTAAATAATTTTTGATCAATTTAAGTTATTTTTGGGTAGTGAAAAATAAATGAATATCATTTTCAAATATACTGCAAACATTAACAATGCCTGCCTTTTTCTATCAAAAGGTGTTTCTCAAAAATTAATTTTCTAAAATCAAAATGGATTATTATTGTAGATAGACTGATCTGCATTCAATATTATTTAACAAATGATAAAGATTGTCTTTAGGACTATACACTAAATAAAATTTAGGCAATTCATTATTTTTTCATTGAATAAAATATTAATAAGTATTAGAAATATTCATTACAACAAAATTTGATAATATTTTTATTGTCATTTGATATTTTAAACATGATCCATGTTTTAGAGGTTAAGCATTTCTTTTACTTTTTGTTCTTGGGTTAGAGACATTATAATGAGAAGGTAAATAATTTTCAAATGGATTATTTCAAAGTTGTTTTGTTAATTTGACAATCAAGGAATAGGTGTTCTTCATTGACCTTGTAACAAGAGGCACAGTTTACACATTCTATCCTTTCTAGGAATTTTATATTGTCCACTATTTTTTATTCCTAAAGTATGACCAAAAATTCTATACCTATTGACACAATCAAGTTTACAGTTTTTATCAAAAGTTTTTATTTTTATTTTTTTCTTTAAATTCATTTTTTTATTAAGGACTTTAAAAGTCTTAATTCATTCAAGTCCCTGCAATTATTAACTTTATCTAAAAGGCCTAGGTTGATTGAAATATTCTTTGTAAATGTATACCAAGATTATGTATCATGCCAGTCCAGCACTATTGACCATATAATACACTGAAAAAAAATGATTGAATTAATAGAACATTAAAGTGTCACCATCTTTAGAAGTGCACTATTTTTCTGGAGACAAATTTTGAAAAAAATTTCATTATGATTAGCATTTTTAAAGAACATTTATCAAAATTTGATGATAACTAGGTGGACATTTGGAAAATAAGTCTTTTCAGTGATTGTTTGTGCACAACTCTTGTTTTGAGATTTGAAGAAAATTAAGATAAACAAAATTAGTTTTTTCCTAAACCATATAATGGTACTTGTAGTTTTCCTGAATAATATTAGATGTTATCAAAATTTATTGTAAAAGGATTGATATTGATCATCTTATTTTGTTAAGAAACAAAATTGTTTAATTACTTTCATTTTTTTAATTTAAAATATCACTTGCATGATTATTAGTTATTATTAATAGTAATAACTCATTTAATAATGTTAACAAATAATTGAATACAATGTTCATCATGTACATTTATTTAAACCTTTTTACTTAAAAAACAATTATTAAAAGTCTGTTTATTTCAAATGCTAGTCAATAACTCTATCTTTAACTTTTTGCCATTTCTACAAAAATAAAAAAAATAAAAAACCTTAAAAAATTACAAAATTAAATAAAATTAAAGATAAAAATTATAATAAATTAACAGACTAAAACAATATTTTATTCTACATTTTCCCAAAAAGGTGAAATGTCAATTTTAAAAGAAACCAAGTTACCTGTACAGGTAAATTTTAATGAAACATACCAGCTGAAAACTTCAACCCCGATTGATTTTAACAGGTAACATAATTAGATAAAAAAATCTACCTATGATTTATGACCCCCAATAAATGGCCAACAGCTCAAGATTGAATACCCCAATAAATGTTCACCATTGGATGTTGACCATGCAAGAGAGTGGACATTACTAAGAGGAAGTCACAGGCTGTACTGTAACTCATTAGTCAAAGAAAAACTGACAACGATCTTGTTTAGAATAAATCCAACGGAAGAAAAATAATATTTCATAGAAACTAAAATACTGAGGAGCTAAGCATTCATATAATTGACAAATTTTGCTAAAAACAAATTGACAGAAAAAAAATATTCCACAAAGCACACTAAAGTAACTAAAATGTTTGGGGTCACTCATATTAATAATCGCTTCCCAAAGATACATCCCATGGAACCCTTGTAAATGATGTTCCGAGTGTACTTTATACTTTTATGATTTCAATGTTTGCAAGAACAAAAACTGTTTCAAATTCAACTTATAGCAAGACAATAACCTAAGTGAAAGTTAGTAACAGTAAACATGGTGTAATATTAAATATTACAGAAAAAAATCTGGTTTAACCAGTCTGCAAACTTAACAAACTGCTCAATACTTTTAAAGTACCTATTTCGCTATTCTTTCCAGTAAACCCATGGCGGTAACACCTGTAGTCATTAAACTTGTCTTCACAAACACCACCATTTTGGCACGGGCTAGATGTACAATTTTTTTCTGTAACAAATAATAGTAATATACAGTATGACTATGGATATTAAATATGTCTCTGTTTTGTTTTTCTGTATAACTTCACATACTATAAATCATAAGGGATGTATTAATGATTGGTGTCATTCAATCGTTAAACGGTGCTCACGTAAACCTACCCATAGCCTTTCCAAAGTTAATAAAAGTAGATGTTGTAAATTAAATTCTTTATATAAATACCATAATAGAATTAGAAAAACACGGAGAGGAAAGACCTTAAAGTTAAATAGAAGACTTTTTAGCCCAGTGGCAATTGAATAACTAAATATCATTAGGTAGGTAAGAGTTTCTCTAAAAGCATTACTTAAGATGCTTAAAAGTAGCAATGTCCAAAGCTTTGACCAAAATTATACAAAATTGTTTTATCGAACAGTCACTCTGTGTGCACTTCATTAAAAAATGATGGTTACTTGAATTTTACCCTAATAAAGCCTCTAGTTGTCTTTGGTTTTGTTTTTGGTGTCTCACGATAGCTTCCTCATTTTAGGTATACTAATGCCTTAAAATCCTTTCCCTAAACATTTATAATCATATCGTACATCAATAATAAAAAAAAAGTCATATAAAATTAGGGGTTCCTGCTTTAATAAGTCAAAACCAGACAACGAATTCAGTTTCTTCTTAGGATTGTAAATTTAAAAAAAGAGGCGGAAGATACAAAAGGGACAGTTAGTCAAAATACATTAGACAATGATAAACTATTAACAACGCCATGCCTGCCCTCAAATGAACGAATCAGATCAAATCAAGGTTACTAGGGAAATCTACAATGATAAATAAGAAAATTTGGTATGAGTGCCAATGAGACAACTCTCTATCTTCACAAAATCTATATTATCTTTATCATTGTCTTAAACTGAAAGGTTCAATAAAAGTATAATCAACATATCATCGATTGAAACAAAACAACACCGAGAACTCAAGTGTATTGCATAAAACTCTGTTGTTGCCTCTGTATACATTTACGAATTACGGCATTGTAAATATAGCAATTACAGACAGCACGCAACAGATTTGTTTAAATCTTAATCATATTAACTCAATATTGAATAAGGCAATAGAAACTAAAATTACCATGACAGCCTGTTTTGAAATGCTTTGGACAGGGTGTTACCAGATAACACAATTGTGTAGATGTACAGGTATTATTTGTTCTGCAAAACATTTCTCGTGAAACTTCATAGTGCTTCTGAAATTAATTGTCATACATGTATACATTTCATTTATTTATTTACAGTACATTAATTAAATCTGATTTAAATAATAAGTGGTGAATTGTCAACGTACAGTGTTAAAAAGTTTTGTAATGGAAAGCGACAATGTAAACCCAAAAAGATAGATATCAAGGGGATATTCAAATAATACATAAAATACAACATAGAAAACTTAACTCAAAGCAACATGAACCCAAAAAGAAGTTATCCTACTATATATTGAAATAATAAAATTTCTACTATGAAACATCATTTCATATCTGTCCATTCGTGCTCCTGATATACATAATGATGTAAGAAGCACCTTTATAAATCATATACAATATTAGGTCAATGTCAGAAAAATATAACCCTTTTTTGGATGAGGTTGAGAAACTGGGGAAGCCTTTTCCTATATAGAGCCTCTAGTTTTCCCCTCAAATAATCGAAGCAATATTGTTGTATTTTTCTTTGTTGAGTAAAAATTGTAGCTAAACTCAATATTTTATTAAAACGCTTTAAGTCATTTTCGTGTCTTAATCCTCTTTACCCTGCAGCTTGTTAAGTGATGTTCACAGTAACCTTCGATATTAGCACAATCAGGATTGCTCCGTTTGTTTCTAGTTGGAACTTTAAGGAATGAGTGTGCCTCACTTCGTTGTATTTTCCACGGTACTTCTACCGCTGCGAGGTTCGTGTTGGAAAATTCTATAAAGGTAAATTCATCTTAAGCAAAATAAATAATGAAGATAAAAGATCGTCCATGTAATATTCAGATAGAAATATATTCTATAGTAAATAAATTGCAATCTAAAAATAATAAAATAATAATAATAATAATATTAAGATCAAGGTGAATATACCACCAATTGTATCTCATATAACTACAAATGCTAACATATCAAATTTTCTGCTTGCCGATGTAAGGTGTTGCCTCTTAATTGTTCTTCAAAATACAAAACAAAAAGTATTGAAATAACTTTTATAAATATAGTTAATCGAGCACTACATAAAAATAATTAACAAACTTTCAAATCATGGGAAAAAACCTTCTATTTATACTCCTGATATTGTTGTATTTTTTATAAAACACTTACCTATTAGAGTCAAGATAAATGCGTAATGAGAAGGGAACATCGTGTCACTGTGAAAGACAAAAAAATAACCTATGAGGAACAAATGCTAATTGAAAATTATCCAACGAACACCATCTACATATGCCAACCAAAGTGAAATAGAGTGATTTATGTATGACCGGACAATTTGGACTTTGCAATGAAATTAGTTTTTTAACAATATTTTAGTAATTCAATGTATATTTAGGTTTTGTATTTGTTTAAATATTCTAGACTTTGTCGTAAATTTAGGCATAAGTGTTTTACACGGATTACATGTCATAATCTTGGACAAAGGTCTTAAATGCATTTACTCAATTTATTTCATTATTTATTCTCTGTGACAGTTTGGACTACAATTTACAAATACGTGTCGGACACTAATTACTCTTTTAATCTATTGTTATTTCTAATTTGTCTTCTGTTAATCTTCTTAATCCTTTAATTGCTTGTGCTTATATATATTGTTATTGTGTGTATGTTACTTTACATTTAGTTTGAAGTTTGTTGTTCGGTCTTGCCGGACTGCTTAAATAAAAGTTTAAGGAGCGAATCTTCCTTCTTGATTTACATTTAGTCGAATAGCCATTTTACCCGGCTATATCTGGTGTTAGGACGTACGGGCAACGGATCTTTCGGATACCTTGTTCTACCTGTAAAGCTGATCCCCCAGCAAACAGAAAAATGGATACGCAGAGAACCAGAAATTTTGGCCGAAACTGGAGATACCAGATGTCTGATAATGGAGCTACCTTTCAGACCAGAAATTCAACACAACATATGGACAACTGCCTATGTAAGTTTTGTGGAAAGACTGTGAACAATCAATTTCATTTTAGAAAATGTATAGCAAAAACGTCATTTTGCTATAAGTGCAGAAGTTTTGGACATTACGCCAGAATGTGTAGTTATCACAGACAACCGGACGTGAAAGTTGTCAAAGTTAAATCGAAATCAAAATTACGCCGCGACGCAGAAAGGATGAGGATATTCAAAGAAAACAAAGCTATGTCAATATTTCCTTGTGCGGAACTTACTACTATTGAACTGATGGATTTCTTTCCCGCCTTTAATTATGATAGAGAATTCATTGATAGCGTTACACTCAGGCACGACCGAGTGCATTCAGAGAGAGTGAAGTTTGAAATCAAAAGTGTTCATTACGAAAAGAAATTCAAAGAGCTGAAACAAGAGCATAACAGTGTAATTCGCAATTTAGAAAAATTTCAAAAACAAGGTGCAAATGATAAAAAAGAAATAGAAAAATTACAGGAACGCAATACGGATCTTAAAGCTGTTCATTCTCGGATATACGATCAAAGATGTAAAGCCATCGACCAGCAATATCAATTACAGCGCGACAAAGAACGTATGTTGAATCGAATCACAACACTAGAAGACGAACTGGACAATATTCGGAAAAATACAAGAGAAGATAATCATCCAAACCAAAACTATCGTTACAGAGGACGCTACAATCACAGAAGAAACTTTAGGAACAATTTCAATTGAATATTAATATTAAGACCCGGGACGTGTCTTCAGGGGCCGCGGGAATATATGACCGGACAATTTGGACTTTGCAATGAAATTAGTTTTTTAACAATATTTTAGTAATTCAATGTATATTTAGGTTTTGTATTTGTTTAAATATTCTAGACTTTGTCGTAAATTTAGGCATAAGTGTTTTACACGGATTACATGTCATAATCTTGGACAAAGGTCTTAAATGCATTTACTCAATTTATTTCATTATTTATTCTCTGTGACAGTTTGGACTACAATTTACAAATACGTGTCGGACACTAATTACTCTTTTAATCTATTGTTATTTCTAATTTGTCTTCTGTTAATCTTCTTAATCCTTTAATTGCTTGTGCTTATATATATTGTTATTGTGTGTATGTTACTTTACATTTAGTTTGGAGTTTGTTGTTCGGTCTTGCCGGACTGCTAAAATAAAAGTTTAAGGAGCGAATCTTCCTTCTTGATTTACATTTAGTCGAATAGCCATTTTACCCGGCTATATCTGGTGTTAGGACGTACGGGCAACGGATCTTTCGGATACCTTGTTCTACCTGTAAAGCTGATCCCCCAGCAAACAGAAAAATGGATACGCAGAGAACCAGAAATTTTGGCCGAAACTGGAGATACCAGATGTCTGATAATGGAGCTACCTTTCAGACCAGAAATTCAACACAACATATGGACAACTGCCTATGTAAGTTTTGTGGAAAGACTGTGAACAATCAATTTCATTTTAGACAATGTATAGCAAAAACGTCATTTTGCTATAAGTGCAGAAGTTTTGGACATTACGCCAGAATGTGTAGTTATCACAGACAACCGGACGTGAAAGTTGTCAAAGTTAAATCGAAATCAAAATTACGCCGCGACGCAGAAAGGATGAGGATATTCAAAGAAAACAAAGCTATGTCAATTTTTCCTTGTGCGGAACTTACTACTATTGAACTGATGGATTTCTTTCCCGCCTTTAATTATGATAGAGAATTCATTGATAGCGTTACACTCAGGCACGACCGAGTGCATTCAGAGAGAGTGAAGTTTGAAATCAAAAGTGTTCATTACGAAAAGAAATTCAAAGAGCTGAAACAAGAGCATAACAGTGTAATTCGCAATTTAGAAAAATTTCAAAAACAAGGTGCAAATGATAAAAAAGAAATAGAAAAATTACAGGAACGCAATACGGATCTTAAAGCTGTTCATTCTCGGATATACGATCAAAGATGTAAAGCCATCGACCAGCAATATCAATTACAGCGCGACAAAGAACGTATGTTGAATCGAATCACAACACTAGAAGACGAACTGGACAATATTCGGAAAAATACAAGAGAAGATAATCATCCAAACCAAAACTATCGTTACAGAGGACGCTACAATCACAGAAGAAACTTTAGGAACAATTTCAATTGAATATTAATATTAAGACCCGGGACGTGTCTTCAGGGGCCGCGGGAATATATGACCGGACAATTTGGACTTTGCAATGAAATTAGTTTTTTAACAATATTTTAGTAATTCAATGTATATTTAGGTTTTGTATTTGTTTAAATATTCTAGACTTTGTCGAAAATTTAGGCATAAGTGTTTTACACGGATTACATGTCATAATCTTGGACAAAGGTCTTAAATGCATTTACTCAATTTATTGCATTATTTATTCTCTGTGACAGTTTGGACTACAATTTACAAATACGTGTCGGACACTAATTACTCTTTTAATCTATTGTTATTTCTAATTTGTCTTCTGTTAATCTTCTTAATCCTTTAATTGCTTGTGCTAATATATTGTTATTGTGTGTATGTTACTTTACATTTAGTTTGGAGTTTGTTGTTCGGTCTTGCCGGACTGCTAAATTAAAGTTTAAGGAGCGAATCTTCCTTCTTGATTTACATATAGTCGAATAGCCATTTCACCCGGCTATATATGTATTGTATTGTTTAATACATTTTTTGTTCAACAAATATAACTTCATTACTAAATAAGTTTAAAAGTTATTACATTTTATCTCTATGTAATTTGTATTACTGTTAAAAGGTTTGCAAATAGGCGTGGAAAAGCAGCGTATTTTTTTTTTTATACCCGGCCACGTCCACTTGTATTTCTGTCCATCTGATTAGTTTTCTCGTTTGAATTGTTTTACATTGTCATTTCGGGAAATCGTATGTGTTCATTGTCAAGTGAGAGGTTTATATGTATGCATCTGACTTTTATTGTTATATATACAAAAGAAGGAATAAAATGTCGTTTATATAACATTTGAAAATAACAGTAGGTTAGATATCTTTCACACTAGGTTTTATCCATCCTTTTTTTGCATAAGGAAATGCATGTTCGAAGTCAGGAATGCGACAGTTTTTTTTTCCAGTCGATTGATGTGTTTGCGCTTTTGGTTTTGCAATTTTAGAAAGGACTTTCCGTTTTGAATGTCCCGTTTTCAGTTCGGTTTTTTTTGTTGTTATTTTGACTTCTTTTTATACTAAGGCAGAAGAAATTGCTGAAAATGTAGAATTTTCAAAATTGATCAGGCTTGAGATCAATTGCAATTTTGCAGTTTCATTTGTAAGGTACCTCATCAATAGTTGTCAAAAGATTTCTATAATTTTGAGAATTTATTTACTTCTCTAAAAGATGCGTGGGCGACTTACAGCTGAACATATTGTATTGACACCTGGTGGTTTTTTTTAGTTCATGACTTTAATATGTTGCACTTAAGATTTCGTTTGATTAGCTCATTGGTCTAATGTTTCATTGACTTGTACACCACATTTTGTGTATTCCTTTACATAATCGAATCCGTCTATTGATATCCATAGGGTAATACATATCTTTGTGATTTAGCCATTCAGTTATTTTCTCATTAACGTGTATCCCCACATATTAGTTTTCCATAGGAGAAGATATGATTGTTTTGCTCTAATATGTTATAAAATGCAGAAAAATTAAAAGTGACTTGTTATTGGTTGACGTAATGATTTTTAGCTGACAGTACAGGTGGGTTTTTTTTATACTTTATAGTTATAAGTGTAAACTCTCAAAAGCTTGTTTTGAAGTATATCAAAAACTCAACTGTTTTTGTGGTTTTGTTTGATATCTTCGGTATAAAACGGGATTTTTTTATTTATTTATTTCATAAGTGATTATAAGTGTTATTTGTTCAATATTGGTACATCAATTTGGCTTCCAAATGATTTATCCTAGTATTATTAATGTGATACAAATTTTTACTTAACAACGTTATACTAGAAATTGTTATTTAGGTGTCTTATTCAGTAGAACAGGAAGTTATTTAAAGGCAAAAAAAGCACAAGCAACAAAAGCAACATGTGCTATGTACGATGTTATCGAAAAAGGAAGATTGCGCAATTTTTCTATTGAATTTCAAATTGAATTGTTTGATAAGGTTGTTAAACCTATTTTGATTTAAGGTAGTGAAGTCTGGGGTTTTGGTAATAATTCGGTTATAGAAAGGGTTCAAATGAGATTCTGCAAACTTTTGCTAAAGGTTAAAAGTTCTACACATAATTTTATGATATATGGAGAATTGGGCAGATATTCTTTGAAAATTGCTATAAAACTCCGTATAATTAACTACTGGACATCATTATTGTCTGGAAAACAAGAAAAATGTCCTGTAATTCTATACTCATTGTATAAATATAAAAATGTTGCTGTTAAAAATGTTAAATCCGTTCTTGATGAATCGGGTTTGTCATTTGTATGGGACACCCAATATTTTGTAAGTGATACATGGCTAATACTATTGTTAAACAAAATCTTGTTGATCAATTTTAACGGAAATAGTATACTGACGTTCTAGCATATGATATCCAACTATAGCAGTCATCACGTGACTTTTGTGACGTCACGCATCACCCGTACCAAGCCCAAGTAAAATGTATAGAAATGCATAGGGGCTTTCTAGAATCGATGAAATTCATTACTTTAAGTTCATGATACTAAAAGTGTGGGTCTATATAGTAATTCTTCATATATTTCGAAATATAAATATTCCTTTTGAAAACGTTTAAATTTTGATCTTCTCCCTTCCAAATGCTTTTGAAAATTTGTCTTGTTGCCTCGGTAGCTCACACTTTTAAATCATACAACTGCGATAAATATTGGATTTTCTGTCGTGTTTAACCTTAAATTGCGATTCAAACAAAACAGATGGAATAATTGTGGGTCTTTGTGCTTATTCTTATATTCATAAATATTTGAAATATCGTATATGGAATAGTTTAATTTTATATTATGTCCCTTCCAAATTGATTTGAAAATAGGCTATTTTCAGAAAATCTGGTATTATTTTTCAAGATGGCGACCAAATTGACAGCGTGGGGCGACATGGTAAAAATATAATTAGTAAGATATTTCAATGAAAATCAATTCAAATAACTGATGGATGCTCACGTTTTCAGTCATTGTCTTACCTTAAAGCAGCATAAAACAGAATATTGGTTCCATTTGATTAAGATAATCATGCTGTTGTTATTTTTATAAAATTTTGAAAATGGCGACCAAATAATTTTAAAACGTGGAGGATGTTCGACACTTGTTTTGTCCATGCACATAATTCAATTTGATGTCACTGTTTATATTGCAACAAGTTATGACACGTTATTATCACTATAATAATAGCCCTGGATATAGCTAGATTAAGTGTTATTAATTAAGTCATAACATCAACGTGATCAAAGAAAACAAACATGGCACCTAATCACGATATAAGGCAGCAACCATTTGATTTTCGGGGGGGGGGGGGGGGGGGGGGGGGGGGGGGGGGGGGGGGGGGGGGGGGGGGGGGGGGGGGGGGGCTATGGGTTTTTTTGGAAAAAAAAAAAGTTTGCTTCCAGGTTTTGGTGAAAAAAATAATATGTTTTGGACCCTGAGAAAAACAAATTGTTTGTTTCACCCTCAGCTGCCACTATATGTAATGCTAAAATTGAAAGAAAAAAATTGTTTTCGGTTTGTCGCTACAAAAAATTGATAATTATCGTGTTGCTCCGGTAATTATAAACATGCTGATAAGTTTGCACAGAAAAAAAAACCAAAGCCCCCCCCCCCCCCCCCCCCCCCCCCAGAAAATCAAATGGTTGCTGCCTAAGTTTTGACAATATCTATATAGATGTAAGTTTTGACAATACCTATGCAGGTTAGTGTTGTCCGATTATCAATGCCAATCATTGCGATATTATTTTAATATTTATAAAAGAAGACCTCGAATGGATATAAACCGAGGTGAAATAAATATATTTTTCAATATTCTTTAAATCATTCGATCATCAGGTAACTAGTAAATTTTACATAATCCTAATTGAACCAGTAACATGCAGAGTTATCGAACGTTATTATGACTGTAATAGTTGCATACGTGAATCGCCAAAAGCTTTAAACTATCGTAATACTATGTATAAAGAAAACTGTGAATTTGAATATTATTTTAAAAATTAAGATGATAGAAATATTATTACATTATGTAGACTGAGAACAGAAAATCATAGATTTCATATTGAGACTGGTAGGTGACCATTAAAATGTTGCAAGAGAAAATAGAAAATGCATAATTTGTAACTCTGTCGATATCGAAGATGAATTTCATTTTATTATTATATTTGTATATGCTCTATATTCAATGATAGTCGTAAACAATTATTGAGAACAAAATATACTTATCAACATTTAATGAACTGATGAATACGGTAAAACTCTTTCTGATCTTAACAGCTTGTGCAAAATAAGACTCGTCAATATGCCTGTAGGCTCTCCTGGGTAGCTCATGTACTTGACATAATTAAGTTTAATATGTATACTATAATTTATGATTTTGACTCTATCTTGCTTTCGTATAACTTTTGTATGTATGTACATATACATTATGCAATATTTATTGGGTGTATCTCTATACCAATGTAATTTGGTCTGTTGAGGAATAAAGATTATATACAAGGCTCCTAAACAATAACGGGTGCCATCCGTCTGTCTCATTGAAGTTTCCAAAAATCTCTATTACTTCAAAAAAAAAAGAAGAAACAAACAGTTGAGAAAAGTTTGAAATGATCCATGATAAGAAACATAATTTAAACGTTTAAATACAAAATATATCAAAATAAAACTAATAACTGACCTTCCACCTAACTAAGGGAACTTGCCTCTTCTAGTAACTATAGGACGCCTCAAGTCAGGCAAAATATTTTAAATTTATCTTATATAGAATGAAGACAAACACATGTAAAATGCAATGCTTCCTTATTTTGAATTCATAAAACCGGAATTTCTAATTCGTCACTGATAATTTTAGTGGATTTTCCAAATTTCAAATCAATTTAGTTAGTGCATATTCAACGATAATCCTTATCACCCACTAGTGTACATGGATATTTTGTAAACGACAAAGGAATTTAACTCTGATATAAACAGAAAAGTAAAACAACGATGAAAGTTTACGTATTATAAGTACTTATCATAATCAATATCCAATAACAGATTTGCCTGCATTCTGTATGTCTTTCTTTTATTTCATATTAATTTTTACAAAAATTGCTATTCATAGGTTTTGCAAAGATTAGTCAAAAACATTATTTCTAAAATAATAAAACATGCAGTTGTCTCCTTGGCAATATATTAACACCGTACATTCTTATTTTTATATTTACTGCAGAATTTGTTACTCGATCTCATCGGACGCAGTAGAATGTATTCCCATGTCGGTAGAGTGTGCCGTTATATTTTACAGTTTACCTTTTTGTGCGTAAGCTGTTTACATATTCCATTGTCATTTGGTCTCTTGTGAAGCGTTATTTCATTAGCAATTATATAATATACCTCATCATCTCATTTTTATATGTACATGTGATAATATTGTTTTTATTCAATCTGATTCAAAATTGTTCATTCTCTTTCCGAATTTTGTAGATGAAATCATAATTTTAAACCATTTGTCTTTTTTAAAGAGTGGTTTACTTCACCTGCATCGTTGACCGTTAGTAATAATTAATGATTCCCTGTAAATCATGCTCACTTTTTAATAAACGTCATCAAATTTTATTGTCTTACTTATTAAGTATTTTATTTTATGTATTCTGTATTATGTATTATATGTTCTTTCATGCACACCTTGTATTTATATATATTATGTATCCCTTTATATAAAATTCTTACATTGTGTAAAATTGTGCATATATGTATCCTTTAAGCTGTATTGCTTTCGGAATAAATTATTATTAAGTGATTATAACCAGAAATTGTAATACTTATTAAATTGTTATTGAAACAAACAAAAAATAGTCGAAGGTTGAACCCTGTATATAAATGTTGTAAATAAATGGATTTTAATGCACAGCGCTTTTATTGTGATTTAAATTACATCAAAATTAGTTTACTTTCAATGCAGGCCTTTCGTTTGAATTGTTTTACAATTGTCATGTTTTGTCTTTTAAAGCTGAGTATGCGGTATGGGCTTTGCTCATTGTCGTGGGCCGTACAGTGGCATAAAGCTGTTAACTTCGGTGTCCTTTGGTCTCTTGTGGAGATTTGTCTCATTGGCAATCATACCACATCTTCTTTTTATATTATGTTCATGTACCAAGAGAACAATCTTATTAGTATTTTCGATATTTGTTAATGTTTTTTTCTAAATTTTAATATATTGTTATTTCAATCTGTAATTTAATTAAACATATATAAAAAGTTTGACTGGGAACATGTTAGGTAAGATCTTGTTGTTCAGTCATTATAGATACACTACAATAACTAAACACCATAATTATGATGACCTCAAACTATCTTGATTAACTTTTATTATTTTAACGATAAATTTAACTTTTATATTCTTTTTTCTATTTCATATGTATTTTTCAATCCCTTTTAAAAGAGAGGGACGAAAGATACCAGAGGGAGAGTCAAACTCGTTGATAGAAAATAATCTGACAACGCCATGGCTAAAAATAAAAGACAAACAGACAAATAATAGTACAGAAGACACAACATTGGTTTTGTTATATATACATTCAGCATCTTTCAAAAACGAAGTCAAAAGAAACTTTATTTATTATTCATTATTACTGCTGTAATCAATTTTTAAGTCATCCCATGTTATGCCATTTTCTCTTTGCTTGAATAAAATTGTCATTGGAAACAAGAAATTCAGAGCCCAGAAATCTCCAAATACAGAGCGGTAGTTCTGGTTTAAACTGTTCTTCGATTTCACTTTTATTTTCTTTACAAATTCAAACATTGTCATATTTCTGGCTACGAACATGGTTTGTCCACTAAAATATATCATTCCAAAAATGGCACACATCAACTCAAGATATAAATGTAAAATCAGCAACACTATATGAAAACTCATATTCTCTGTTCCAGATACCCACCGATAAAATGCAACGACAGGAATAAAATCCGTCCATGAGTATGGCGAATAAAACTCCTTCAAATATTCTACAGTGAAATAAAAACCCAAAGAACCAACCCAAATTGAATAAAATGCCCACACATAAAAATAACGTTGATTTCTGAAACCGATACATGTTCCAGCAAAGTAACAATGGTGGTCACGTTTTAAGATGCATGTTTTACAAATGTCACAGTGGTGTGTTCTAGGTGGTATATATATTTTACACTTATCACAAAACGTAAAAGGTAGTTCTCCATTGTCGTGTTGAATATTCATAACTTCCGTCGCATGTCCATTGGATAACGTACTTTCGGAAGCATACGATTCGAAGTATTCCGGTGGATTTTCCCACCTTTCTTTCATGTGAACTGTCGGACTGTCACGAGTCTTTTGAAAGTCAGTACTATACAATACTGTGCAAAAATAGTTAATTAACCATTCCAGGCACAGAAAAACTGCTAGTACTTTCATCCAATACCGAGTCCATCCATCTTCAAAAAGTCCAGGCAGAATATAAACCAAGAAAACGTACAACTGTGTCGTTGACTGAAACGTAAACAAAATACGGCAAAATTGTTTGAATGCTTTGGTACTCTCTGAACTTTTATGGCGACGACTTTTAACTTTTTCCATGAAGGACATTTCTCTGTACGGTTTGTCCGCAAGTTCTTCTTCTGGTTTAGACATATTTATTCTTACTGTTGCCATTTTTCACTGGTCTGGAAAAAAACATAAATTTAATGAAATGATGATTTTACTGAACTCTTTGCTAAGAACGATAACGAAACTTGTTATTAATGATACAGAAATGATACGTTTATATTATTGGTGCATGTTTAGTCTCAATCACGTGATACAGAAATGATACGTTTATAATATTGGTGTATGTTCAGTCTCAATCACGTGATACAGAAATGATACGTTTATAATATTGGTGTATGTTCAGTCTCAATCACGTGATACAGAAGTGATACGTTTATAATTTGGGTGTATGTTCAGTCTCAATCACGTGATACAGAAATGTTACGTTTATAATATGGGTGTATGTTCAGTCTCAATCACGTGACATGTGTCTGTTATATATACTAAAACGTTAGTGCCTACGAATATTTTTTAATTTGTTTTCTTTGTCAAATATAACTTTGCCATTGAATAATTTTGGCAGTTATTATCATATAGCTCTTCAACTGTTTCGGTTCTTATACATCATTGTCATTCAAACATTCGACATTAAGCGTTACTGATTATGCTATATCAAGAAAAGCGCTTCGAAGGCAGGACATTTATAAAGTGTTGTTTCTAGTTTTTAATATCATGACGTGGAGTTCTTAATGAAGAGCTAGTTCTGCTTCATACAGC